>OY982568.1:21588845-22048554 GCA_963859945.1 Euplagia quadripunctaria | reverse complement strand
GTCTTTCTTAGTTTACGGTTAGTGTATAATACCGATCGTGTGTATGCTTGTTTACCTTAGTGCGTTACCTGTACTATAAAAAACAGTCAAGTAATTTTCATTAGTCGTGAAAAAAAAAATGTTTCGATATAGACAGCTAACGTGGTAGGTACAAAATGTCTTCCATTTTAGGTTTAGGTGGGGTCCGATACGTCCCGTCTGGCTGGGAGGATGCTTCACCAGAACAACTAAATTCTCTAAATAGACAGTTGGTAGAAACGCTGAGGGCCACTGACGGGGCATTTTCATGCGGAGATGGTGACGATGGGCTTGTGTGTGTCAGGTAAGTAAAATATTGTTACAAGACGTTTTTATCAAAATTAATATTTTTATAAGTAAAAAATTCATTTAATATTTTTAACAGCCTGTAAAAAACATGTCAGATAAAAGTATCGAGATTTTATACTAGTGTGTTCTTTTTCTAAAATATATTTAAAAATATAACCTTTTTTAGGTTCGGTATGGTAACTGAAGACACGGATGTAGACGAACTACTAGACTTAGTAATATCTGCTGGAAAAGAGGTCGAAGAAAGTTCCAGAGCGCTCACTAATATGACTGAAGTATTAAAGAAAGGTAAGTTACGTAAATTAATTACACCGGTGCTAGTATTTCCAGTCCGGATATCACATATCAATATCACACTAAAAGTAATAAATAAATGAGGTCAGCTTAATAATATTGTATTATATGGCAGTCACGTAGCAGAGCGTCACAATCTCTACGTGATTCCTCATAGGAAGTTACTCAATCATGAATGCTGACACTGCATATTATAACACGTGTCTCTAGTTGATAAGACCTGAGATCCCCACTTAATAATATATGAAATTAACTAGCATATAAGATAGGATATTTTGTATATTATTAAGTGGGGATCTCAGGTCTTAGCAACTAGAGACACGTATTATAATATGCAGTGTCAGCATTCATGATTGAGTAACTTCCTATGAGGAATCACGTAGAGATTGTGACGCTCTGCTACGTGACTGCCATATATTCCTTTAAAATAATACAGTTCACGTCGGCTCGAAAGACCAAAATGTAAGCATGCGGACTAAGCGGCTGGACATCTCGTCAATTTTTTTTTTTAATGTGTAACTTACGTAGTACATTTTTTAATCGTTGTTTGTGTTGTAAGGTATCGAGGCGGCCCAGGCGGACATCGAGCGCGAGAACGCGGAGCGCCTGTGGCAAGAGGGGCTGCTGCGGCGCGTGCCCGTGGTGGGGCGCGTCGTGGACTGGTGGGCCCCCGCCGCCGTGCAGCCCTCCACGGGCCGCCGCCTGCACCTCGCGCACGGCACGCTGCAGACCACCGACGACATCTACAGGTCAGGTGTAGTGTAGTAGTACTGGTGAGCGCCCGTTGCTACCGGACTAGTCCTTAGAAAGGAAATTTATATATTACTTAAGACTGTAGGTACCATCGACCAGCCGTATCCCGCGGTTACACCCGCATTTAATGTCATTACTCCGTTCCTAAGTGTCCACCTTCCTCAATTATATCTTCAATTATTATTTTACTATATTAGTATAAATTAGTCACAAGTCTATATAACCGATAACTATAATATTTGCTCTACAGGTCCCTTCAAAACAAGAAGGATTCAGAACCAGCACGCGCTCATTCTCCAACGCGACAAGTGCAAAATGCACAATAACATATTGTGTAAGTTGTACACGTGTACTTTAAAGCCAACAGATTCGCCATTTGGCTATAACCCTGGCGCCAAAGTTTATAACCACGATTGCAGAATCGCCCACCACAACTTTGCAGTGTCGTACTTACTTCGGAATGTCACTTATAGACAGTTTACATACCAAAGATTGCTTATTCGAATTGAAACTGCTAAGATTTGAAATTAGTATTAGTAATAATGCAGATCTCAAAATTATAAACGACTTGGGTATTATTACTTTTGTTACGTGTGTGAACATTCGTTTTTTTTAATCCTTCATTTTTCTGCGTCATTGTTTTCCTGCAGATATAGTTACTACTATATCTGCAGGAAAACAATGACGCAGAAATCGTTGATAATTGTCGTAAAATAATAAATTTATTATTTAAATCAAGCACGTGACATAATTAAATGAATTTAATTTTTTTCAGTTTAGAGAGATTAGTTAAATTTTTAAAGATTTTTGTGTTACTAACAATGACTTGGAAGTAAAAAGAACGAAGAATCACTCACATACGCAATATTGCAGAGTTACGTTCGGCAGCACTGCACACAATCGCAAGTATTATTTTAATAATAGAACGCCTAAAGCATGGCACGGACAGTCGTTGGAAATTAAAAAAAAAATTGGTTGCCTGTAAAGTCGGTATACGGGCGAAAGTTTTACGTGACAACGACTTTGAGTGGTAAAATAATTTTAATGTGAATATTCATTCGTATAGTAGGAAGAAGGATGAAATAATAGTAACAATTTAAAACATTTATTTATACAAAGAATTATATTTAAAACGCGTGCCTCTCACTCGCTCTCATTGTGAGCGCATAACGTGAGCGGAGCGTAACGCAGTTTCTTGAAGTGTCACCCGGCAAACCAATTTATAAGACGTTGTCACGTCAATAAGAATATTCGAACTTAATATTAATTAACTTTAAGATCTTTGAAGGCAGTACTAAACGCGTGTGTATATGCCTTATTGCACTGATCTGTAAAAATTGTAGATTTCAGTAGTGAAAACAAGTTAGATGTAGGTTGGAGCACGGTGAGATAGTGGATAAAATAAAAAGTGCGTATTTTATATATTTATTTATAAGGTATTAAATAAAAATAGGGCTGTGGAAATGTCACCGATTGTCATCAAGCTGACTGAGAAACGTTCCATTTTCAGATGCTAGAGAATCATTTATCAATATTTTTGTAAATTTGTAGGTATATTCAATTCCATAATCAATTTAATTAAAATTTCAAGATATGTTTGTAATAATTGTTGTTTTGATTTTGATTGTAATCGAGTTTTTGTCAATGAAGCAGTACACCGGTTTTACTTGTGACGTTAAAATACTTTATTTCTCGTGTTCATAAGAAATATATATAAAAATGAATCCCTATTTTCCTTAGTCACGGCATCACGTGTGAACGGCTGGACCGATTTCGCTAATTCTTTTTTTGTGTTTGATATTGTCAGGAGAAGGTTCTTATGAAAGAAAAAAATTAAGAAAGTTGCGCGGAAAATTAGAAAACTCAACGAGGGACCTACGCGGGCGAAACCGCGGGCGCAGCTAGTTCGCAATAAAAGTCTAAAATTGTCACCAATAACGCTCATAATAATAGCCACAAATTCGATTTTAGATAAAATTTCTTATAAATCTTGACATTGGGATATGAACTAAAAACTATTGACACTACGATTGTATTAAAAATTTACGCTAGATATAAAAATATATTTGTTTCCGGTCTTTAAAATTTGAATAATTACACCATCAGAATAATAATTTCTCAGTGAGTGAAATTGATATTTTTTCAAAAATATACGGTTGTGCTCACGTGTATATTGCGAGGTAGCCTGTCTAGTTTCGGGATCGAAAGGGATCCTTTATCAAGGGGTAGAGCGACCTGTTTAGAATATATCTTCAATATATAACCCCTATTGCTCGTAGACAATAGTCTACGAGCAATAGGGGTTATATATATAGAATGCTATACATATCTTGACGTGCTCCAATCTACTTAGAGTAAATGTCAGTGATACTGAGAGTTGTATTATTGTGTAGACCATAAACAGGGTATTTTGTAAACGCTCCCGAAAACGAAGACAGACGATAGTACTAATGACACCTTTGATGAGGGGTCAGAAAAAAATCGGTTGCGCTGAAAAATATTTTTTTACGACGGTTTTTTATCAGTTTTCACTCTCCCTCATGTTAGTACAGCTAAATGAAACGATAATTTTATAAAAATACATGTCATTGACCCCGTCAGCTGTTTATAAGTTTCGTGTTTGTCTTTGTTTAAGGGAGCGTTTATCTAACACCCTGTATAGAGATGGAGATATCCTTAGCTCGTGTTAATAATACAATCCCCGTAGTTAATAAGGTGGTTTGGCAGAGAAAGTGAGAATACTTCATGTTAATATTTACTTTTGTGAGTATATCAAGGAGTTGTACGGTATACTCCTGAAGTATAGAAGGCCTTACAATAATCATTATATTTTACTACTTCTGCAATTTTAGTATTCATTGGACATTACAAAAATTTAAATATATTTAACTAACCATTTCCCTAATTTTCATTCATTTAGTCACTACACTATATTCTTCTTTACTTTTATTAAAGATATACGGTCTTACGCCGCTGATAAAGGGCCCCCGTTGAGTCCGAAACTAGTCGGGCACCCCCGAAATACACACGTGAAAAAACCATATATCTTCAATTAATATAATACTAACGATAGTTTTTATTCTACTACTTTATACAGGTGTATTTTTGTTTTTTAATAAAAAGATTACTAGTAACGTGGGTCACACATTACTAGTAAAATCATTAACCCCTCCTGCTAAGCTTAACGCTTGTGTTAGGAGTGGGTTCACGACAGTAGTGCACTGGATGGGGTTCGAACCCGCAACCACTTGATCGCAAGTCCGACGCCTTAGCCATTACGCTACCGTCGCTGTATTTGAAAAAGGGACACTTACTTAAATCAATGAAAGGGCCATGACTGTAGCATGCAGTTACAATAACATAGATAGATAGATACTCTTTATTGGACGCCATAGTATACAATAATGAAAAAGAAATACATTAAAATCAGTAGTACAATAGGCGGCCTTATCGCAGTCTGCAATCTCTTACAGGCAACCTTCAGATGGTAGTCCAGTAGGAATAGGTAATTTGTGGTGCACATTTGTGTTATTAGCACTTGATCAGATAAGTAGAAAACAGAATTAGAATAATAGTAACAATATACATGTGGGCCGGGATAAAGTAAAGCATTGATCTATAAGTCTTTTAATCTTTATTTTTAACTTTACTAGCACGACTCGCACACGCACTCTCTCCCAACAATTCGCCATTCGTCTTCTGTCTCGCTCACACACTTCCTACCTTTTATCCTTCGCTTACGTTCCGTTCCAACATACATTTGAATATTACATCCCTTAAATCTAAAATATATATTTAAAAAAATCCTAGTCATGCCCTTTCAGATGTTTAAGTGTTCCTTTTTCAAATACAACCTGTATATCTTGTAGGAACTGAGATTACCGCGTTTACACAAACTCATCATCGTTATAAAAACCGGCCAAGTGCGAGTCGGACTCGCGTACTTAGGGTTCCGTACCATTATCTATACAATATCGACCAAAAATCGACAAAAAAAAATCACGTTTGGTGTATGGCAGCCCTACTTAAATGATTTGTTGTTATAGCGGCAACAGAAATATATCATCTGTGAAAATTTCAACTGTCTAGCTATCGCGGTTCATGAGATACAGCCTGGTGACAGACAGACAGACGGTCGGAGTCTTAGTAATAGGGTCCCGTTTTTACCCGTTTACCGTTTTTTTTTTTGGGTACGGAACCCTAAAAATTAGATAGTATTACGTATATATCCGTAGCCTGGTGCTGAAAGGGGTTCTCCTAAGAAATGAGATTTTAATGCTAGATTGAGTTAATTGATCATCATTATTTTCTGGCTCTTTTTACCCAATTTTATTTGGCGTTGGCGCTATGTATAGGTAACATTGCAAAGGTTTTAGCAGTTTTTTTTTTTATGACCGGCCGCTTGTCTGACGCCAACCCTTCTTGGAAATGTAATCGTTTTCAGACGAAAGGAAGAAGGTAAATTAGGACATGAAAAACGGATAGGGGGAGGGAGCTAGGGTAAGGGATACCGCAAGTCTCGGGTGGGGAAAAGGGACAGACTGGAGCAGCGAAGAGGCTGGGGTCGCGTACCCGAATGTCCGTCCTGTGATTGGAGAGGCCGCTAGGACAGGAACATCAACTTCTAATTACCAAAATGAGTTAATTGATGTTCAATCTAATAGTACGAGGTACGGTATAATAATTATAAACCCTCATCTGTTATTTGAAGATGACAAATGTGTGGCACACTTTTGACGAGGCAACCTAATACTGTTGGATAGGACATAAAGTATCCTTTATTTTTTTTTAAATCAATTAAATAACTTATATGGGTATAGTACCTGGGAGACCAGTAGCATTTTGTAAAATCGTATTTTTTTTGTAAAATCGCGTTATTACAGGAAATGCAACTAAGTATGCAGTTGAACTTAAAATTGTTAGAGCCGTTTCTGAGATACCCGAAATATAAATACATACATACAAGAATTGCTCGTTTAAAGTAATAAGGTTACTCCTGTTTACCTTTTTGTACCTGGCAACTTCATAGTTGTACTTAAGGGAAATTAGGCAACCTACATTTTTCCAATTACTCGTGTAATATTCTCTCGACCAATGCTCGGTTTTCATCAGTAAATATATAATAAATCGGGCAAGTTGATGAAAAAAAGTTAATTAATGTTTTTTTTATGGTATAGGGGGCAAACGAGCAGACGTGTCACCTGATGGTAAATGACTACCGCCGTCCATGCCCACCTACAACTCAAGAGTCACAAGTGCGTTGCCGGCCTTTAAAGTGGGAGTAAGGGAAGGGTTAGGGCCTCTGATAACCTCAATCACTTGACGAAAAGCAATGCAATCATTGCGTCACTGCCGGTTTTCTGTGATTCCGTGGTACCACTCCGGTCGAGCCGGCCCATATACGTGCCGAAGCATGGCTCTCCCACGACATGACAAGTTAAAATTATTTAACAGTAACTGTGATTTAGCTTGGCAACCCATTTGCGATTTATCAATATACACATTATTTAACATATAATCTTTGTCATCATCCAATAACAGATGAGGGTATATAATCTCTTATATCTCTCTATTTCTCTTATTTTTTTCCTGTTTCAGAACTGTTTTTCTTTTTAATCCACATTTCAAATACTTTTAAGTCTTTCGTGTATAAATTTCTAAAAATCTTTAATACTGGCCAGTGTTTTTTTAAAAGTAAACCTTTGAAAAAAAATCTGTTAAATATTTTTTGTTTTCTTTGCCAAACCTAAGTAGCTAACCCTTGTAATGCAAGCTGTAATTAAACGTAGCTTTTTTATTCATCAATAACATTATGTAATATTATAGTAGGTACGATGTATTAAAATGGTCCAGTAGAAAATCGTTGATAGATTTATGGCAATACTAGTTTCTATGAAGTATGTTTAGGTAATTAATATAAGATTCGAAATTACCGATAGCAGTAAGTAGGTAAGTGAAACAAATTGACCTTAAAACTCAATGATAGTATTATGTTTACTATTTTCCAAATTATTCAATCGTATTAACTACACGCACACATAAAAAAATTAAAATACCCCTGACTCGAAAATCTATGCAACGATTAGAAAACAGATTTTCACACCCTTCAAACAAAAAAAAAAGAATCAAATTCGGTCCATCCGTTTACGAGCTCCGATGCCATAGACACACAGATACTTGGATACACACAGATGTTAAACTTATAACAGCCATCCTATTTGCGTCGGGGGTTAAAAATAATACATGTTTGAACATGCTCCCAATTGTATTATCATAATATGAATTGTTTTTTTTGTTTTTTTTTTTTCAATAATTTTATTTTGTAGTAAACACTGGCCTCTCCCAATGTGCGCCATAGTGAGCAGTCCTGTCAGTCCTGATAAATTCTGTGCTGTTCTGTTATGTTCTGCCCTGTTCCTTCTGCGTGTGGCGACAAAATATTAAAAGTAGTATGATTGCAGGCCTCTTATGTCATTCGCGATTGATAGACGGTCAGCCTTGTCTTGTTTTACAAATCACACAGGTACAAGTTATGGAGATTTTGTCAATGATAACATGCCGAGCAGTAAGAAATCGGTGGCTTGATCAATTTCTCATAACTTTTCCTTACATGTACTGAAACAGGTCGTTAAAAATACTGAGGTATTACTGCCTTTAAAAAAGTTAAGATTAAGATAACTTAGGCGAGCGTAAGAATTATATTTTAATATCACAATAATACACATTTAGTATAGCGTTTTATATAAGTGTGATACCTTTGTTGTGGTATACAGCATTATGTTGGTAATTATACCAATTAAATTTAGTTCCTCATTTAAATAATATATTATACCATAAGTTTAAATACAGCTCTAGCAGTAACAAGTAAATACACGCAATAAACTGATTTTATTGTCTTTGTAATCTTCGAGTTTGCCTGTCTGCATGTTTTACTAACTCGTGGTACTGGGTCCGATTCACAGTAGTGTAATACTAAATGTATCGATGTGTCGATAAAATGTACCTACATATTATGTCGGTTTGGTGAATTGATAACGGACGGATGACAGACAGCCGATGTTTACTAGCTATGTGGCGACATCCACATACATAACACAATTCAATGCCATCTAACGAAGACACGCTGAACTACACAGTAACTACTGAACTTGCATAGCGCAATGTAAGTTCTCGCGCCGATTATTAACATATGCAACTTCACAACATCTGCCAGGCACGCCGCAGGCAGGCCGCAGTCTGCCAGGCATGGTCATCTAACCTGGTCGGAGGATCCTCCTTTGTGTTGGAGTTACACAACACCCATTCCTCCACAGTTCTGCCCGTTGTTTCGTAAAATTTGTTCTATTTTCAATTTAGAAAAAAAATCAAATCAAATTTTACCCAATTTAAAAAGTCAAATAATGTTACTTAACCAATATTTTGCCACATACATTCAAACATATATAAGACATACATCAATATACCTACTTATAGATCTTGCTGATTTAAACTCTTGGAATAACATGACAATTGATGACGTCATTATATGTGATTCTTTATTTAAGATATTTTATCCTTGAACGCACATTAATTGTATCGCCATATTAATCATAGTAATAGGAAACACGAATGAATCAGTTCACTTAAGTTTCATCGCATTAAACTATGTTTCGCTATGAAAAATCACAGTAAGAATAGGAATATAGTTATTGTGGGTTAATATAATGTACTATTAAAAAGTCAAATTACTTTGAAATGTATTGCATCATATTTATTTACATGTTGGCTTATATTCTACAATCTACAATGGTGTGAGAGAAAAGTTATGTTGCAATTTTAACAACAGTTTTACTGGGTGACTTCGTTTTTTCCGATATCTTTGCGATACACGGCAGTGAGATAAATCATTATTGATCTGTACTGTACCTGTATTGAGTTCGCGATTCTTTATTTGAAACATTAAGCTTAGTTATCTTTGAGTTGTGCGGTTCTAGATTTGAAACGCTAAGTATAGCTAGCTTTGAGTTGCGCGATTCTGTATTTGAAACGTTAACTTTAGATAGCTTTGAGTTGCCCGATTCTGTATTTGAAACGTTAAGTTTAGCTAGCTTTGAGTTGCGCGATTCTGTATTTGAAACGTTAAGTTTAGCTAGCTTTGAGTTGCGCGATTCTGTATTTGAAACGTTAAGCTTAGTTATCTTTGAGTTGCGCGATTCTATATTTGAAACATTAAAAGCTTATCTATTTTTGAGTTGCGCAATTTGAAATTTGAAACGTTTGAATTATGAATCTGATAAGATTGGACTTGCATTCGGACAAATGCGGGCAAAAAAGACGAAAGATCGAGCTTCTAGAGATTAAGGTGAGGAGCTGTCATCGCCATGTATCTATCGTGTAATTGTGAAGCGCGTTTCGCTTCTTTGCCAATTATGATCTATTTAAGGAATAGACAGAAACAGCACAACGCAGCGTAGCTTAATGTTGATTAGTCACCAAGGCTACAATATGTACAAAGGTTCCCTCAGAAGGCTTAATTACAAAGTATTATATTATGAATAGAACATAATACTGAAACGGTAATTTCATAATATCCGTTCTAACAAATTAACGTTCAACCAACACACGAAATGAACATTGACTTTTTTAACTTACGCATTTAGTACTAATACCGCAATAATTACCTACAGTAAAGTCAAGGAGACGAAAAAAAACAAAGGCTCACTCAGTAAGACTACATGCGCGCGCTCAGAGTGACGCGTTTTATGCACTACCTAACACACACTACCCTTATATATAAAACAACAATCATCATAATTGTAGTTGATTCATTTCAAGCGAGTGTTGATGACATTTGTTGTATTATCTACATCCGGTACTATGAGTCACACAACGATAGTCGCTATTGCTTCATAGATAAAAGAGCAGTTATAGTAGCAATGCCTTTTGCCGGATAATACTGTCAGTTAGTTTCCACATAGCATCAGTCGTTTTCAAAATTTAAACAATACGTATAACAGTGATAATAATGTTTATTTTGGTACAAATATGTATGTATATTAGTTTTAAGATTGGATAAGATTTCTTCCAGTTGGTTGTTTTCATTGGGACAGGGATATCAAATCGAAAATATACCTTAAACCTACTAACAGAAAGCTGAAAATTAAATATAAATGCCGATAAAATGATAATAATTTGTATCAGTCCGATAATACTGTACAGTCACAAATAAAATTGTTTTAATAATCTGCCATTTACCGATAACAATTTGTTTATAGATTTATTTAGTAGGTGAACAGCGAGTTATATTTGTTTACACTGCAAAAAATTCGGTCTAATAATATCAGCCGCAACATAATTTATTGTACCTTGATTCATTAGGTTAATATAAATGTAATATTTCTTTTATAAAAGTAGACCAAACGCAAGTGATACCTTTGTGGTAGTTGAATAGTTCACAATTTACCATTACCTCGGCCTTATGATACTTTGCTACAGTAGTGTTAGTAGTATTGCATTTCGGAAGCAGCCATAATGTATAGCCCGCGCGCGAGTTGAATGCAGTCGGGGCCTGAGGTGACGGGCGGGAGCACCTCTACGGCAACCTCGCCTCGCACGCCCGCAGTATAAGCTCAGCTCTGCATTCAACTCACGCCTACTATACGGTCAATAATACTGGGCTTATTGGTTTAGTTAAGCTCAGTCAGAACTAATACACAACAGGGTGCAAGTAAAAGATGCACTACCGAGGTGCCAAACAGGTTACAAGGACCGTTTGTAATTAGATTTCTTTAATTAATTTTCATTATTATTATAATTCTATATTACTCGTCCTATTATTTGTCTTTTAAATAATAAATACTTTTTTCAATGACAAGATAATATGTATGTCCCAATGCAAACGCATTTACATTGTAATTAAAGTAATGTTATGATTCAATTAACATGTAATTTAATTGAATAAGTTATTAAATGATTACAAAATAAAATTATACAATGTTATTTAATATTGTTTTATTAATTACTAATAAGAGTCACTGTGGTCTGTGTTGTAGGTATTCTTTTACTGTAGAAAAAGAAAAAATGTTTGTTACTGTGAATGTCCCGATATTAGCGAATATCAAGATGCACCGGTGTATGTCGACAATCACCAATTGCGATAGTCGAATTTCGACCACCAGGCGATCTCTAGTATTAATTATTTAGCAAATTGACATCACAATAATTGTTCAGACTAATCTAAGTATAATTAGGATAGAATTTTACATACAGGCAAGTTTATTTAATGGTGTGGCTGCCTTCTATTTGAGGGCGGCCAAAGTCTGCTAGGGTTCTCGGGGACTTCCTTCCTAGGGTATACCCGAGTCCCTTGCGATAGACTCACTTGTTACGGAACACCGTGTGGTTTTAGTCGGTTCGATTCCGACATACCACCTCACCAATAGCCATGGTGAGTTAATGACCCGTGGGGGTTTCCACACGAAAAAAAAAAAAAAAAAAAAAAATGTTTATTTAATGACTAATTATACGAAAATGTAATAGAATTATGAAAAAGATAAAAAAAAACTAATTTGTACTTGTCTTTTGCCATACTGCCCTAAAATAAAATATAATAAAATTATTCTCTCCATTCTATAGTTGCCTCAGTCACCAGCCAGAAATGGCCAAAAAGGTCGCCAATGGTGTGCACTAAAAATTGTTATATCAATACCAAACAAAAGGTAATTAAAAGGAGAGCAAACGTTATTAACACTCGCCACGGGGTCTATTAAAATGTCTTGTGCACAAACGCTTATTAAAATAAATACATGCATAATCATGTATGATGCATAATCAATGCCTATTAAGCTTGCGAACGAACAGGCCAAAAAAATTGTTTAAACAGGAAAAGTTCACTGGGTGTAGGCAAATGGGTGTGTATGTGTATTTTATTTAATCAAATGAGCTTACGATTATTAAATTAGTGTGTTGTTTTATTGTTTATAGCAATATCTACAGCTTCTTAACAAATTATAGACACTAGATCTGCAATGATTCGTTTTTTATATTAATTATGTGTTTGTTTCATTTGTATTTCGAAAGTATTTCATTTATTTATTTGAATCGTGGTTTTTTGAACTGGTTAATGTTGACATACACCAAGGCGATTCTGTGAATTTTAGATTCGGCGATTTACAGTATACGTGAATGTTAACACCCACCAGTCATCATCCTCCGCGCTTTTCCCAACTAAGTTGGGGTCGCCTTTCAGTTTAACCACGATACGGCTGAACTTTGATATTTTACGTGAAGCTATTCCCATCAGACCTCCACAACCCAATCGAAGTTCTGTAGTTAGACCAGGTTGTCGGACTTTTTTGGAGCTCCAACTACCCGTAACGAATGCCACAGATGTTTGTATGGCACCCGGTACCGACAGTTTAACGTGCTCTCCGAGGCACGGAGGGGTCTCAATGTTTTAAGAATGGTCACCCATCCTAGACTGACCTGGCTAGTATTACTTAAGTTTTTAATATGCTAACCTACTCGTTTACCACTTAGCCACGAGCGTATTTCTTCGAAAAGCGAGAAAGCCATACACTTTTATATTCACATGCGACTGTTTTGTTCTGCAACGTATTACGGAAGGTTCACTAATGTTTGACAAACATTTGTGATTTTACAACAGAATTCGGGCTCTCGTCGGCCGCTGCCGTGTCACGCTCGCACGGCTCGTGTGTTGCGGTCACAGTCCCAACCTAACCTACACCTAGCCATTTCTCTTCAATTGAGCTACACTACTAACTTTTTCTAAATCATATTTTCATATTACCGTCGCTCATAATGAAGATATGGTGTATGATAACATTCACTGGTGAATGACCAAAATCATAACGAAAAGAATAAATAACGGACAATCACCAGCTAGCTTGGTGGATGTTAACGTACACTGCGCTTTAGACATTTACAGTACCATTTATACAAACAAACAAAAACGCATTCAAGATTTGAATTAATAAAAGAAGTGCATACATGTCTTGAGTCCTAAAATTTCGTATAAATTTCTGTGCAATCCAATAACATTCAGAATATAACTAGGACCTACCTACCTATGTCGAAATAAAAGCTTTTTTTTGTTTTGTATTTCACTATTTGAAACATAGGTGCAATGTTATAACCTAGGTTTATTAACTCTTAATAAGGAGTACTGAATAAAACTACGTACTTAGGTGGATGTAGGTATTAGTCTATAAATTAAAGTTTCAAAGTGTGTGGAAAAAGAATAAGAGTTCCGCCCAAAATATATAAAAATGTACACGCGAGCAGAGCCGCGCGGGGAACCGCTAGTAGTTAATAAAAATATATTCTTGGACATATTATGGCATTTCTTTGCCCTACCTAAGCAGAGCTTGTATTATGAGTTCTAGAACACAGATAAACATACATAACGGTTCCTGACTGGAAGCGAAATATATTGTGTGTGGACGAAAACCTCCCATATCAAAAATGAAAATGAAACAAGTATTAAAATCATATTCCAAAGTTACCCCCAAAAGCTTTATAAACCGCTGGGCAATACTTCTGAGCTAGTTTGGCATATGCTGATTTTTTATGCACTCTGAAGCTTTTGGTGATTTTGTTCCAGACGTGGTAGGTGAACGGTTTTTTGACGTGGAGTTCTTTAGATTTGAAGTAATCGCCAGCCCTCATCCAGCTAACGGGGTAGAACAATTCTGGGCCATAAACTTCAAAACCTGAAACACACATTTTACTATTAATAAAAAGAATGAATTTTAAAGATAAAAAATATTTTTTTACTTTTTTTAAATAAGTATAATTAGTGCAATTGCAGGGTAAGTTGTAATATCACTGCTCTTACTTAAGGCTCGGTTCGAGCAATGACCTGGACTAGAGTGATTCTTTGTAGAATCTACCTGCGTTTGAGTGAGAACTTGAAAAGTGAGATCGCACCTCCCACTCGGAGTGATAAAACAATTAGCAATATTAGACTAGACAGGGATACAACACGAACTTAACAAAAAATGGATTAGTAGTTAATAACCGAAATAACAACAAAAAAAATAATTACAATACATTTTCTTCATCACAAATTCAAAGATAGTGAAGTGCTTAAGAACAACGAAGGATGTTTACAGGACTATTTGTGGTAGATTGCAGCTGTGGTAGCTCGTACATGGGAGAGACCAAACGTACAATCGCAAAACGGGTCAAAGAACACATCAGAGCTGTAAAAACCGTCAAATAAGTAGTACGCGATAGCTAAGCATTTGCTGGAGAGACGGTAGGAATGAAAATAAAAAGTAATGAAGACCAAGTGCGGGTAGTTGATGAAACGCGCACTTCAGGGAGGCGTCGTTGAGCTCTCAGCCTCACACGTCGCGGCAATTTGATCGTAATGTCAGGGAACTTAAAAAGGTCTCATATCTTGTAATTATTACCGCGATTTAGTCCCGATTTCGAGGTAAGTAATTCAAAGTAAGGTAAAATAATATTACCATTACAAGAGATCGCAGTCATATCCGAGACGTATGTTGTAGAACATATTTTTTGTAATACTCTTGTAATAACACCGGGTCCGTTGTGTATCCATGAATCGCCTCTGTAGTTCTTCCTGAAATCCCTGAAAGATAAATTTATTTACCTATAGTTTATCTATGTAAAACCCTTTCAAATAATGAAGCAATAGGTACTATAATCAACGTTACAGTTAGGTATTTTGCGACAAATATATAAAGAACCAGGTTCAGAACGTCTCCTTCTACAATAAAATTATGTAAGTTTATTGCTAACGATGGTGAATCCAAGATGACAGAATTGTCGAAATGTTCTTCCATTGAATCAAAGTGAAGTCAGTTCATTCAATTCGGCCGCACCGTTTGGACTTGCTGCAACGACTCAATTAAATATAATATTTTATGATTATTGCTGACTTTAGTGACAAAAATTAATATTTATAACGCATTCTACTGAGGGACAAACGGATTAGCGTTCGCAGTAATTATACTCTAACTAATATTATGAAAGTGAGTTTCTTACGCTTTTATGCCTAAGTATACCTATTATATATAAAATCAAGAATAATTCGTATATAGTAGGTGTAGAAAATTTACCTTAATGCGGCATCTGCAAATTTTCTACCTACAGTGTCTCTTGAAAAAGCGAGCGCTCCTGCGGCAACCAATGATTCACTCTCCCGTGCAGCGAAGTTCGACGCCAACTTCTCGAACGATTTCACTACGACCATGTCCAAATCTAAGTACACGCCCCCCCATTTGTATAACGATAGAAACCTCAACGCATCAGACGTGTGAGAAATTCGCCAACGAGTTCTATTTAATGCTCCACCACTCACAAGATCTTCTAACGGCGTTCCATTAGCGTATTCAACTAAATTTAACCTCATGAACTTTATATTCTTATATTTCTTTAAAGCCTTCAAACTCCCTACGTTCAGAACAGTTACGGGTCCTGCAAAGAACACGTTAATTTGCCAATGTGGATGAACTCGGGCTGCGGATTCAACAGCGCATCCTTGTCGACTGTTCAATCGGCCTCTACAAGAAGTTTCATGGAAATAGATGGACTGAGCAGGGGGGTCAAAATCTTCTCTGATTAACGGTAGACTATCGCCGACGTGTGAGTAGTGACATGATATATCTTCAAACGCATTCAAGGTAAAGTAATATAGATCCGGTGACCAATCACTTTGTAAAAAGTTTATGAACATCACCACAAATAATATACTGAGAAATATCTTTTTCGAGTTTACTTTTTTCACCAACATTCTACCTATATCGATGAAAATATACTTTAGATTTGCACAACAAGTAGATAAATTATAATTTTCGCACTACCGAACATTCAACTAGATACTCATAACTTTGCCAAACATGTATTTTGGTCTGCTCGCTGGTGATCAAGAAGATATTGGTATGTGAAGAGGGCATTTACTTTGTAAACACGCTTAATATATACAGTAAGCGAGTGAATTAAATACAGGACTCAGGATTGAGCGGACAGCACTACACTGCGGGCGTGCGAGGCGAGGTTTGCGAGTGGCTAAGGGACATGCTTCTGCTCTTCACCTCCGGCCCTGATTGCATTCAACTCTCGCGCCTATTGTATATATTTTAAAAAGGTCTCTATGACAATGATGCTTAAAGTAGTCCTGTGTGACCTCGATCGGTGCAATTGGTATTAAAAGTAACAAAAAGAATCGAGAAAGGTCACTTGTGTGTATCTAGGTGTAATAAAATTTCCAGTCTGACTCATATCCAGGTTTGGTGCAAAGTAACACTGTAAATACATCCACTCCGGATGTATTTACAGTGTTACTTTAACCACTTTTCTAATGAGTACTTTTCATATTTCTGTATTATTTTCCCTTACTAGTGGTGCGTGTTCTTTTACTTCAATTCTTCGCCGTCTTTTAATAAATTGACTCATCGTTTCTCAATCAATATTGGAAAACATTCAGTAAGTATCATAGGCATAGAAGAGAGTAATATCATTAGGTAAGTATGTAAAATATTCATTGACATCTTTTGTCAAAGGACCTACCATAGATATACACTACATATTCTGGGGCACGTAGTCGCAGCCAAAGATTTTGCCCCTCCCCCTCCCAAAATATTTTTTTACGTTACTTCAGAGAACTCTGCCAGGAAGATGTGGCGCATCATGATAGTGGGTCGTTGGGGCTAGTCCATTCACATCTAAATAGATAATACTTGCTAAATTATAAGTTATGTGATTGATGTAGGTAATTTAGGAAAATATTTCGCTTTGGTTGAGATCGCTATATCTCATAATCGAAGTAACGATAATGTAGCTAATAATATAATGAATAAACAAGTAAAACGAAATTATAATAAATTAAAAATATTTAGTTTATTAGGTACCTACAATTCACATGTCCACCAGCTGACCTCACTGTCAAAGTATTTTTTTTTATAAAACTAAAGAAATTCAACAATAGTAGGTATTTTCTGAGATATAATAATCATTCATCACAAGGTACCACTGCCTAAATATTCTAATATAATTGCTTACATAATAAATGCAATATGAGCATAATATATCTATAATGGGACTAATCTCATTCATATTCGTGTTGCTCCTGAACACCAGGATCCACAACATAGACCCATAAATCGACCCGGAGACAGGCCAGGCCACTCCATAGTGTAGGTATAAAGCTACACTAAGTACAAGTACACGGCCGGGTCGACGAAACGTGCCAATCTTCAGTCAGGCCGCGCGACGCAGACCTCACGTTAGCACAGTTAAGATAATAGTTACTTCGTAACTGACGTTAGTTCAATGCCGACTCACTGCTACTACTATCGAGTTATCAGTACCTAACCTAGGTTTAAGGAAAATTGTCATGTAATTAATTCAAATGTCATTTAAATATTCAGATTCATTAATTATTTAAAAAAAGACAACACTAAGGTGGCGGCGTCGTTAGAACAGGTAAGAGTTACGGGATAGAAAGAGAGGTAACTTCTAGTGTATATAACTGTAGGTAATTAGCGCCGTGTGAACTAAAGTACCTTACTCATCATCGTGTCTGACGTACGTCTTGCCAAGGACACGCACGATGCACGATGAAAAACGATTGTGAATAGTCTTGACGTACGTCATAATTATTATTAATTGCTTGCTGGACTTGCACGACCCGTTTTGCATCCAGCGAGTACCCCCACCACATGCTTGATCATGTATATTGCCAATTTCTGGGGAATTCCCCAAAATGCGGGGAATTTCAAACCGATTGACAACACCATTGTAACAGTGCTTTCTGCAAAATAATAAATGATTTGGTTTGATTGGGGAATTTATGGGAAGACCATCAATGCGAGGAAAATGCGGGGAATCAGGAATTTTTAGCCTTATTAATTACATTACGACTCCAGGTTTTTTTTCCGCAAACTGATAAATTTGACCATTATTTTGGGGTAATTTAGGAAAATGGCATTGGCAACAGCACCTTGGCCTTGGCGGGACGTACATCAGGCACGATACTGTGTATGCTACGTCGGGCACCGCGTCCTTGGCGGGACGTACGTCAGGCACGAAGGTGAGTAAGGTACTTAAATTGCGAATTTATTGTGTCGGAACAAGAGTCGCTATTTATTTAAAGGGGTTGGCGGAGTGTATTGCGCGCTGTGCAGCATTGTTACGTACGTAGAGTTTTTAATGGTATTGCTCGCACTGGAACGTAACATCGAAAAATCTGTCTGCATAAAACTACCTTATATTGGCTTTATAAACACAATATATTGAATTACGGGGCTACCGTCATCTTCACCTACTCGGTATAACTCGTTTAAAAACGATGTGTCGTTCGTTGCCTTTTTTTTCATACTCGAAATAACTTTGTTAAGCAGTGAAGAGTAGGTATAATACTAGGCATATTACGAACTTTGAGAATCTAGATCACAGAATTAAAATTTGCAAATATGCAAATTCATATTTAAAAATTGTGCCTTTAAAGATGTTTGCCACTCTTTGGTATAAAATTAGGGCTTTGCACAAAATAGGTATGTGATAAAAAAAAGTTTTTGGGAAAAGTGGATTAGGTAAACCACTGACCTCTCAGTCAGTGGGTAAACTCGAGGTAAACACTATAGCCATAGATTATTAAAAATTTTAAAGTGTTTTTTTTTCGCAATTGCTGGAAAACAGCTTATCTAAAAAAGAATAAAACATAAAATGTTTAATATTTTCGCAACGTAACTACATAAAATAGAGGTTAATTATCTTTTATTTTGCGTGGTTGACGTTTGATTTATAGAACTTAAAAAAATAAATAGTAATGTTGATTGCAAAATTTTATACCAGAAAACGACACCGTATTTTTGGTAAAAATTAGGAGTCCTGACAAACTTATCTAAATATTGTTACGAACTAAAGTTAGTTAGACATAGTTTATGATTTCGAACCGCTAGTTAATTAATTACTTTGCAGATTCCAACCGTCAGAAAAGTTATAATATTTGAGTTTTCCTTGAAATTGATATTTTTTGTTTAAGAACAGTAGGTACCTTCTTTTAAAAATAACAGTCACTTTACAATTAAACAGATGAATTAAAATCAATAAATTATATTTTCGTTTAGTTTTAAATTTCATTGGCAATAGTTCATTAAGTGACTACTTTAATTAAATTAAATCAATTCGTCCATGTTAGAACGTCATTATACAAGACAATGTAAATACATAAAATCAATCTACCAATTCCGACCAGTAAAAATAATTGTTAACATTTTTTCCCTACATTCGACGGAGTTAAATATTATCTATAATTTATTGAATTTTATTCGAATTTCCTGGGCCACCAGTGTTATACAATACTTGATCTCAATGTATTTATTATTTAAATGTATTATTAAACAATAAATATTCCTGGCTTTACCTCATTGCTTCATCTGAAATCTCTCTCCCTAAAGTGTCTCTTGAAAAGGCGAGCGCTTCTGATGCGACTAACGTGTCACTCTGCCATGCAGCCCAGTTCAGCGCTAAATCCTCGAACGATCTCACTACGACCACGTCCAAATCTACACCCACCTTCTATCTACTTCACCCTCCCCACTTGTGTAAAGACAGAAACCTCAACACATCAGACGTGTGAGAAATTCGCCATCGAGTTCTATTTAACGCACCACTACTCACAAGATCTTCTAACGGTGTCTCTTTAGCATAATCAACTAAATTTAACCTCATGATATTTATATTCTTATATTTCTTTAGAGCGTTAAAGGTCGGTGTGTTAAGGTTTTCTTTTGTTACTGGTCCCGTAAAGAACAGGGTCAACTGCCAATGTGGGTGAACTCTAGCAGCAGATTCAACAGCGCATGCTTGTCTACTGTTTAAATTACCTCTGCAGGATGTTTCATGGAAATAGATGGAGTTAGCAGGTGGATTGAAATTATCTTTGATTGCTGGTAAACTATCACCAGCATGAGAGTAGTAACACGATACATCTTCGAATGCATTCAGATTTAAATAATACAGATCCGGTGACCAATCGCTTTGTAGAAAAATCACACACGTCACCACGACGCTTAGAATAATATGTTTTTGTTTTAATATTTTTTTTACTGATAGTCTTAACACGAGAACCATTGTCACTACTTGGGCATTGGCTGCCAAATACTGACGTAAAGTGATAAGTAGCGATAATGTAATATGAATGAGATAATCTTCACTGTGATGGATAAAAAAATAATTTGAGTTTGTATATTGTGTTGGTGTGATAATACCGCGTCATACGGCATTGGACGATCAGTTTTAAGCAATACATTATGCTGCAGTAAACGTTGAGCAATATATTATGTTGGTGAAGTATTTCATGCCGTTCATGCTATCCGAATATCCGAACTACTTCTTAGTATAACTATTCGTCTAATAGGAATAATATGGATAAGTACTTGTTTTATTATTAAATACATCATCTTTTTAAAATTGAAATATCCCAGTCACTGAAATATAACATTTTATCGTCTCTTAAAATATACATTTTTCTTCTTTATTTGTTGACAGTATTTCGTTTTGCTTAACAACTATTGATGAGCTTTAGTGTCACCAATTAAACAAATTTTCGAAACTGTTTTCGCAGCCGGCAAACCTTTGTTTGTATCATTAATTTGTACCTGTTGCACCTCTGTTTATTATAATAAAACGTTACCTAAAGACTTTGAATATTATAGTAACTGTATATTATACTAATTGAACATTAATTCAAATGTGCATTATAGAAAATGTTCATTAACCCATATAAAATTAGGTAAAATGAAATTATACCAATAATTCATTATATCATGTGATAGTTGTATTAAAAAAAAAGTATATGCAATGAAATTAGGTCATATAATCATTAGAACTTTTGTTATTTGTTCAAATGTTACACTGACACAGCATT
This sequence comes from Euplagia quadripunctaria, assembly GCA_963859945.1. NCBI lineage: Eukaryota > Metazoa > Arthropoda > Insecta > Lepidoptera > Erebidae > Euplagia > Euplagia quadripunctaria. The sequence continues at coordinate 22,027,280 of OY982568.1, read as the reverse complement.
AATTGTCGAATTTAGGCACTCGGAAGAAGAATTTTGAAGAAGAGAAGACGATTATTATAATAGAAGGAGTCGGCTAAAACACCGACCAAACTATGTTTTTCATTACGAAAAAAAAGGTTTCTAATTATTTATGTAAATCCGTATTCTAGTTCGCGTAGTAGATTATGAACTAGATGATTATATACCTGATAAAAATGCTTGGCAAAATGCTGGTCCTGCTCCATGACCATACTATCAATAAGAGCATCGAAAGCAGGTCGCTGAAGACATGATTTCCCGGGTTTCTTCTTCTTCGGACTCCACCTTCATGAAACGCATAATAACTGGCGACGACATGGGTTTACGAGTGCGACATGCAAACAAGTCAACAATCTTTAGAATGGTGCTTTGAAAGTCAAAGCCGCTCGAATATTAAAGATATGCTGATAGTTTTATTCGATTACCACGGTGTAATGCACTACAAATTTCTTCCAGAAGGACTAATGGTGAATAAAGAATATTATTTAGGCATCATGAGGCGTTTGTCAGAGAATATAAAAAACGGCCAGCTTTGTGGAAATAAAATTCATGGATTTTAAGCCATAATAATGCACCTTAGTGCAAAGTGCAAGAGTTTTAGCCAAAAACTCGACGATTGTCATCGACATCTAACGTTTTCCTATCCCCGAGACTAATATTACCACTTCGAGGAAGAAGTTTCGATTCGATTCAACTCATAAAAGGAAGTTCGCTGATGGAATTGAGCCTCATAGCTCAATCCGAGAGCTGGCCTAGCTGTATTGCAAGCGAAGGGGCCTACTTTGATGGTGACAAAATAAACTTTGACGAATAAATTACTTTCTTTTTCATGGAGAAGATCAGGCTAGAAACTCCCATCTATGTCCATTCTATGTTGGAACAGGCAACTAGTTTCACGACTGACTTAGTCGAAAATTATTTTTTATTTGATTTGATTGTCCTCTTCAGTTTGTTATTTTCAGTGGCTGTCTTTCACTGCAACATTATACTTGCAATACAATGTTCCTTTTTTATTTCGTTTAAACTGCTGGCGTAATCATCATTACGCAAAACAAAAAAACTATTCGAACTTCAAACTCAGTTGGATTAAAACTGTGAAGGCCCAAATATTTTATATTTATTTAATGTAGGTGCATTAAAAAATACATAAACTTTGGTAGATTTTTTAATTTATAGAATTACGGAAGACTGACTGACAGACAACTTAAACATCAAAATGGTAGGCTATGTACAAAATTGTAAGGAATAACAGTTAGTGACGTCAAACTTTGCCGTGTTCAATTCATTTACTTTTAGATTTTGACTTGATTATTAAAAAAATAATAACCAACTTAAAAATTGAAACAAATGTATGGTTTCAAAGTATTATTAACCATCCCTAACCACCCTTATTATTATTTTGACCATCCCTAATCACCATATTTGCTAAAACAAACCAAAATTCGCCCCGTAAAACGCATAAACCGCGGGACAGTATTTCTTAGCCAATTTGTCATACAGCGAGTTTTTAGGAACTATATTGTACTTAGTTAAATAATCAAATGTCTGATATGTGTATATCGTTTCATTTATCAACGGTCTCCATTCGCCTTGATCAAAATATTTCAGCCTCTCGTGGACAGGTATAGGAAGGAATCCATCTGGTTCCTTTACTTGAAGATCTGAAGAAAAATAAGATAATATATATTTATTTGCTAAACATTTGTAGTTTACAGTTATGTGATCTAATACCATGTACCAAAAAGTTTAACCAACTTTCCGCTAATAAAGGCCTGTGCAACCTGGTCGTTATTGAATGTTTAAAAATTAGTAAAGTTTAAAATTCCGATCGCCGACTTAATAAAAAATTAATAAGGAACAACGGGGCTAACATCGTAAGCAACACAAGTCGTTCAATCCACTAATACTATAAATGTGAAAGTTTGGATGGATGGATGGATGTTTGTTACTCTTTCACGCAAAAACCACTGAACCGATTGCGATGAAACTTGGTATGTAGATAGCTGGAGACCTAGATTAATGCATAGGCTACTTTTTATCCCGATATTCCCACAGGATCGGGACTTACACGGGTGAAACCGCGTAGCGCTGCTAGTACCGAAATATAGCTCATGTTTCTAGGACAATATTTGCTGATAAGTACTAAGACTGCAGATCGATCGTTAGAGGGCTTGATTCGAGGGCTTCCCGGCAACATCCAGTTCGAGTCACAGGTAGGTATGGAAATCCTGACCTGTTCGAGATATTACTTTTACTCTCCAATCCATCCATATAAGCAATATGCCTTCCATTGCTTTTAATATACTCCCAATTTTCCCATATTTAATTCCCAAAGTGGCCGTTTGGCACAGCCATAGGCTTGCCCCCTATTACGTGAGTGGGAACAAATTATAGATGGCAATACGTAGATGTTTAATAAGCTTCTGCTGACCCCTTTTATGTATGTAGATACATATTTATGTACTGAGACTTTCTGTGTAGGCCTAATGTGTGAAAGAAACATAAATACAATATCTAAGCTCTTCATTACATTTTTCTTTTTCTGCGAAGACATTGATAAATCTACTAACAAGAGCCCGAAAAGCACGAAAAGTAAATTTACAGAATTTTCAGATTTGCTCTTACAAATGTGACATGACTCACATGACTGCTGTATTTATATATTTAATGATCATATATTTAGTTATTGCACACCTCACCTCACCTTCCGTATTTTCTCATTTTTTAAGACACCTACCTTTACACATTGATGTACGTAAGTATAGTATTTCGGATGATGTGCACCATATGTTGGCCAGCTGATTCATTGGTTTGCAATTGTCAAATGTCCATAAGTCTTGTCTATGAGGTAACGATATATCACCGAGAACTATACTGCAATATTAAAAATATAAGTAACCCAGAGGTGCAATTTGATGCACAGAAAAGATTACAAAATAAATGAAATGAAATGTTCTTATTAATTAATATTTGTAGTTTAAGTAATGTTCGCAATTCTTGAATAAAGACTGAAGGTTGGTGTCACAATTTTCAGCAGCAGCTGACTGAATAATGTAGAAATCATTTTAAAGAGTGAAACATTTTGACAGTCGCATGCCTCTATGTATTAGTCCTTCTGACAAATTTAGTTAAAAATCTAAACAAATATGAGGACGAATCAGGAAAGAGAAGTTAGAGCAAATACTGCGAGCAAGATCTGAAAACTATTGTTCAGCCTAAGTTGAAGGTTGTGGAACATAGTTCTAAGGTGCAGGCTGTTAAAGTGTACAACAAGCTCCCCATAGATTTTTAAGGTATTTTTAATGTCAATGTCTCGAAGAAGAACTGAAAAAATGGCTTCTAGAAAAGACGAATTCTTAATAAGTATAACAGATTTAACATGTAATCTAGTGCCATATTTTTTTTCATTATTTCATTATTAAATTCGTTTTTATTTGTGGTTGATTAATTCTCTATAAACACTTAAATTATTTTGATTATTTTTCGTATGCCATTACATTTTATGAACATATTTAAATGTGATTATATACCTATATTATTGTTTGTGATAATTTTAATATTTATGAATAATTTTTATACCCATGTATGTTTCAACACAAAGTACCTTTGTTTATGAAATAAATGACTTATGACTTCTTTAAACGTGAACACCACTTCATTTGTTGTGTGTTCCTGCAGAGAAATATGTTAAGGTGGAAATCCTAACGGGTTGTTGGGCTACAAAAACCACTTTCTTAAAAATAAATGATTAAATTCACGTTGCTTTTTGTTGTAAAATCACAACCAATAAAGCTAGCTAGTAGTCTAGAGTATAATATTTCTATTTTCCACATCCATTATGTGTACATACTTTAAAACTATTTCAGCAAGGGATCTCCCGTTTTTGTTGCTCGAAAAAGCAAACATATCTGCAGATATTGTTGCAGGACTTTCCTTTACAATCCAGTTAGCTTTCAGATCGTCGAACGGATGTGCTACAAGTACATCCAGACCTAAATATGCCCCACTGTACTTATACATAGTAACATATTTCAGAATATCGCCTATGTTCGTGTTTATATCATCGGGTGTTAAAGGTTTCTTTTTCAGAGTAGTATAGAATGGTGTTCCTTTACTATAATCTTCTATATGAATTCTTGCTGCCTCTGTATTATCCATCGCCAGTACTACTGACAGTCCATTGGTTTTATACTTTTCCCAAGACATTGGGGAGGTAAATAATACGATGATCTGTCTGTCAGGGTGCGCTTTGGCCGCCGATTCTATTGAACATGCCTGGCGAGACGTCAGACCTTCACAAGACGATTCGATAAAGAATATTGCGTTTGGTTGAAATTTTGCAAGATTATCAAGCGCTTTTAAAGCGCCTTCATCTTTCAAATAATGGCACGAAAATTCATTTTTGTCAGATAATAGAATTTTTTCGTCTTCTGACAGGTCATCATCACTTTCATTTTGGTAAGTATATAAAATTATAACCAATATTACAATTACAACATTCGCTACTATAAAACACAGTCTACGTACTCTTAGAGTTTGAATAACTTTTAAAAGATTCAGCATTTCCATAACATAAACCGATTTAAAAAAAAACATTTAATCATTTAACCACTCCAAGTACTACGATATCTAACGGTATAAATAAAATTATCGGTGACACCATTAAATTTTGTACTAATAATATTATCGAACAAGTAATAAATTGTTTTATTATAATTGAAATAACCAGCAACGTCACAGAATTACAAAAACATAAACTGTACAGACGCCTCACCAACTTCCACTTCATTCAATATGCATATATGTCTAGGACTGGAGCTCTTTGTTTTTCTCCGAAACATTGTCACTAGAGAAGCTGTCGACAATCTCGGGCATCGTGACCTTGACATGCCAATATCAAAGACATAATCCGTCGTTCTATTGTCACCCCCGGTGTACCAACCGTAAGGGAACCCATTTTTTGGTACAAGACGATGAGAAGAGACCAGATGGTATGTCGTTACTACCATGGAAGATGGCATCGACATCCTCGTACTACCATACACCTTCAAAGCACATCTATTTGTGCCGGCGCTGATGCTGCTCCCGCAGAAAGCCTCAAACGGCGAAAATACAATAATTTTATCAGCAATTCGTTTTAAAGCCGGTTGTGATCGAGACGTTAAGGTCATGGGATCTGAGTGGTCATTTCCGTTTACAAGCAAATGAAATAAACGACCGATCGACACTTCACTTAACCAGAAGGCAGGGCTTTTTATTGCACAGAGAATTAGAATTGTCTTTTAACGTGGCATTGCCACGTTAAGCCTTTTAGGAATGCTACCAGTAGGCGAAGATGCGGAGGGATTCTTTGACTCATGCATATAAATGGTCCTTAGTGTAATTATTAATTAGAATGTTTAGTTTCATTTATTGACTTTAGTTGTTTTATGCATATCTGTTGTGTGGATCGGGGCTTTATCACTTATCTGTGTCAATATTAATAAGGTAAACCAATTTTTCATTATATTAATTGTCGGTCAAAGAAAAATGTATAATAATAATAAATGTATATATTAATACGTAAAAGAATTTTTTATATACATTTTGGTACATCAAATTTGGAATACTTAAAGTATAAGTAGGGTTCCATAGTTGACAACTTTATCTAAGTAAATTTCACTGAAATTTGCAAGAAATTTTGCTGTTTACATTTTGGTACATTTTATAAGTTGTTCGATTTTTACTCGTTAACAAAGCCTTAGCTATCACTTAGATGTGATAGTTTTCTTTTTGACTTCGTCATATGTATATACTACAGCCGTATTTTTTTTAATATACAAAAACGACTATTTAGTTTGCAGAGGGCGAGAGGACACTTGACTATCAGAAATTAGCAATTTAAAGCATTTTTTTTTCTCTAAATCTTTTTTCTTTAAATTGCTAATTTCTTACTAGACTAGACCGCGCGTAAGACCTATTTAACGACACGTCACACGGCATACCATAGGATAGAGGAGAAAAAATATTTATCTCCACTTTACGTGTAGGTGCCTTAAATTTTTTTTAAGATTTCATTTTACAACTTTGCCCGAAAAACACGTAGGTATACCCATGTCAAATAAGAGCTTTTTTAGTACTAGGAGTGTCTGAGTCTGAGCTAACAACAGTCTGTCGTTTGTTTAACAAGAAAACAGTTTAGAAAATAAAAGCAATAAATAAAAGTAAAAAAATATTTTTAAAGATAAGTACAAATTGTATTATTACCTATTTATCTTAACACAAATAATACCTAAAAAAGAACATTTTAGGAGTGAAATCTTCTTCACAGTTGGAGTCCAGGGTCTCTCTTGGACCTTTAAACGGTTAGTAGAGTCTGCCAGTCAATATTCACAGTTTACTTCTTCAAAATCTGTTCTTCGTTGTTTTTAATTATGTTTCATTCATCATTATATTATATATTTCCTATATTTTACTCGCCAAAATCTTCACCGTACATATCATAAATTGTAGGACAAAATTTATTAGCAAGTTTGGCGTATGGCGAATTATTTTCAATCTTCATTTTTTCCGTGAAATGATTCCACATATGGTGCATGTAATGGTCATACATATTGTCAATACTGCCATTATTGACGTACTCTTTATGTTTTGTATAGTGTATGGGATAAAAATATTTCGGTGGAAAGATTTTCAGACCTGTAAATAAAGATCTTGATTATTTTGGTAAAATTGTTGTTCACGAATAGACGACTATTACGAAGACCGATAAAACAGGAATAGTTTTGTCCGCAGACAGGTACTAGGTTTAGCTTACTAAAGTGGTATGCTATTTAGCACCTGCTGAGTAGATCATAATGTCAGAAAAAACGTGCTCTAACTGACATATTATGTGAATTAGTTATAATCTAACTTACAAGAAACGGGAGAAGTATGATTCAAAAAATTTATGTTAAAATACTTATTTTAAAAAACGTGTAAGGTGTCTTTGGTACAACCAGTTGAAACGAAGTTCCTTTCGCTATATATAAATATATTTAATTAATTGAATAAATTTGCGCCATTTGTGAAAGTTGCCCGAACTATTATATTGATAATTAGTATACAACCAACATCAAAGTTACAGTAGTATCGCTCAAAATCCACAGATGGCGTAAATAAAATAAATCATTTCGCAGTCAGCATTTTTCGTTACGCTAAAACTTTTTTCTCGACGGCCCTCATCCGCCGAGCGTCTGAAGAACGTGCGATAAGAAAATTCGTTCCAATAAAGCGGCAGATAAAAAAGATCATTTTATTATCATTATCATTACTATTTTACTAGATTTTGTTCTAATCAAAAGGTATAAGGTTAGTCCTAGGTGATTGGGTAAAATATGATAGCCACATTAATGTTATTAATCCTTGCGAAGGTGTATTTTTCATTTAGAAACTCCGCTTCGTTTCTCTTCATACCTCTCTGAGCCCTTGTCCTACTACATCGTCTACCGTCCGGCCCAATATTACACATGACGGGCACCGGACAAAAAGCAACTTCGGGTCTCCGAGGTAGAAAACCTCTATTAAAAATTACCTGTCAGACAAAGGCAGTAGATATGATATGACGCAGATCAATCGATCAAACGTTATTTCGACTGACCACGGACAGAGTTAGAAATTAGATATTGCAGAAAGGACAAACTTTCACCCAATCGCCACACGTTCTTTTAGAGAAGAGGAGAAATTGCTGTCTTAGAAATGTATGGGATCTTGGAGACCCCTTACATTTCTAAGACAGCAATTTCTTGGTTGGGCCTCGTTGCGTATTAATTTTCTCTCTGGATACAGGTCTGGTATCGGAGACACCATGCAAGTTTATCTGGTTCGACTCCAACATAAATGCTTCGTCGTTCTTTGGTAGGGTTTACAGAAGACAGAAAAAGATTCGCCCCTAAAAACGAATATCTACGTGTCTAAAACTACCTTCTGCTAACAAAGGACATTAAAGCAGAAAAAATATGGTTAAAAGTTGTTTTGACCACCTAACACCTTAAGCCACTTTTAAAATGTGGTCGAAAACGCAAGGTGACATTATTTTAATGAACTTAGTTTCTGTACCTCTACAGTCATCTGTTGTCAGGAGCGTCTTCGGACATAATCTGCTCAGGACTCGTTGAATCGCCTTCGGGCCATTGACGGACCAGGCTTGTGGTTTATACGTTTTATGGATCTCCCTGTTGAGATGGTAAAAGAAGCCATAAATAAAAAGTAATTACTACAATAAAATCGGTCTGATTCATACTAAGGGTACCATATCTCAATAATATATTTCTAATTTATTTTATTAATTTTTAATATGCTCTACAACTAGTTTACCCATCAGTAAGCGTGTCTATGTATTGTAACTAGTGTAATCATCATTTTTTTCATCGACCAAGATTTTTTTGCAACGTAATACGTATTTTTTATCGTAAATAGGAAATAACTCTTATGAGTTATTTCCTATTTACGATAATATATTACGATAATAATAAAAAAATACGTATTACGTTGCAATCAGACAGCTATCTTTCAACAGTTTCCGTTGTCAAAATGTAATCCAGAAATAAATAATCCCATCAAAAACATAAATGTGAACATGGGAGCCAAGTTCAATATTAAGAATATACGTGGTTGTCGACTTTGCCGACAAAAGAATTGAGATCTAAATGGATGCCAAGTTCTGTAGATAATCCTGAAATGTATTTATAAGAATATACAATATTCTAAAATAAATTTAAAACACACATTCTTGATATTCTCTGCTACAACAGTGTTTGCTATTTAAATATATAACTTCTTAAATCTGATTACTCGATTCTTTTACTCAGATTAGATAACTTACGATAAACTGAAGGTCAAGATTTGACTTGGCTAGTTTTTACTTTTTACCAGCAAACCAAACTATTAGAAGAGTATATTCTTAATATTGAACTTGGCTCCCATTTTCACATTTATGTTTTTGATGGGATATCATTACTTTTTGTAAAGATATTTTTATTATTCATCATTCAAGTGATCTGTAACATTATACATTAAAAGCTTATAGGCAACAGAAATTTGTTCTAATCTGGGCTGTAATGTATTGAAGTACGTGGAGATTATCTCTAATTAAAATGAAACCACTTCTTGTTGTAACTGTAGAATAACTATATTTTCTGATGGAATACACGAGCTTATATAGGAATTAAAACTAGGTTATAATACGTAGTATGTTACGTAGTGTATGACATCACAATATTATTCACTTGAAGGAATTTTAAGAATGTATGAACTTCCGTTTTAAAACATTATACGTCAGAACCTACGTCACGATCTACGTCATGTACTACAGTATTTCTTTCGGAACACAATTATTTGCAATGGCACAATAATGTGAGAGCTGGCGCTGCCAGTTGCAGTTTATATTATTATTAATTGTTTAAGTTTTACAAATAATCTGGTATACAAAATGATAATAAAAATGATATTTCATCATGGAACCTATTCTCCTGCGAAAGAAAAAAAATACTATTATAAATTTGCAAGACACTAAGGGTTAATAGAAATCGATTGTTTGAAAAATATTTTAAATCGTAAAAAAACACTGTTTTCAGATTTTTTTTCCTTGTATATATACAATTACCTAGCTGGACGCCAAATTTCAACTTTCTAGGTCATCTGGACGTGGGTTAGGTTTTACGTCTATATATCAGTCAGTCAGTGATAAAAATACTGATTTTTAAATGTTAATATCTCAATCACCGTTTGAGGTGTATTTATGAAATTTGGGATTCTAGTTAGTCTAAGGGGTTTTAATAAATAAACCAAATTTCATGTGTTTATATTAAATGGATTTTGAGTTATGAAGGTGTCAAAAGAGGCTCCAAATGGCTCGTGTAATATAACATACGGCTGCTGCGGCGCCAGTTCTTTTTCTTGAACTTGTCTTGACACGCCGCGTGTCTGGATTTTTAATAATAACTTTTTGTAGTGGTTTAAAGATTAAACGAAATACATGTATTGCAAATGTAGAAGTTAATTTGTATTGTATGTAGCTAGTTATGATTAATGATTAAAATGAATTTACGAATTTATAATTATTGAATAGTATCTCGAGTATACTGCAATTTGTCTAGATCTCCAGCCACATCAAATGCTAGACTGAAAGATTACGTAAAGCCTCATAATGAGGGTTTCATTAACCCATGTGATTCCCCAAGTGCATTCATAATTTTCGAAAAATTGGCAAACTATATTCCTGTTGTTACAATTTTCACTTTCTTGTCGAGGTTTGTTCATATTTAATCCCATTTGGATTCGAAACTGGACTTGTACATATTATGTGAGTTTTTTTATTCTCATCAATAGTTTCTGATCAGTTTTAAATGACAGGTTTATTCCACTAATATAATAAATGTGAAAGTTTGAATGGATGGATGGATGTTTGTTACTCTTTCACGCAAAAACAACTGAACCGATTGCGATGAAACTTGGTATGTAGATAACTGGAAACCTGGATTAACGTATTGGTCGACAGCATAGAACAAAAAAATAATTTTTATTTTGCAAAAAAAAAACTTCGTTAGGTTTTGAATCTGTTAACTTTATAGGCACCAATGAGGCTATTAACAAATTTGCATCCGATATATGTTCACCTTTACCTACCAATAGCTGTTTATACTCAATTTGTCACGGAGAACCATCACACCCCCATTTCATAAATAAATTAAACCGCTTCTGTGTAGGCTTATACACATTTTCCATTATTAAAATGCGGGAGACAGTACGAACGAATAACTATTGCATTTTCACTTTGACACCAATATCATATATTTCCATGCTCGAAGACGGTGGATAATACCTTTGCTATATACATTATAATTATGATGGAAGAATGTTGCAATTCTTTTCAATTAAAGAATTTAAAAAATTCTAAATTAAGCTACTGGACACATCCAGATCAGCAAACAAAGCCAGATTTTTTTCTGCGGCAAAAGAATTAATTTCTATTGTGTCATGAAATAGTTTCTCGTTTAGTACATTTTTTCGTTTCTACTCAAAACCCATATTTCAGCTATAATGTTATAATAATAATAGATTGACACATCTCACACATGGCTGTCTGACCCCAAACTAGACAGAGACCATACTATTTGTAACTAGACTGATAAACATACCTATATATTTCTAAAAACATACATGTTTTAGATAAATTACACCCAGACACAGAACAAATAATCATGCTCATCACACGATTATTTATCCTGGGTGGGAATCGAACCCACGACCTATGGCTCATTCTTTGTCTTTGTAAAATTTTTATAAGATTTTTAATTGCACCTACTTCTTCTTTTCTCTGCATCACCCAAAGGTTGACTGGTAGAGATTGCCTTAAGCATTAAGTTCCATTATGTACTAATGTGCAAAAAGTTTTTTTAAATAAAAAAAATAAAAAAAATGTGTGGATAAATTGTGTGGTCATGCAAGTAAAAGGAGACAGGATTGTGGAATCTGAGGGGATGGAACACACACACCTAAGATGTCTTTCCGCCAACGAAACTTACAAGTATAGGTATGGCATAGGCGTTCCGTGTAAATGAATTGACTATGAAGCAATCATTACAGGAACGCTTCTTTGGTCGCCTGAAAAAAGTATTGAAAAGCCTTTTGTCAGGTAGTAATAAGATGCGGGCCTATAATGATTGAGTCATACCAGTCCTAACCTACTCCTTTGGCATACTTAGATGGACTCAGACTGAACTAGACGCCCTGGATCGAAGAGTTCGTACACTGCTTTCCGTGAACCGAATGCACCATCCACGTTCATCGGTCATGAGATTGTATATCCTGTATAAATGTGGGGGTCGTGGTTTTTTAAATGCCAAGTCCCTCCATAATCTCGAGGTATGCCACCTTAGAGATTGCTTCCCCTCCGTTAACATGAATGTGCATCGGGATGTGGTGGCAGTTGACAACGGACTCACTCCGCTTGCTCTAGCAAAAGAGAACTGGCGCAAACCTGCAGTACTCAATATTGCAGATCGTAAGGAGATATGGAAGGGCAAGGAGCTGCATGGACGTTTTTATCGGGCCTTAAACGGGCCCGATGATTTATTAGCATCTCTGTCTTGGCTATGGTTCGGTGACCTCTTCGGAGAAACTGAAGGTTTTATCTGTGCAATTACAGATGAAGTTGTTTTGACGAATAACTATCAGAGGTATATCCTGAAGGAAGGCACAATAAACATTTGTGGGGCATGTCATCGTCCCGGAGAAACCCTCAGGCATATTATGATTTCTGGTTATTCTCGTCTTGCCAACGGCGAGTACTTGCATAGACATAACCAAGTGGCCAGGATAGTCCATCATCAACTTGCTTTTAAATATAGCCTTATGTCGGTTGAGTTGCCGTACTTAATGTATGTGCCCGACCCAGTTCTCGAAAATGGTCGTGCAACATTGTACTGGGATCGATCTATCATCACTGACAAGACTATTGTTGCCAATAAGCCTGATATAGAGCTGATATACCGGTTAGAGCGCCGAGCAATGATTTTTGACATTACCATTCCCCATGCCGACAATCTCTTAAAAGCCGAAAAAGATAAAAATTACTTAGACTTAGCCCACGAGATTGTTGACATGTGGGATGTTCATTAAGCAATTGTTGCGCCGATAGTCATTTCAGCCCATGGGTTAATTGCGAACAGCCTCGACCAAAACCTTCAGAGAGTTACGTTAGGCAGCTGGATTAAAAGCTTAATGCAGAAGGCAGTCGTCCTCGATAAGGCACGCATAGTGAAGAGGTTTCTCTCTCTGGAACCCTAACCACCTTTAGCTTGGCCCCTATACCCGATACCGGTGGGGCACTATTTTTTATATTTTTAAATGTATTTTTGAAACAATCTGAATGCATTTAAATATGTAATTTAAATGTATATTTAAGTGAATAAAGAGACTAATAATAATAACTTCACACATCTCACACATGGAAATGTATTGAAACCGTTACCATACTGATAATAATTATTGCCCACAATATCCTGCAATTACAGGAAAATGACAAGTACAATAGTTTATTGTTGAAAATAATCTATATTTAACGACTATTTTTATTTATTTAAACAATTTTGTTACGATATTGCGTCAAAATCAAAAGACCCCAACATTTTTTGTGCCCTTTTGTTTAATAAATTTGCCATGGAAGAAGTCGGTTAAAAAGGAATATCGGCAGTCATTATTAACCGCCAATAGTTTATTTGAATTAAAAAAAATTACGAAATTGAGTATGAAAAAAAATTATACCTATTTTTATTTTACGAACGTTTTTTCAACTTTACTGTTGTTTTAAAATTTGTTAATACTCATGATGTGTAATATTTACCTTCTTTTATGATGACAAAAAGTATTATCATATGAATCTAAGTCTTCCTAAATTTTTAGGGTCATATTTTCGATGAACAACTTCATATTCAAATTTAAATATAATAATCATTCCATATACTATGGTAAGGTATTAACCATAGACTGTGATGTTAAAGTGCCCGTAACCTTTCTCGAGTCATTTTTTTAGAGCTTATTACTTACAATGTGCAAACTACCAGTTGAATAAAAAAAAAATTACTCGAGAAAGGTTATGGGCACTTTAACATCACGGTCTATGGTTAATACGTAAGGTATATAGTTATGGATGAAGCCGCATGTCTGATTAGAACCAACTAAACCCATATGGTGTGCCATATTGCGCCGAAAACCAGTGGACACTGTGGGACAACATCTCAAAAATATTTTTTTTAAAGTGGATTTTCTTAAATATGCAGCTACTAGTTGTTATGAAAAATAAAATATTTTATAAATTAAATAAATAAAACTAATCGTTAAATATAAATTATTTTCAACAATAAACCATTGTACTTGTCATTTTCCTGTAATTCCAGGATATTATGAGCAATAATTCATTATCAGTATGGTAACGGTTTCATTTCATCTCCGTGTGTGAGATATAAAAAATAGTGCCCCACCAGTATTGGGTACAGGAGCCAAGCTATCGGTGTTTCTATATCTTGGTCTGAATTGGTAAAATTTCCTCTAGCTTGTTTTACGATGATATTAGAAAACTTAAAGTTTTCAGTTTATTTTTTTAACATTCTTTTATTAGCTTCACTCGCAACTAACCAACTAACGAAGTAACTTCCTAAACAAACATTGGAAGTCAATTTTAACATCTCTTCTAATAGTCGTATGTAGTTTAGATGGCAATACTATAATTTGGCATCTTGGAGATGGATGGCTTCTAGTAAACCCCTCGAGTTTGGGTTCATATGATTAGGCTTAGCAACGATGGTCTGATGATGAAATTAGAAGGGAGATAGTGGAATACTACCAGTGATCGTCCAAAGTACGAATCCGACCGTAATTCATAAAATTATTGAAAACATTAAAGTTCCATCTCACTGGTACGAAAAAAACTGTTAATTTTTTTATTGATAGCACTAAAAATCGTCAATGGCCATAAAACAAAAGAAAATTAAGAAACTCGGTTGTCTGTCAGAGGCATCAATTTGATATACTGTCAGAAGAGAACACGTACTTAACTGTTTTGTCTTTGCCTATTTATATATAGACTAGCAGCCCGTCCCGGCTTCGCACGGGTGGACATTTGTTTTTAATCATTTTAGGATAAATAAAGATAATTTTACTTTTGAAATGCTAATTAAAACGTACATGACTCAATTTCTCCAATATTCAAAATTAAAAACAAAGTCTTCAACCTTTAAACAAATTTTCATTGAACCTCTAAACTTTCGCGTTTCATGATATAATTATGTGTTTACGGGAATTAACGTGATCACGAAAAGGTATTACCTAAGTACCTCTGAATGGCCTGACGTTTCGACCAGGTTGCACTGGCCTTGGTCACAGGCTGACTGGCTGTGACGAAACAGATTAACAAATCAGCGATTGCAGAACATGCACTCGCTGATGCACTGTATCTTCGATGCTGCACACGGTGTCAACAGATTTGTAACATTCAAAATCACCGGGTACTTTTTCCATAATCATATTGTTTATCTCATTTACTGAGTCGTTTCTTGGTGACAATATCACCCTCGAGCCAATGGAAATTTCTTTCTGTAAGATTTTCGATATCGGGATAGATTGTGTCTATAAGAATTTCTAGACTGTGAACAGTTTGAGCCTATTCATTATCCAACAATACTTGGGAGCTGTTTGCAATTGTCACCGTGGTTATTACTCATTTTTAATTTCGTAATATCTTTTGAATGTAATGTCCGATTTCAATCATTCAAATAGTAATCAACAGGTATTTAAACAGTCTTGAATTGGAAATAATTTATGTGGATAAGAATTAATACAAAGTTATGGATAACATGGTCTGATTTTAATCGGCATTTCTATCAACTTTTAAAATTTAAAAAAGTAGTTATAGTGACATAACTACAATAGTTGGACATATGGTCTTGCAAAGTTTTTTGTAGATATTAATATGTTCTATAATATTGTCTAAAATTTTTTTGTTCTATCATTAACACTTTCCGCAGCGCATGCGATGAAAGACATTTTATGGTTAATTTTTTTACATTGGGTTGGTTTTATTAAAGATTTCTAAGGATGTATAATTTTTTAAAGTATTAAATATAGCCTATGTTACTCAGTGATAATGTAGCTTTCTAACGGCAAAAGAATTTTTGAAATCGGTCCATTAGTTTTTACGTTTATTCGTTACATATAAAAATACAAATATTTCCTCTTTATAATATTAGTTTGGATTAACTTGTTTATCAAGCTGATGACAAATTAGCTCACAAATTGCCAGAATTTTGAGGCAGACTTTAGATAAACAAGTTAGCTACAAAATTTTTATTATTAAAAACAAAAATCTTACGTCAATATTTCTGCTGCGATATTACTTCCAACCGCATCTTTGGATAACGCTATAATACCAGCAGATATAGCTATATCCGATTCCTTTCCGATGAAATTAGATGGTAATGAGTCCAGATTCTTAATAAGAAAAGAGTCCGTATCCAAATACACACCACCAAATTTGTGCAAGGTGATAATTCTTAATATATCTGCTGCATGTTCAATCGGGTATTGACTGCTCTTCAAAGGTTTCATCATTATATTTTCAACTACAGTACCTCTGCTATATTCTTTAATGTGTAGTCGTAATAATTTAACATTTCCAAGCTCACGCAACTTTATTAGACTGCTATTTTTAAGCATCTGTTCGGTGATAGGTGAGACAAACAAAAAATTCACCTGCCTGTTTGGATGTAATCTCGCAGCAGACTCCACGGCACATGCTGCTCTGGAATTTATACCACCACGGCACGATGTCTCAATAAAGAATATAGAATTATTTCTTAAAGAAATATCCGGGTCTTCTACGGATGGTAGTGCATCATCTTTTATTGAGTCAAGACAATTAAAATTGTTTTCAACTTTTTTCCAATGGATGATCAAAGGTTTCTCGGTAATATCACTGTTTATAATTTCATTATAAACGTGAGGTGAACTCATAATAGTAAATAAGTACAATAATAAACACAAACACAAAAAGAATATCAAACAATGACGACGATATGTATATAACGCTACCATTTTAAACTTTTGATACACAATTTGCACATATAATATTAAAAATAAAAATGTATGAATAAAATAACTAATAAACGACTTCTATGTGCAAAGGCCACATTGTGATTATAACTTTGTATCCTTTGATAAAATTTGGCGTTTCCTGAACGAGACTGATAAAAAATTATCAGATAAGTAACCAGGGCTGCCAGAAAATAATAAAGAAAATAAACAGCTGTATATAATATAAACTGTTGGTATTTAATTTGCTTAAAAAGGGGTATAAAAAAATTATAAATGTGAAAGTTTGGATGGATGGATGGATGGATGGATGGATGGATGGATGGATGGATGGATGGATGGATGTTTGTTACTCTTTCACGCAAAACTCACTGAACCGATGAAACTTGGTATGTTGACCTAGATTAACGCATAGGCTACTTTTTATCCCGATATTCCCACGGCATCGGGATTTACGCGGGTGAAACCGCGGGGCGTAGGTAGTAATATTATAAACGTGAAAGTTTGTGAGGATGTATGGATGTTTGTTACACTTTCACGTAAAAACCACTGAACCGATTGCGATGAAACTTGGAATGTAGATAGCTGGAGACCTGGATTAGCACATAGGGCACTTTTTATCCCGATATTCGTACGGCACCGGGACTTACGTGGGTGAAACTGTAGGGCGCAGATAAATGTGAAAGTTTGGATGGCTGGATGGATGGATGTTTGTTACACTTTCACGTAAAAACCACTGAACCGATTGCGATGAAACTTGGTATGTAGATAGCTGGAGACTTGGATTGACGCATAGACATACTTTTTATCGAGATATTCCTACGGGATCGGGACTTATGCGGGTGAAACCTATACTAATATTATAAACCTGAGGAGTTGGTTCGTTTGTTTGGTTGAACGCGCTATTTTCAGGAACTAAATTTAAAAGGTTCGAATTTAAAAATTCTTTTAGTGTTGGATAGCCCTTTTATCGAGGAAAGCTATAAGTTATATAACATCACGCAACAACCAATAGGAGCGGAGCAGGTAGGGGAAGGGAGGGAGACGGAAGGATTAGGGCCCCTGGTAACCTCATTCACTCAGCGAAAAACAATGCAACCATCGCTTTACTGTCGGTTTTCTGTGAGGCCGTGGTATCACACAGTCGAGCCGGCCCACAAATGCCGAAACATGGCTCTCCCGCGATTAAAATAATGTGTAAAAATACACGGGTATTCAAAGTAATTTTTCACTATTTCTACCGGGTTTCTCAGGGATTTCCTTTCGAGGGTATGTACACCTGAGGCCCTGAGGCAATAAGAGTACGGGACGAAACACCGTGTGGTTTTAGTTAGTTCGAGTCAGACATACCACTTTGCCCTGTAGCTCCGGTGAGGCGAGGTGAGCCCGGTAATAGAAAAAGAAAATGGTACTCACTATTTATTTTTATTGACAGAATTTAGGAACGTGCACCATGTCTACTCGGCAGTGTAGGTAACGTAGTAACCAGGGATGTTGCGGATGCATATTTTTTCGGATGCGGATGCGGATATTTGAAGGCTAACATCCGCGGATGCGGATGCGGATCTTATGATATTTTACAAAAACTAGCATCTGCCCGCCACTCCGCTCACGCTAATGATTCCACAGAAACCTGGGCCCTAAGTCTTTGGTTTAAAATAATTCCAAAAGTCACTTTGCGTTGGTGGTGACATTACAATGTTTTTCGATTCACTTTCAAATGATCAGTGTTTATTCACAATTTCAAAAAAAAAAACACTTGAAAGGACAACAAATATGATAAGCGCAACTAGCTAAACACGTTATGACTGATTTACGAGAAACAAATGATACATACACTATAACAAACGCCTCGAATCTTGTCACCGAACGAAATCTTCGTTACTATTGGTCAATACACCCGTGCATAGGGCTCGCGGACGTTTTCTTTTTTGTCACGACTTGTGGTACATCTGCATCCACATGAATATCCGCATCGATTGATGCGAATGCGGATGCGGATGCAGATGTTCAAATCGATGCGGATTCTCCGCAATTGCGGATGCGGATGCGAATACTCGCAACATCCCTAGTAGTAACTACTAATGCCGCGTTCCAATAAACAAGAAACGATTCGTTTTGCTTACGGACGGTAAAATTTTCATTGAAAATTCAACGAAATTTCAATTCAACGAAACGCGGCATTAGTAATCTGTGGTGTAGGTATAAAACTACAAGTACACTTCGACCAATCGTGCCAAAATTCAGTGGAATGCCACGCGCCGGCCCGGGCCGCGTGTTTGTTCGGTGCTCACTCACGGATGTGTCACGGATCACACAAGGTATCTAGACTACCGAGTTATTAGTACCTAGTCTAGGTTTATTTGTTTACAAAAATGCAGTAATAGGCAATGATTAAATTAATAAAAAGAAAAAGACAACCCTAACATCGCGGCATCATCGAAACAAATAAAAGTAATGCGATAGAAAGATAAGTATGTAGAGAGTTAGTGCTGTGCGACTTTATTGTGTCAGAAAAGGAGTCGCTATTTATTTGAATGACTTGGCAGAGTGAGAATTCTGTATCTGAACTATTATGTATTCTGTGCAAAAGGTAGACCAATATATGGTCTGTTTGGTTTTTGTCCCCTTTCTGCCTCTTCTAAATAATGACAGGACATTTTATTTTTAATTTCTTCAAACTTAACACCATAAGATTTGATATTATACAAATCATTTTGTTGGGTCTTATAATAGATTATAACACTCAAAAAGACTGTGATCAAAAAAAAATATACATCTATTTTTTGAAAGAATTTTCCTTTTAGTCGATTTTGACGAATGCATTATAATAGTAGGAACTAAAAACTGAATCCATTTCAAAACATATTATCGTATCCAAACATGAGATTTCATTTACATTAGATATTTTGCTAATAATATACACTCTTGTAAGATAGGAAAACACAAGTGCTGATTAACTGCATACTAAACTATTTCTATATATTATATTAATTTTACTTATCTTATACAAGTTATAAACGATAAGCGAGTGATCATTCTTTTATTTGATATCCTCTTTTACAAATAACACCGAAAGCCTTAATTTTTTTTTTATCCTACTAATATTATAAACGTGAAAGTTTGTGAGTATGGATGGATGGATGTTTGTTACTCTTTCACGCAAAAACTGCTGAACCGATTACGATGAAACTTGGTATGTAGATAGCTGGAGACCTTAATTAATATATAGGCTACTTTTTATCCCGATATTCCCACGGGATCGGGAATTACGCTGGTGAAACCGCGGAACGCAGCTAGTGTTATAATATGCCACAAGTGCTTGTGCTGCCGACCTTTAAGGTGGGAGTAGGGGAAAGGAGGGAAGAGAGAGGAGGGAGAGGGAAGGGTTAGGGCCTCCGGTAACCTCACTCACTCTACAAAAAGCAATGCAATCATTACGTCACTGAAGAAATATAATTCATCGTTGGTAATTGTTCTGAAATATTACAAATACAGGTGTTACAAAAAGGTGGGGTCATATTTTAGGGTCGTATAGTAAAACCGGTAAACAACGTAAAACGCTAACAAATGTAGTGTTGACGGAATGTCCAGATTTTTCTGAAAATTTATAAAGAAAAGAAAACCAAAATCATTGAAATTAACATGAAAGTGCGTTACCGGCCGGCCGGCGTTTAAGGTGGGAGTAGGGGAAGGGGGAAAGAGGAGGAGAGGAGGGGAGAGAGGGAAGGGTTAGGGCCTCCGGTAACCTGACTCACGCGAAAATCAATGCAATCACTGCTTTACTGCCGATTTTCTGTGAGGCCGTGGTTTCACTCCGGTCTCCCACGACAACTGTTTACTGTTTAGAAATGTACACCTACCTACACTAGGAAAATACTTTTCCAAGAACCTAACGACTGGCAGCTACGTTGCCTTGGGTTTGATAAGTTACATACCGACCAGACCGAACTCCGCACCGATACCCATCTTCAAAAAGGTCCCGGTTGCCATATGAACATCTGTGGCATTTGTTAAGAGTAGTTGGAGCCTTAAACAGTCGACAACCTGATTTAACTACAGAACTTCGATATCGCCTAGTACTTGGGTTGTGGAGGTCTGATGGCAGTCGCTTCACGACCAACCACGATCCAACCTTTAAGAAAAGAGCGCACTCCCACTTCAAAGGCCGACAACGCACTTGTGAATCTTGAGTTACAGGTGGCAGTGGGCGGCGGTAGTCACTTACCATCAGGTGACACATTTGCTCGTTTACCTCCTATACCATAAAAAAATAACTTCTGCTCCGTCTCTACGGCTAGACCATTAATGCCAGACCCGTGGACCCATTCATGTCATTGATCACAGTATCACAGTGAACGTTGACGTCAGAGTCCTGCAACTCCTTCTGAAACTATATAGTCGCACTGCAATTCTCTACCTGTCTTTTTTTTTACTTTTTTTTTATATGAAATTCAGAGTTTAGAGATTTTTAATAAATAATTTGTGTATGTTAAGTTAAGAACTCCACTTTTTTCTTGCTTGTTTATTGCAATCGCCTTCAGGGATTTCTCTACTCAAGATTACTTCCCCTACCATTACATGGGCCTCATTTACCATGTTCGTTTATATAACTGTAATTAGAGGGAAAAAAGCCCTCTCTCTTACTTTAAGGCCAACCCAAAGTTACTTTTCATATTTAGGAAAAACATCGCTGCTATATGAATGCTGGTCCATCATTATTGACAGCCTTTCCAAAGTTCTTCATTGGTCATCATTTATTATGTAAACATAGTAAAAGAATTGTTAAGAACTAGAAGTATTAATTAAACAGCTATTATAAACACATATAGTAAAGCTTCTAAATGCAGAAATATTGGGTGTCTTTACCCTGTTGAAAATGTCCAATAGATTCCATTAAAAAAGAAACTTATCGGAATCTATTGTGTTTTTGTCGCAGTAAATCCTAATAGATACCCATACCGATAGCAAAGTTGAAGAATTGAATTGGGACGGATCAAATTTTATTGGTCAGTATTTGTGTAATAATTTCTTATGTGGATATCCAGTTCTAACAAATGAGTGATTGGATTGACATTGGACTTCTTAATTGTACCTACTATCACTTTTAATGGTTTAAAATAGGCACTTCCACAGAATTAAAATTGTTGGTTCTTATTGGGATTTACAAGATTAGTTCGAAATTACTCTGATCAGTATCTATTTGTTAATGCTTATGGAGTTATTGCAAAATTCAGATATTGGATAATAGATAATTATTAAAAATTTTGGACTCATCACACTTACTGTAACATACGCAGAAGAAAGAAAAGCGGCCATTATTTCAAATTTGCAGGAAAATCGATTATTGTTTAATCACAAATACTTCTTTTCATCACTAGAGGGCGCTACAATAAAATACTACACACCTTAAAACTATGTATTTACCACTGCCGTGGTCAAAAATCGCAACCAACAAAGAATACTAATTAGGACCTTATATGGTTGGCCGGATAACGAAACCATAGCGCGATTTAATATTTCTGAGTACAACGCCGTACGTACCAACAACAATTTGAACTATACTTAAAGTTGAATTAAACAATTATTATTGAAAACATAAATTCTATTTTAAATAATCAATTTTTTTTCTTCAATGTCACATCCCTACGACTGACTCTATGCGACTAACTTGATTTTGGCGGGAATGACGGGCGACTTTCAGGTTCTTTGTTATGAGTTATGAGTAAGCCCTTTCTTTACCCACCTGTAGCGGCCATTTTCTTCAGTGGCGCTTACTGGATTCTAATAGTTTAACTGGTTTTTATGTTAATTATTAATAATATCTACAAGTGTAAAAATAAATCATTACAAATCATAATACAAATAAGTATTGTCAATTAGAAAATAAATCAAACCATTTCAAAATATTGACACAGTTTTAAGTGACTTAAGTAAAAGTTTATCGCAATAATATCACAGAAACGACGTCTGTGCGGAAGCGGATGCGGACTTCTTGAGAAACAGTGTGTGAGACTTCTCTAACTACCACCGCAAAGTATAAGGCGAACATAGTAGGCGCTAAGACACATCCTTGCTTCACCCCACAGGGAAGAAGTGTGTCTGTTCACCGTCTACAGCAACGCAGCATTGCATGTCGTCATGCAGGAGTCTGAGGAGTCTCACAAACCTTTCCGTGCACCCGAGCTTGCTTAGCACCAACCATATAGCTTCGCGAGGCACGCTATCGAAGGCTTTCTCCAGGTCAACAAAGCAAAGGTACAGCTGACAACCCTATTCTCTGCTCTTTTCTTGCATTTGCCGCACAGAGAATATAGCTTCGCATGTGCCTCGGTCCGGGCTGTAAAGAGCGAAATACCGCGGTAAGAGTTGCAGTCAGATCGGTCACCCTTGTTCTTGTAGAGAGCACTTATGCGCGATACTTTAAAGCTATCCGGAACGCGCTCCTCCTCCCACATGCCAACAAATAGTTCCCACACCAACGTGTGCAACTCCTCTCCGCCGTATTTTATCAGCTCTCCCGGTATGAAGTCAATGCCAGCCGCCCGTTTGTTTTGTTGCTGTCTGATGGCAGTAACAACTTCGTCACGCAATAGAGGCTCGTCCAGCTGAAGAGCAAGGGAGAGCTGAGGCATTAAACCGATACTATGCACATCAGCTGACCGATCAACATTTAGCAGAGTATTGAAGTGCTCCGCAAAGCGCTTTAGTACATCCTCCTTGCTCGTCAACAGGTCACTACCGCCTAGAGATTCTGTGCTGTCGCAGTAGATCTCGGTGTTTGTCGAACGCTGCCCGCAGGATTCATTCATTTCCATCAAACCAGTCTTCGTTACGGAATTTTTCACCAAGTGCAGTTGAAGCGGTATCCATGATATGAGATGACAAAGTCCCCCAGGTAGCATCGACATCACCTACCTTATTAGCTGGCAGCAGCTTTTCAGACAGGGCTTCAGCATATTTCTCCCTGACCGCGAGGTCTTTTAGCTTATCCACGTTCAAAGACGCAAGCTTTTTTATAGGAGATCTACGCGAGCGACGGAGGCGGATTCGCAGCTTAGCGACAATAAGTCGATGGTCAGACCAGCAGTGAGCACCACGCATAACGCGGGTGACCTGTACTTGGCTGAAATCTTTTTGCCTCACGATTGCATAGTCAATCAAATGCCAATGCTTGGATCTTGGGTGCATCCATGTTGTCTTGTACTTGGCGGTGAGTCTAAACATAGTGTTCGTAATTGCCAGACCGTATTGAGCACAAAGACCGAGCAGCAACTGACCATTGCTGTTCATGTTACCAAGTCCATGTCTACCCAGAACTCCAGGCCAAGCCTCATAGTCCTGACCAACCCTGGCATTGAAATCGCCCAGCAATAAAACCT
This sequence comes from Euplagia quadripunctaria, assembly GCA_963859945.1. NCBI lineage: Eukaryota > Metazoa > Arthropoda > Insecta > Lepidoptera > Erebidae > Euplagia > Euplagia quadripunctaria. The sequence continues at coordinate 22,003,275 of OY982568.1, read as the reverse complement.
GCTCTCTGGCGTTTATGTTATCGAGGCAATGAGTCACTTCCTCATAGAACTTGTCCTTGATGTCATCAGACTTGCCTAGCATAAACACTGATGACATTGAGGTAGTTGTCTTTGTCCAGGTGAAGGCGCAGTGTGGTAACGCGGTCTGAGATATGTACAGGGTACTCCTCTAAACGCTTTGCTAAGTGATTCTTGATGACAAATTCCACACCTGATCGTCGAGTTTCGGAGGCAGCAGTACCTTTCCGGAAGGAAGTGTAACCGCCACCTACTTCCACCAGCTCTCCTTCATCGGGGAGGTGTGTTTCGCTGAGAACAGCCACATCCACGTTATAGCGATGAAGTTCCCGAGCTACTATGGCGGTCTTACGTTCAGGGCAGGCGTTGCCATCTCGATCAAGAAGCGTTCTCACGTTCCACGCGCCAAATGTCATAATAGGTGTTTTTAAATTTCCTTTGTGACGTCGACCACGAATTGAATGATGCGATGATAGCCGCGGTTACTACCATTTGCCATGTCGGAACGAGCATTTTTTAGGGCACCTTTTCTAGCCCCCTCCCCGGCTGAGCGGGGAAAGCAGTACCTCCCTAAACAGGGCTGCTTTGTCATCCCGGGTGCTGCCAAGCCCGCGCTGTCGCCCCAAATATGCAGCGCGGAAACGACCACGGCGTGTAGTTACACCCCCGGGACCGCCTGCGTGCAGGTATCAGACAAAGAAGACTCTCTACCTTTACCCATAATCGGAAGCGGTCAGATGCGCAGGATATATTAAGGTGCACAAGTGTACGCGCGAACACAGGTGCACATACTCATCCTTGTCCTACTGGACCCAGTGGAACGGGAACCGTTGCGACCGGAGCAAGACTCAGACAGATGGAACAGCATCACGTGAGAAAGTTACAAGGGGTCAGAACTTTCTCACACTCCCTTAATCGCCTTTTACGATGCCCATGGGAAAATATGGGGTGGTACTATTTTACTCCGTCGGCACCACACGGCCTATTTATACAGCGTCAGTGACCCTCTACCTAATTACTTTTTTTATTACGACTACTTAAAATTACATGAAAAAAATTAATTAAGCGTAAATCCTATGGTTGTATTTCTATCTTTTTATCTTTTTTACTGAAGACATTTATTTTAAAATTGGCATACCTAATAACGTTTTCTCGTTACACTTATCAACTATAAATTATTAAAACCTTAACATAATTTTGGTTGATGATGTTTCTCGATTAGTTATTTCTTGTACATCAACTAATATGTATTTAAGTATACTACAAATCGAAAAAATTCTACCAGAATTCATATATTTTTTTACCTTTTCGTTTCCAGTGTAACGGTTGAACTGTCATTGTTAGACTTTACGTTTGGTACTAGGCCAATTTATTATACTGCACGCGTGTAGCTTGGTGATGATAAATAAACTACTACAATAAACAAAAAAAATCTGAATTCTCTTCATGTATTAATATACACTCCAAAAGGTCGTAACTTTATGTTGAATACCCTATAACCTACGTAGAGAAATAGGCAATCAAATGTTAAAAGAATTTTTCAAAACTGTCTGACAGTTCTAGAGATTAGCGCCCTCTACCACAGGGACAAATTCTTCAGCTTCGTTATTACCATAGATATGCATAATATATGTACGTAAGTATGAACTAATATGTGAATTATTGTAATTAGCTGTCATCTCCTGTCACCAAAACCACCCACGTTTTAATCATAACACTTTTGTCCATCCAATGGTACGTTACAAAAGATAGTGTTTGTGATAAGGCCACATGTTCTATACTTTATATACTTCGAACCCATTATCGTTATCAGGAGATATCTTTTTGCTGGAGTACCATGAAGAGGACTTATTGTTATTATAAAATAGCTAGCACATAGACGAATTACAAACAACGTCTGTATGGCAAGTAAGTAGTTAACATAAACGTAACCGTTTATCACTACATATTATGAAGCAAGTTCCCTGCTGTGTCTTACAAAACGCTTGCGCTACAGAGTCTGCTGCCAGAGCTCACCCAAGAAGACGAATTTATGTGTTATTTAGCTCCCCAATCAGCCAGCGTAACTTAAAGAATAGTTATTTTGCAAAGCTACGCTTACGCCGAAACATACATTTTGCCAGGGTTCACATAGAAGAGTACACTAGAAAAACTCCTCTAGAAGAAATTGTTTTTAGAAAAGCCATCTACAAAAGTAGATGGTGGGTCGAAAATACGTCAAATATGCTCAGATCAGTGACGCTGTAATAAGTATGGAGGTGTGTATCAGGACACGAATGTATTAGTTTCCAAGTCTGTGACACCTCTTGGAGACCATTGGGTGGGCCTGGAGGACTCTGTTAACGCTAATACAGCTCTTCTTGCTACATCCACGGACCAAGTTGACAGAACGTTAATTGATGCATTACTGAAGTAAGTAGGTAAAACAGATATAAATTCACAATACTCAAGTTACTGCAATGTTATACTGAGTTACTGCAGTGTTAGTTTAAGGAAAACAAATAATAATTCCTCTGCTAACAGTAAGAGGCCGTGAAATCTTGGTTTCCGTAGAAACAAATTCGGTTTGGCCCTGAAGTGTGAGAACACTGAGTGAGTGTCCGGGCCTACTGCAGGCAAGCGCTAAAGGGAGAACCGGAATGGGCCAAAAGCGGAGGCTTCTGGCCCATTGGGCCTACCTTTAGGCCCAGTATAAATAGATACCGGTGCATTGCCTCACCGGAAATCCAGGTGGTGGGGAAGGCCCGTGAAGGTTTCCCCAAAAAAAAAAAAAACCATTTCCTTCTTAGGATTGTGTCGGTCAATTTGTCGATGTACAGCCTCATTATTAGTAATGTATTCTAGCGTGATGATGCCAAAAAAGAATGCGATAAGTTAATTTCTATACTCGTGAACAATCACATTAACTGCTAAATAAAAAAAAAATCTCTCTTTAAATTTTGTTGTTAATGCGATAATCCGGAATCGTCTCGTCCGAAATATGGATAATACAAGAATGAAGAACGATTTAGTTACGAAACAAGACGATAATCTTTAATTATCCCGTATCTCCTAAATTATCCCGTTTCATACTTTTCATACATTCAAGAAGAAAAGTTCGATGTCCGTAGAAGGCTCTGCCTTCTTCTGCCACTACCACTTGCCTAAAAGGATAATAATCAAAATTTAATAAAACTTTAGTCTGTGTTTCAGTACGGAGCAAAGGCTTTATAAGTATTACTATAAGTAAATTATTACTCGTTTGTTGTCCCTTACTATATGCTAACTTTTACTTACTTTTACATCTCACATCTGAGCGGTAATATCTACTAGCTTACAGCGTATTTTTTTTTAATGAGGATAATGATTGATACCTGAGATATTCAGTTAACTTGAGGATATACTATTTATCTATTGGATGCATACGTGGGTCACACTGAAAGTTTTTAGAATAGGCCAGTAAGATGAAAAACGTATTTAAATTTCGAATTAGGAACTCTTTGGGAATTTGTAGGAGGAATTGACATTTCATTACGAAGCCCCATCTATCTTCGCGAAACTGGTGTCAAACTGGTATTAATTAGTATTTAAGTAAAGCATGTACCCATCGTTAAGTGGGATTGTTAAATAAAGGCAATTATTATTATGACTCAAGTACAAAAATCTTCCATGAACATTTAGGCGTCAGAAAGCTTTGTACTAGATGGATACTCATAATTCGACAGAAGATCAAAAACGCCGTCGTTTGGATTGGTGCCGCTCTATGATTCAAAAGTATGACGGAGGTGACTCGAATGCTGTATGAATGACGATGTCATCGTCACAGGTGATGAAAGTTATATTGTTACGAACCCGAAACCAAAAGGACAATGTGGGCAATGGATGTTTCCATTCGAAGATTTGCCGACAAAAGTAAAGAATGGCAGAAGTCAAGGGAAAAAAATTATTGCCTCATTCTTTGCACGAACGGGTCATTTCGCAATAATCATTCCAGAAGATAAAATGATTGTTACTGCAAAGCTGCTCTATAATGCCTACGTACGTAGCAAATTAGAATTTAATGTAACTGTTTGGTATCCTAAAGAACAATTATATACTCTAATGATTGAAAGAATACAGCGTAAATTTGCTCGAAGTCTCTACAAGCGCATATATGGGTATTATCCATTTATATATCCCTCCATGTTTGTATCAGGAATGGTTGATCTCGACTTTAGAACTCAGACGAAAATTACTGCACATAAAGCATTATTACTTTCTACTGGCCAACAAGGTAGACAACCCATCGGTACAAGAATGCATTTATCTATATGTACCGGACCAGTATGTACGTGTAAGTGGACGAAGACAACATACACTCCTTACTTATCCACCAACGTGGTGCTTGGCACATACCGCTACTACTTCCACTGCCAGAGCTATCGAGCTGCTTAATAATCTATTTCGTGCAGATGAAGTAATCGATATGTTTTGTGACAGGCCAATTAAAGTAATGGTTGTAGGGGTAATGCTGCACTTGAATTCTTCTTAAATGGTATATTCGTTATTTTTTTTGTGATTTATTGGTTAAATTGTTCTTCTAATTATTAGTTATATTAGTTGTATAAAGTTTAGTATTAAGTTAGTACAACTTTAAAATATAAGCGTTTTGGTTTAAGAACTGTGAGCTTACTTGTTTAAATACATATAAATAAATAAATAAATATTGCCCAGGCATTATAAATAGTGCAATGTTTAATCACTTGGTCCATAATATATATACTAATCGGCCCGAGAACTTTCATTGCAGGATGGAGGATTAGTAGTTATGTAGTTCAGCTTGTCTTCGGTAGATGGCACTGAAGTATGGTTTGTTGTATAGAGACAACAGCCTACAAGCTCCTTCTACCCTCACTAAATCTTTATTTTGTCAGGATAATTATCACCAATTTGATCGGTGTACTTATTCACTACCTTTCTAGGTTAAATAAAATTTAGGGCAGATTAAAAAAATAATGAAACAGACTCAACAAAAGCCATATTATTCACTTTACTATTTTAAATCTAATAGTCAATTTACTCCATTCTCTAGCAACATTTACACGAATTCTTGATCCATTTATACACTACAAAATTAAATACAAAACCACTGACCATAGAGAAAGACGTGTTATTCTTTTAACAAACGACTAGAACAACCATAATATAGTCAATTATTTGGTCTGTCGAAAGAGAGGCCAATTGTGTTGTCATTTTGTTACCAAACGTCTTTCTAAAGGTAGTCTTTAAAATTAGATGTCTAAACCGGGACTTAATCACGGTATTATACTGTTTTATACAAAATAGAAACATAAAAGTTTTTATGAGAGGTTTAACAATCAACATAAAAAATAATATTTTTCCATGTCTCTACAAAACAGTACCGGTACGACTAAGCTTCGCTCAGCGTTTTTTTGTAAATCGCGTTTAATAGCGAAAAACATCTATTTAAATAAACTTAAAAGGTAAAACCTTATCTAAATACAACAAAACGACTCTAACGATTTAAATCAATCGTTAGAGTCGTTGCAGTTGAAACTCTTAACCAGTGAAAAATACTTTTTACTAAATAATGAAGAACCGATTCGTTTTGCTTACGAACGGTAAAATTTTCGTTAAAAATTCATCGTTCTTGATTATAGGTACCGGGCATAACATTTTTGACTAAAACATATTCAAGAATTGTTCGTTTAAGTTATCAGATAACATATTTTTCAAACTACAAACTACCACAAGGTACGTTTTCTAGTCGTCTGACACGTTCAACAATAACACAGACAAATATATCTAATCGGAAAATTTGTCACCATACATTTGAAATATTGTAGGACAAAACTTTTCGGCCATTTTCATGAACGGGGACCCTTTTTCTATCGACAAATTATGTGAAAGTTTATTCCAAAGATGGTAAGCATAAGCGTTCTTCTCTTTTTCATTAAGTTCTCCAGGCTCGAAGTAGACTTTGTGTCTGCTGTAATGAACTGGGAAGAAATACTCCGGTCCGTAAACTTCCAGTCCTGAAATTAATTTGTTGTTGAAATTATTATTTAACACTAATGTCGGATACAGCATCGTGTACTAAGTCTAAACATTGTAATTTTATGATTAAATATTTTTTCAACTAAGTTGGGGTCGGCTTTCCATTTAACTACGATACGGCCGAACTTCGATATTTTACGTGAAACGACTGCCGTCAGACCTCCACAACCCAAGTACTAGGCGATATCGAACTTGTCGGACTTTTTGAAGTGAAACTTCTTTAGAATCAGAGCGTCACGATAAAGAAACAAACATATTCATAAATATGATTTAGCCTGCGAGAGAATGAGATAAAATACAAGTTTACAGTGTTTCCTATAATCTTTGAAAAGCGACAAACATATTCATATTTAGGATTTAGCCTGCGAGAGAATGAGATAGAATACAAGTATCAGTGTTTCCTATAATCTTTGTCTTTGCGCCTGCATACTAAAAAGCCTTCAAAAAATATGTCAATGTCAACGTAGTGTTTTGTGCATTTGCGTATTAAGAATTCGTTGGATAACTAATTTATGTTAATTATTTAACACATCTCTGTTAATTAGACCAATAACTTATATATAAATTATCTAAAATTAAATTTATTAACATTAGTAAATTATTTGTGTTGTTTTTAAATTTTATTTCTCATTCTTCCGTAGGCTACTTTTCTGAAGTTTCACTTCTGCCGTGTGTGAATTGCACGCACCCACAGATTTTTTTAGGCCTCCAGCTGTAACGAATGGTCGAACGAACGAATAGTCTGGCAACCGGGACCGATGGCTTAACGTGCTCTACGAGACACGAAGGGGTCTTGTTTGTGTTAAGAATGGTGGCTCATCCTAAGAATGACCTGGCTTGTATTACTTAACCTTGCAATGTGCTACCACTTCTTATTATTTATTTTTATTTTAAGTGGTATTATTGTGTGTGCGTATGAAAGGTATAAAAGGGTGTACGAGTTTGTTCGTGATTGTGTGTATGTGTGGGTTTGTTAATGTCTTGTTAGTATGTTTCAGTGGCTTTAACCAAGCCGTTACAAGTTTCTTACATTCATTCCAATGTTTATTATGTGTGTTTCTTTGTTTATTCTATTATATAATTTGGCAGCTCGTTTAGTATATTGCCTTTTAGCAAATTTAGTTTTAGTTACTGTTCCTTCTACAATAACATATTTACGTCTTCCTAGCCTTACACCAGGGTTATATGAAAGTGTCTTGGGTTTTTATAAACGATTTTAATAATACAAAGTTTTCTACCAGAGAGCAGGCCACTAATCTGATATAGATTTTCAGTAGGATATCTTTTTGAAATACATTATTTTTATAAGCGATCGTTGTCCATCGAGCAATAGTGAATTAGTTTTATATAATCCCACTAAACCCACTAATATTATAAATGTGAAAGTTTGGATGGATGGATGGATGTTTGTTACTCTTTCACGCAAAAACCACTAAACTGATTGCGATGAAACTTGATATGTAGATAGATTAACGCATAGGCTACTTTTTATCCCGATATTCCCACGAGATCGGGACTTACGAGGGTGAAACCGCGGGGCGCTGCTAGTGATAAATAAAATTATTTCCCCCTATGAAATTTATATGTTTAATTTTTATAAGTATTTAAAATATTCTTAAACCTTCGATAGTAACATAAAATGTTGATGCTGTAGACTTGTACATATATACTAATGGCTGCTGCGTAGACGGGAGAAAGATACTCTGCTTACGATGCAATGTTTGCTTTGAAAAAGGGCTTTTATCAATTTGTTAAAAAAAATATTGCTCCTCATTTATTTTAATTCAGATTGTATATGTGGAGAGCATGAGAGGCTTAATATTTAAATATGGCAGAAAGATATTGATTAGTGCTAAAAGTTCCAAAAATATGTTTTTCAATTTTAAAAAACAATACTGTTTATTTTTCTAAAATACTGTTTTTTTCTCTCTGACTTCAATACACTTTATATCTCTATGTATGATTTTTAATAAACCAACGATTACATTTTTACTATTACTAGAATAACAAACAAAAAAATTGGGTAAGCAGGACCATTATAGACAAAAGGTATCAATGAGCCTGCTACCTGCCATTGTTTCTATCTTATGAGAGCGTCACCGTGCGTCCCTCCACCCGTTTATTCGGCAACCAGATGCTATATGCTATGCGATATGCGCTCCAATTTAATTGTTATTTAATACTTTTGTATAACAAGTATACAAAAGTATTAAATAACAAATAACTACCTACTCAAATTAATACCTCAATCCTAAGCGCTCTCAATATGTTTTACATTTCAGTAGCTCTTATTATTATTATTTTTACTACATTTCTTACTATATTACATATTGTGTGAGAGAAGCAGCCGTCAGTTCGCCTTGCCTGCAACAAATGAATACGCGGGCAGTTCACACCTACAAAGTTAGTCACCTATCCTAGATATTACAGGATTACTATTTACTGTTTAATAGACTAGATTTATTACAACATCCAGGGTGGATGTTGTAATACATGTAGGTTAGTTTAGGGTGGCCAATCACTCAGAACCTGATTTAGTACAATTTGTAAAATACATTGTACATAGGGCACACTAAAATTCTGCGCGCTCCTGGCCACTCATGAATGTTTGAATTTTTGAATTTCGAATGATATATTTTTTAAACATAAGAAATTCAATCATTGATTTAAAAAATAGCGGGAAATCGCGTGTCAATTGTATTTTATCACAAGTTTAAGTTCGTCGTCCATAGCAAAAATGGAATTAACGCGAAAAGATTTTAGGGCGATGATTTTTTAAGTTCACCGACTGCGCAAGACAGAAAACCGGCAGTGACGTAATGATTGCATTGCTTTTTGTAGAGTGAGTGAGGTTACCGGAGGCCCTAACCCTTCCCTCCCCCCTCCTCTCCTCCCTCTTCCACCTTCTCCTACTCCCACCTTAATGCATTGTAACTCTTTAGTTGCAGGGGCCCAAGGGCAGCGCTAATCATTTACACCATCAGGTGACCCGTCTGCTCGTTTGCCCCCTATAACATAAAAAAAGGTCGGCCCTCATCTGCAATCACTGAGGAAAATGTGGCTACTGTCAACTAACTGAAGAAAATCGACGGTTTCACCTATGATTCGAAGACATTTGGGGATTGGTTAAGCCAAATTCAAAAAATCTTACATCAACATTTAAAAGTTAGAAAACTTTGTTGCAGCCTCCATGTTGCAACCATTCCTCATGAACTCACCCCAGAACAAAAACGGACTCGTAAAAAAATGTTGCTAGAGTACGACCACGGACGTTCAAATACTAAGTATGTCATTGTGACAGGAGATGAAACATGGATATATTGTTACATACCGGAAAGGAAGCAACAGTCTTCTGTATGGATGTTCAGGCGAGAAACGTAGGCAAAAAAATGATTGCGTTTTTTTTCCCGGGTTCTCTCTGCACGACCCGACTGGAAGAACATATGACAGTTAGTGGTACACCACCATTTGTTTGCCCAGTGTCTTTGAAAAAGTTAGGGAACAACGACCAAGAAGTCGCATCCTATTGCACCATGACAACGCTTCGGACCACACCGCGAACAAGACAAAGTCATTTTCCCCATCCCGCACATGAGAGAGACAGTACCTTTGATGAGAGGTATGACATTTAGAGAGTCGGAAGAGGAAATATGCCATTAGACCAATGGTCCTCATGTTTTCAAAAATGGTTTCATCGCATAAAAAAGTGTTTAAAATGTAATTGAGAATACTTCGAAAAGCAGTAAATATATTACTTTACATGTAAATTGTTTTATTAATAAGTTATGCAAAACTTTCAATGTACTCCACGTATAGAATATATTTAAGCAACTTTTTTTGTTGTTGAGAAGATAACTATTACTTATTATTAGCACAGCCACAATAACAATAAACAAAGAATAAACACCTTGAGTATTTTTTAAATCATATTTACAAAATAAGTAATAACTAAAATATTTTTTACAACCTATTTTTAAAGTATTTGACAGATCACTAACATCTAGCTATAACGGAATTTAACATAATAAATACATTTAGCAATAACAAAACACGTCCACTGCATAATAAGTTTGAAGTCTTTCGACTATCATCGGAGTTGTTAGACATCTTCGGGTAGGCATGGATTATCGGGTAGGGGAACAGTATTCCAATAAAATAACTATTGCAGTGATCACTTCACTTATAATTCTCGATAGTACAATCAATAATTTTATCAAATAATCGTGGATTACTAAGATTAAAGTTGATTTTAAACGTAACGTCCACCGAACACGTGGTTGCGTGCGCACTCCGCGACAGTCCACAGTTAAGTGTCTGTTTTTACAAGATGGCCGCCCCACCAGTGCTCGGTGTTCGTTATGGACATTGACATTTTTATAAAGTGACATTTTGTTTTTATATACGGAGAATACCGATCTGCCATGCGTGCTCTCAGCTAGTCGTTGTCACCCCTACTGAGACTTGTACCGTGGACGGTATGCTAAATTGGTAGGTATATAAAACGCGACCTTGAGCGAATGATGTAGCCATGGCAAGGGTAATGTAAATTTCATTTAGGACATTTCTAGGATGCCCTGTTGTTGTTATTATATCAGTCGGAACTATGTCTCTGAGTGTTGTGAGTGTGAAAAATTCAATATAGTTTTCTCATTCTTCCAGTACCATGTTCAATATGGGAACTCCATGACAAGCTATAGTCCACTATGATACCTTAATACTTTGTTTGTGAGACTTTACTAATTGTAGGACACATACAGCTATTATTTCTGTTGGTTTTGTCACATGAATGAATTCTGATTGCAAATTCTTTATTTGGTTGTGTACAATTAGTCATGGTAAAACTTTTATAGTTAGTTTTAACTGTGTTTAATGTTAGTAAGTTATCGTTCAGCCAATTAGCTCCAAGGACCATGCCCATCTCTGTGCTGCACTTAACATCACACCACGTGATGCCATAAAATGTCACAGCAGTATCGTCGGCGTTTAAAATTATTTTTCCATTACTGATTTTTGTAGTGCACTCCTAGCTTTACAGTTCACTGCTCAGACTTATGGCTTCAAGAAGCCTCCAGATCCTATCAGCAGTGATTGTTTGTATTTCCTGCGGTTGCATGATGGGCAACCCTAGATTAATACTTCCACTAGCTACCACTTAGCCACGAGCCCCTCTCTCTTAGTGATAAAATACAATAATATATATTCCGGCATATACAATACAGTACTATTTAGACCATTTAGACAAATTAAGCAAATAGATATATTCATGCATGCAGAGATATTTGAACTAAGCAAGATCGAACCCGCGAGCTCTAACTTCGCCAAATGCTCTATTATATTTTTTTGGATAACTAGCGTCAATAAGGCTTACTTTCTTCTACTTGTTCCACGGCTAAACTATCACAATTCTTACTTTAGGCACTTGGATTTCATTATCCCCTATCAGTAAGAGAGGCACGCGCGGAACACGGCGCCACCGTCTCGGGCCTGCTTCTGCTAGGGCGCCGGATAACCCTGTCCGTCGTCCCCAGGCAAGCGCTCATGGAGGCCGGAGATCCACTTGTTCTCTCCGGCGCCTGGTGCGCCTTCTGCGGGATGGGAGAGTACTAGTTCTCTCCCGTTCCCTTTCCGCCGCCTCCTTGGCATACATTACCTCCTCGCAAAACGAGGCGGCCTAATCCCACGCTCTCTCGCTCTGGACCATGGACATAATCATGGTCTCCAGCGAGAGGCTACCCATATCTACGGCCGTCGCGAGGTCAGCACGCTGCTGCGTCCATGCAGGGCACTCCACTAGAGTGTGGAGTGCGGTATCCTCGCGGCACAGTAATGCATACCCTACGGTACTAGTCTTTAGGATAATTAATTTTTGAAGTGAAAACTTCTTTATCGGCGTTGTGCAATTCTTGGGATGGGTAAAAAATGTTAAACTCGCGTCAGGACACGTGACCCTGATCGAACATGTATCGAAAATGTGTCCGAGTATCATGTATTAAAAATATATTTTTATGACGAGATCGAAAATTCGTAAGACGGAGGCGAGTTTCATAGATTTACATGTACAGCGTCAGGGAGACATGGAGAGGGAGGTCGGAGGGAGGGGGGAGGGAGAGAAAGAGAGAGAGGGAGAGAGACTCCAGTGAATTGTAAACTCCAGTCGACCGTCAGAGCTGACCCACTTTGTTTTGAAGTGTAAACTTCTTTAGCCACGTTTGTGCACTTTTGCTTATTGCTGAACTCGTGACCGTCACGCTAATAATACATATACACCACATATACATCCACTGGAGGGCGCTAATCTAAACATTGAGTTCTGCCAGCTCTTTATTAATTAATGTCACCAACCTCTTAATGTAAAGTTTTAAGTCCCATGACTGCCTATTTTATGATTTATTTTTTAATGTATTACCGACTTCAAGGTACCGTAATCATCATAAATTGTATTCTAATAAGCTGTGTGTGTTTTCTTAATTCCTTAATTTTCCACCAAAATAAAATCAGGTCAATCTAGAGTGCAACCAATTCAATTAAAAAGAATCGGTTCACAAATGACGAAGATACTATATCTTCGTCATTTGTGAACCGATTCTTTGTAACATAAACAGAACAGTCGAATTGAGAACCTCCTTCTTTTTAAAGCCGGTTAAAAATATAACTAAGAATATGCAGATACCGTATTTTGAGTAAACAGTGAAATTATTAACTCACCACCGCATGTGGAGGGAGACCATTCAGCCACGTAGTGAGTGTTGCACAGCTTATGTAGAACCCTCGTTATGGCACCTGGACCATTGTGTGCCCAAAGATCCGGCCTGTATGTTGTCTTCAATTCACTGCAAATTCATAAGAAATAAGTCCAAAAGCAGAGTGTGGTCGCATAGTCGACATCATAGTACTATTTACACAATACTCAAATAAAATAATAAAAAAATACACAAATAGATATCACGCTTACAAATGCAAACGAAATACACCATCCTTAAATCTACGTCCGAACCTACATACCTGAATTTCGTACTGGTATGTGAGTAGGGCAGACCCTATACTATGGTAATCAGACTGCTGATAAACATACTTATATATTTCTAAATACATACATATTATAGATAAACTACACCCAGGCACAGAACAAATGATCACGCTCATCATACAATTATTTGTTACGGGTGGGAATCGAACCCACAACCTGTGGCTCCGCAGTAAGCCTTCTTTTGGTTATTCTTTTATTTACATATATGTAGGTTCCCGGAGGTTTCCTTCTTACTTAGATTATATCCCGGATCTTTTACAATAAGACTCATTTTTGAATGATTTTGTTTTTTTATAATCACCTTGGTATGAAATACCTAAGTATAGTACAATATATTATACATATTGTAGTGTACGTAGGGTAGAACTAAAGAATGGTTAAATGCGCAGTCTCGTGCTCACCTAAGCGGCCGCTGGTCAGTTAGTATTGCGTGAGCCATAGATAATATACTATATAGGAAAGCGTGAGCTACCGGCGAGTGCAGACGTATCCGCTTGCATATCTATAGAGAGTTACCTATAAAGTCGTGGGTTCGATTCCCACCCGAGTCTGGGTGTTCTTTATGTCCGTTCTTTGTAAGTTTGTAAAGTCCCCCGCGACACAGGAGTAATTCCTAATGCGGGCGTCGTCTTTTTAAAAAGAAAAAAAGAAGTTACCGAGCCAGTGAAGGGTTCATATGTACGCGCGGTATACTCGTAGTGAAAATACACAACACATATCATTAATGTCAGCCGTCACTTAGGAAATATTGTTTAATTTATCAGTTTGAAAATGAGATTTCTGTATTAAAAATAAACATAATACGCTTTACGTCATTTCGGGGGTCTACTATACGACCCTAAAATTTCCCTATGTAGTATGTATACGACCCTACTAAACCTAATTATATGCTCAACTGTTCGATATTAATATGAAGTGTCAATAATCAATACTAAACACGCCTGAATGGCACATTTGACTCGGTACAAATACGAGGCCTGAGCATTGTTACGCAAAGATACGCGCGATGCGTTCACAAGAGTTATCGATTTTTATTTTTTTTTTGAACTTGCTGAAATTTTACTTTCACATGTGTTAGCAGAAAACCAGATTAGCTAATTTTTCCAAAATCTGTAACGCGTTGCCATTAGGCGGGCCCTATGCTTGTTTGGGTAAAGCTTACTGCTGAACGGGGGCCTCTTCTCATTTCTCGGGGACTTCATCTCGAAGATTCGATTTTTAGGTGGTTTTAAGTTGATTCGATTTCGACATGCCACTTCACCATTAGCCTCGGTTAGGTGAAAAACTGTGGGGTTTTCAAACATAAAAAAGGCAACTTCTCATGAATTTGGCAGTGAGCAGTTTATTCGCTTAATTATATTGCGTAGGCATTCCTTTTCCACCTGCAATTTTTACATGACAACGATCGACTAGACTCTCTCCAATTTTTTTTAAATCTTAAACGTTACCTTTATATGTGACACTATGTGCAAAGACTCGCCTACGCCCTGAGAAAAATTGCTCTGAAAACGAGAGTTCCGTTGTCGAAATCTCCAATGCCAAACCGAACATGTATAAAATAGACAAAATACTTAAAAAAAATCGTAAAAAAACATAGATACTTCTCGCCTAAGTCTCACTCTCAATCATTCTTTCAGAGTCATGTAAATTAGCTTTTTACATAAAGCAAATTAAGTAATGTAATACTAATATCTACGTACTTTATAAATGCATCAGCTAATCTCCGACCAACGCGATCCGTAGATATTGCGATCGCTGCAGCATTCACTAAACTACTGTCTTCCTTCGCTACCCAATTAGGTCCTAAGGGTTCTAGTGATCTGGCTATTAAAATATCCATGTCAAGATAGATTCCTCCCCATTTATATAATGTTAAACACCTTAATACATCAGACGTGTGCTCCATCCACCACTTACTTGCATTAAAAGGTTTATTCTTAACCATTTCCTCTAAAGGTGTATTTTTGGCGTATTTTTCTAAATGTACTCTTGCCAACCTTATATTCGGAAATAGTTTTA
The DNA here is from genome assembly GCA_963859945.1 of Euplagia quadripunctaria. NCBI lineage: Eukaryota > Metazoa > Arthropoda > Insecta > Lepidoptera > Erebidae > Euplagia > Euplagia quadripunctaria. The sequence continues at coordinate 21,988,175 of OY982568.1, read as the reverse complement.
GCTGTGCGAGATTGCCACTTGTTGAAACAAGCTTGTTGACTGGAGCACTGAATAATACGTAAATATCGCTTTGAGGATTAGCTCTAGCTGCCGATTCTATCGCACAAGCCTGTCTCGATGTTAGACTCCCTTGACACGAAGTTTCATGGAAGAAGATTGAGTTCGGTCTATGAAAAAATTCCAAATCTTCAGCGGATGGTAACGAGTCTCCCTCTTCTAAATAATGACAGGACATTTTATTTTTAACTTCTTCAAACTTAACACCATAAGATTTGATATTATACAAATCATTTTGTTGGGTCTTATAATAGATTATAACACCACTCAAAAACACTATGATCAAAAAATATATACATCTATTTTTTGAAAGAATTTTTTTTTTCGTCGATTTTAACGAGTGCATTATTTAACTTGTCTAACAATATAATAGTAGGAACTAAAAACTTAATCCATTTAACAACACATTATCTTATGTAGACAGATTATAACCATTAGGTACTTTTTGAACAAACATGAGATTTCATTTAGATTAGATGGAGAATTTACTTTTACTGACAGTAAACACTGTTGTAAGATAGGAAAACACAAGTATTTCTATGTATTATATTAATTTTACTTGTCCTATACAAGTTACAAGCGATAAGCGAATGATCATTGTTTTATTTGATATCCTTTTTGTTTGTACAAATAACTTTAATTTTTTTTTATGTTGTGCGTTGCCGACCTTTAAGGTGGGAGTAGGGGACGAGAGGGAAGAGGAAGGATAAGGGCCTTCGGTAACCTCACTCACTCGGCAAATCACAACGAAACGTTGCAATGAGGCCGGTCATTTCTATTTCACATATCTTTATTTATTTTTATTTATTTAATACTTTATGCACAATATGGCCAGAGGTGGACTTAATGCCTGAGGCATTCTCTGCTAGTCTACCTTAAGGTGGTGTAGAAATTAATGAAGTAGGTGCATTAAGAAGTATGTGAATGAGTTGATATCAGGAGAAATAAATACATACATACCTGTTTGAATATATAAATATAGTTATATAAATAATAGATACATAAAAATATTTTTCTACTGTTCTGATGATTCTGCCAGTTTACGGAAGAGAAGAGCACGAACCTTTGTTTTAAATGATAAGCGACTAGGTGCCATCCTGATTTCTTGCGCTAGAGCATCCTGATATCTTGACGAATTAATACTTCATTTAATTACATTTGCATTTAGATTTTAATATTTATGGTTGTTTACGGTCATGAGAGGTGCAATTATTATATTTTTCATCGTGTATGATTTTATTTAGCCTAATTTGAACACATAATGTAACTTAACAATGCAGATGCATTGTTAAGTTATATTCTCGAAGACGAAGACTAAACTGAACAAATTAGGTATGTTGGAGACGTTATTTATTATATGCCTCCTGTGAGGGTGTAGTTCGTCTGAAATGTTTGGCAAGAATAGTGTAGAATAATTTATGATGTAATGCGTAAAAGGGTAGCGTCTTACGTACTCCAAATCTAATTATACCAACGAACAGGACGGTAAGGACGTGTCAATTATGGCATTTGTATTCTGCAATAAAAATTCTTCAATTTCAAGATACTTTTAAGGTGGTACTAGTACAACGTGGATTTTATTTCATTTCATAATATTGAAGTGTACATTTTTAGTTTTAATATTTTATTTCTAGGGTGTTACTATTTTCACATTTGGTGGGTGAATAACGACCGACAGTAGTGAACAGTACACTCAGGATAAAGGGAGTTTTGAAGCGTTACTGCTTCGACAGAATTTGCAGCTCACATATTACTAAGTGCTTATTCACTTGGAATTAAACCGTCCAACTTTATAACAATATTATTTCTGTTCCAAAATTTCAGAATTATCTTTTTATAAATAACTAGCAGCTAAGTAGCAAATGAAAGCCAAAAACCTGCACAAATTTAAATGTGCTTGTAATAATATTTTAAACGCCAGTAAGTGTCGTGACAATATTAACATGTTATTAAAGTAGTGGACTAGAACGTGCGAGCTATTTCCAGAACAACAAAGGGGCTGGAAACAAAAGGAATATTATCTACAAAGACATCTTTTAGCCGTGCCCTTAAGAATTAAAACGATGGATGGACGAATGTATACGTTATCAATGGGGTATAATGTTGGAATTCGCATGCCACGTGTGTTTGATAGTTCTTTATGACCATTGAGACAAACTTGTCATGATTTTTTAATTTTTAGCACCACAAAAATCTTCAGAAATTGTATTGATTTCGTAAAATAAATTGGAAATATCTAAATCCTTGTAATTCGATTTGATTTGATCCCTGTAATTAACAATAGATGGGATAGATATTCCTTCTTCTTTGATCCTTTGATTTCTTTCTTCCTCCTTTGATTCTTAATTTTTCTGCGTGATTAATTGCCTGCAGAAATATAATTCATCGCTCGTAATTTTTCTGAAATATTATACAGGATGTTACAGAAAGGTGGGGTCATATTTAGGGTCGTATAGTAAGCCCCGTAAATAACGTAAAGCGCTAACAAGTTTAGGAAAATTCGTGATTTTTAATGCAGAAATCTTATTTAGAAACTGACACATTGAACTTGAAAATTGACCGATAAAGCTAATATTTCGTATGAGACACTGCTGACATAAATGAAACTATGAGTTTTTAATAAAAAGGATGTTGATGGAATGTCGAGATTTTTCTGAAAATGTCTGTATAAAAAAAAAAGATAACCAATATCATTGAAATTAACATGAACATTCATTATATACTGTTTAGAAATGTACACCTACACTAGGAAAAGCATTTTCCAAAGAAAAATATTTTTTTTTCTAAATCCATTTTTTTTCAAGCTTAAGCAACTATTTGTCGGCTACAAATTGTTTCCATTTGCTTTGGTCTAGAAAATCTTTTCTGTATCGCAAATAGCGCATATAATATAATAAATGTCTGCCTACATGCAGTATGTGTACGCAATTGATTAGTTACACGTAATTGACATTACATTCGAACCAGTCCTAAAGCGAAATAGGGCTGGCCGTTGACGGCAGTATGCAAAGTGCAGCAGTACCGACCAGACCAGATTCCGCATCGACACCCATCTTCAACAAGAAAAGAGCGCACACACAAGTGAGTCACTTGTAACTCTTGAGTTGCAGGTGTCAATTTGCGGCGGTAGTCACTTACCAGCAGGTGACCCATCTGCTCGTTTCTTAACTACTGCTCCGTCTCTACGACCAGGCCTCTAATGACCTCTCGACCCGTGGACCCTTTCAGGTCATTGATCACAGTATAACAGTGAATATTGACGCCAGATCCTTACAACTCCTTCTAAAACTGCAGTCCTCTACCTGTCTTTTTTTTTACTTTTTTTTCATGAAATTCAGAATTTAGAGATTTTAAATAAATATCGTGTATGTTAAATTAAGAACTCCTCTTTTTTCTTACTTGTCTATTGTAATCGCCTTCAGGGATTTCTCTACTTAAGATTACTTCCCCTAACATTACATGGGCCTCATTTACCATGTTCGTTACTTATATAACTGTAACTACAGGGAAAATCAATGTTTGCCGACTTATTGTAACCTAATGATACTTTTATATGAGATTGTTAATAAGTTCAAATATTTTTTTCTTTAGGACACCTCAGTAAGAACTCAAACCGCTTAAAGCTAGATTGAAGAAAATGGTGGTCCTCGGTTTGACGGCCTCGAGAGATTCATTTTCATGCCCAGCTTAAAGGGCCTGAATTAATTTCTCAAAAAGCCATGAATGGCTGTCCTAATGGTGTCAAGGCAAAATGTTGTTGAAAACATTAAGGCAAAATGTTAAAAACTCTACGAAAATTTCACGTTTCAACTATCAAACAAAATACAACCAGCATGAGATACATCACACAACCAAATAATAAATATTTAAAAGAATGACGTCGGTTACCACTAAATAATGTGAAATGTGATCATTAATATAAGAAACTTATCGCTTTTATATTATATGACATAAGATCTAACTATAATTTTAGGTTATAGTCATATTTAGATTCAGCGACTGAAATACTATAGGTACATAAATGGAAGGGGAGCCGACGGTGCTAAATGTGTATTTACTCGAGCGTCGTTGGGACCTATTGGATCTTAAGATTAGATTGAAGAAAGAAACAAGTTCATATGATGTATCCCTTCCACTGGTGGAGGTACAGGTTTCCAGATGTTAAAAGTGTAAACACCCCACATGTCTGGCGTCCGTGTATACTCAGGAAGACAGCAGGGAGATCTGTCCCAAACCTCTCCTGTACTATTGCGTTAGCACTTTCGAGAGGCTTTGCCTTACTTACTAGCAATAGGTATATCTTAAGTGTTCACCAGTAGTACCCTTGCTGGCGAAAGTCTGACGATATTTATATATATAATTTGTGGTTGTACCCCACATGTCTTGCGATAATGGAGGTAGGTTAATCTGCTGATTTGCATTGCATTTGGTTGCAATGAACGTGGTCACAGGCTGACTTTTTGAAACGTCAGGCAATTCAGAGGTATGTAATACCTTTTCGTGATCACCTTAATTCCCGTGTAAATACATAACTCTAGACGTTATTAAACATGCTATAATTATGAGCAGTAAGATTTATTTTTTTGAAATTAGTATTACTAGTATTAGTAGAGTAGCAGGAGTCAGTAATAAATGTGGTTGTTTATCCAAGTTAAGTGTGTGTTATTTCTTGGAAACCAGTTTAAACCAGTATGCAGAGAAGACAGCTTGCAGGCGGGTACCTGACCAATTTTTTAAGTAAACAGTTACACAAAAAATATTAAATCCGAATAAATCCCGGTAAAGGATTCAAGCTTGGAATATAAACGTAAAAGGAATAAATGTTGAAATGAATCTTCGTGAATGTGTGATAAAAAGATCACACGACTACTCTAAAATAATCGTCTTTTCTTTACTGTTATAATATAATATATTACTTACTTACTGAACTATTGCATTAATCAGCTTTCTGCCGACCTGATCCTTAGATATAGAAATGGCAGCACCATTCACCAAGACAGGGATCTCTTTCCCAATCCAGTTGTTTCCTAGAGGCGCCAAGGATTTCACCACTAACATATCCATGTCCAGGTACACACCTCCCCATTTATACAGCGTCAGTGATCTGAGCACATCTGATGTATGTTCGATCCACCACATACTTTCGTAGAACACCTTGCTAGCAACCATATCTTCTAGAGGTGTGTTTCTTGCGTATTTTGCTATGTGTACCCTGGCAAAATGTATATTTTGATAAGAGGTAAGCTTTGCAAGGCTGCTGTTCTTTAACGTGTTCTCGCTGACTGGTGAGCTAAATAGTACGAAGATTTGTTTATTTGGGTGCACTCTGGCAGCAGATTCTATGACGCATGCTTGACGTTTCCTCAATCCACCTCTACACGACGTCTCATGAAAGAAAATCGAGTTAGCCTCTGGCGAAAAGTTGAAATCTTCCGCTGATGGCAATGCGTCTTTCTCTTCCGAATGATGACACTTGAAATTATTTTCAATCTTTTTGTAATACAAAATTTCTCGACCGATGTAAAAGAATACAACGATGGCTGAAGTTAAGAGAATTCTAAACACTATCATAGTTTTTTGTAAAAAAGAATTCCCTTTCAATAACTTTAACGACTGCATACTTTTACTGAGATTTTGCAACGATTGTTGCAACGTTCAAAAATCACTCTGAAATTTTTTCGACTTTATTGGTTATTGATGACGTGACCGTCTGCCAATTACTTTTTTTATTACGACTACTTAAAATTACATAAAAAAATGAATTAAGCGTAAATCCTATAGTTGTATTTCTATCCTTTTTACTAAAGACATTTATTTTGAAATTGGCATACCTAATAACGTTTTCTCGTTACACTTATCAATTATAAATTATTAAAACCTTAACATAATTTTGGTTGATGGTGTTTCTCGATTAATTATTTCTTGTACGTCAACGAATTTAAATCAATAGTGTGATTAGACAATTTTCTTTATTTGGCAATGGATAATATCTACAGTAGGTACGGTCAAAATAAACGTTCAAGGTTACAATAATTTGCACAGAGCTGAAAATTGGTATTCCTTTGTCTTCAGGTGGATGAACACATAGTCTGCCCAAATCGCTTCTTTGTGCTGCAAAAGGTCCAATTCTACGGACGCGTCGTTACATCTCACACTGAAAACACTCATACGTTTGGTACACTTCCATCAGGAAACTGCACAATGTTCTCTCTCTGAGCTGCTGTAGCGTCCCCGAGTATCTGCGTATTCTTCATTACTCTAAAGCCAGTCAATGTTACAAAATCGCTATGAATGAAGTGGTAATTTATCGATCTGCCAGTCTGTTATAATATGTATTTAAGTATACTACAGATCATCTCTGGTCAAAATTCTACCATTATTCGTGTATACTTTTTACCTATTCGTTTCCAGTATAACTGTTGAACTGTCATTGTTAGACTTTACATTTGGTATTAGGTTAACATATTATACTGCACGCGTGTAGCTTGATGTATTCGTTTTTACGTTTTTTTTTAAATTTAGAAAACATATTGATTAAAATTTTACAACAACATACAAACATACTTTTTGCGTGTCTTCTATATATTAACTACTATACTAAACAGCAATTTTCTGAATTCTCATCATGTATTAATATATATGTACATATAATAGTCTTTCTGTTTCTGTTACCGCTCGAATCCTAGCGGTCGTAACTTTATGTTTAATAGCCTATAATCTAGAGATTCAGTTTCTTTTTCAGCATAGATATACGTATGTGCGTAAGTATGAACTAATACTTGAATTCATGTAATCTGTCATCTCTTGTCACCAAAACCACCCACGTTTTAATCATTACACTTATGTCCATCCAATGGGACATTGCAAAAGATAGTGTTTATGATAAGGCCACATGTTCTATGTATACTTAATGTACTTATAACCCATTATCGTTATCAGTATCTTTTTTGCCCTTGGAGTACTATGAAGAGTACTTAATTTTATTATGAAACTAGCTTATAGACGTATTGCAAATCCTATCGGTAAACAACGTCTGTATGGCCAGCAAGTAGTTAACATAAACGTAACCATTTATAAATAATAAAAAACAAAATTTCTTTGTCTCGGTCCATTTCTTTCGAACTAAATAAGATTAAAGTATAAGGTGGACAAAAATTATGCAAAATACGATTTCATGTACTTATTTTATGTCCATAATAACGATGAACCAATGGGCAGTATTGTTCGGCAATTTTTTTAGCGAGTGATTTCCCAAAACCCTCTTGCACACGAGTCCAGGTATCATATGCGTATATTTTATGGTCATGCCATTTTTCCATTTCTTTTATTGAAAGAAAACTGGCTTTAAGATTAGATATGGGAACTAGATGGTTTGGCCCAATTATCTGCAAACCTGGAAGCAATAAGACCTACATATATAATTGAAAACAAAAATATTATACCACTGTTTTATTTAAGAAACGTGGCCATTATGTATATGTTTCGTTTAAAACCGAATAGTGTTAGTGTACGGATCTGACAGGGGCTCTTTATCAAGGAGCGAAACGACATGCCGCGCTCCTCTCTGATACTGCACTATCTAACCATTTTTTGACGTTGGGAGAGTATGTGTATTAGTCTAATACACTAATCTAAACTCGAGAAACTCCCTAGATATGACACTAATCTAGTGCAGCGCCTATGAATACTTGTCACGTTAAAAGAAAATCATAAAGGTATTAACATAGATTTGTCATCATAGAACCTAAATTACCATTACATATTAGCCAAAGTCAGCAGCCCCACCGCTGGAAACGCGGTGAAGTCTTTTAAGTTTTCAAGGCAGGCTATGGTCGACGACACTGGCTTGGAGATTACGTCATGATTATTAAAGACTTCACTTAAAGCAAGTGATGATTATTTTCTAATACGCGCATGAACTTTGAAAAGTCGAAGTACGTGGCTGCCGACCAAATTCTAACTGTTATGAGACGCTGGATGGAAAAAGTTAAATATCATACCTTTACAATTAGCTGCGACATAATCAAATGGATCCGTAGTTCCACACCATAGTGCCAAAAGTTTCTTCATTATGGCGTTTTCATCAAAGTACTTCTCTGGCAAAACAAAGTGACTTCGAAGAATACTGAAGTAGAAAGATTTATTTAAAAAAAAAAAATTAACAAAAAATTAAACCGACGAAAATAACTAAAAAGCAAAAAATAAATAAACCTCTTAAGTCTTGAGCTTATTTCCATAAACTATCAAATTTAATATAAACTTATTTTGAGTCGGCGCCAAAAAACAAACTAAATAAAAAGATTTTTATTTGATGATTTTTTTTCATCATCGGTTCAGCTACATGATGTGATGATTTCTGAACGCAAATACCTGATAAAGTAATGAAAAGTAAACAGATTAACAGAAACACTATTCGTTCCTACAATTTTTGAGGGTTTCTCTCAATTTTATCAGGATCCCATTATCAGATCCTGACTTCCTTGACATGGGGCCACCCTTGAGGTATACCCTATCTAACAAAAAAAGAATAATCAAAATCGGTTCATAAATAACGGAGAAAGAGCTGAACATACATAAAAAGAAAGAAATATAAAGAAACGGTCGAATTGAGAACCTCCTTTTTTTGTCGGTTAAAAAAAATATATAGATACGGTGGAATTGAGAACCTCTTTTTTTTTCGTCGGTTAATAAACCAATTCAGTAGTATCAAAATTAGATACACTTAGAAGTGTCGTGTTAAATAAAACGCATCCGAATAGGTTTACGTTTAATTTACTAGTGAGTACCCATTGAATGCATATAAACCGTTACTTACTTGCTTACTCAACTTATTCTAAAAAAGGTATGGCTACATATACTTAGTTACACAATACTGTCAATTCGGTATTCGGTATGTCAATTATCTCTCAACAATATTTTTTACCGAATGGAGGATCAGTTTGGGATTAACTCCCCTCCACATTCCATCTGCTTCGAAACCTTTTAGCCAGGATTAATTAAAATGACCCACGAAAACAACTACCCTGACACTCCACTAAAGGAAGAGAAAGTTAAACTATCTTGGAATCTGCAACGAATTTAATCAGAAATGCATATTTTTAAGGAGATCCTAACCAAAGTTTATGAGGACGGATGGATGTATGTTACTCTGTCACGCAAAAATGGTTGAACGGATCATTAAATTTGGCACAGAGATAGATTGTATATATATTATATAGTCTGGACTAGCCAGGACTAACCAGGTAAAATGTACAGCAAGTAAAGTTTTAGTAAAATCTTTCCCACGGGAGACACATTTCTTTAAAATCTAATTTTTTTTTAAATTTCAACGCGAACGAAGTCGCGGGCAACAGCTATTATTTTAAAATGTGAGTTTATTTGTTACGTTCGCGCCTTAACTACTGAACCGATCATGAAAATTTTTTTTTCAGAAATTTTTGTAAATTTTTTTTTTTAAACTTGTTTTGATAATTTTAATTATATTCTATATACAACTTACACATTAAAAGTAATAAAAAAATAAAAAGAGGGGCTTTAATTAGGGGTTAAAAAGGATATAGGATCCTTCATATTTCGAAAAAATGCACTGCTCCCGAGAGATAATTGCATTGATTGAAAGAAATATAATGAAATAACATAAATATATAATATTCTTCTTTACCATACCTCTCTTCTTGAAGATTTTGAATAAATCTATCTTTCGGAAACAGTACTTTATTTGTAGATGAAAGGTACCCTATGTCTTTTCCTGTTCCTACTATAGATAACTGACATAGTCTAAAATGCTATCCATTGCCACAGATTACTGAGTAGTTACTATCATCACTTACGGATATTATTAAAATTAGTTGTAAATCTTAATCAAATTTTAAAGGGTCTAAAATACGTACCTAAATGCTAACATAGCTAATTTTCTTCCATTGCCATTCGACGAAAACGAAAACATATCAGAAGACATTTTTAAATTAGTTTTTTTAACAACCCAGTTTTTTTGATATTGCTGGAAAGAGTTTGTGACCAGTACATCTAACGCCACATACGTCCCACCATACTTAAAAATGGTCAGATATTTTAGAATGTCACTTATTTCCATGTTCAGATCTTTATTAGTTAAGGATTGCTTTAACTCGTTATACAACGGTGTTTTCTCTGCATATTCTTTTATATGGATCCGAGCAACTTGGATATTAGGAAGTGATAGCAATGTTGATACTATACTATTTTTTAACCTTTGTCGAGACATGGATGATGTAAAAAATAAGTTAATCGGCGTATCAGGGTTTGCTCTTGCTGCTGACTCCACAGAACATGCTTCACGCCAAGATAAATATGTGCAAGAAGACTCAATAAAGAAAATAGAATTCGAAGAAAACATCATGCTTGTATCAATGGCTGGTAGGGCATCATTATCCTTTTTGTTAAGACATGAAAAGATATCTTCTGATATAATACTGTCTTCTGATTTACTTTGCAGTCCGTACATTGTAATAATTGTCATAGCAACATACATAACTATAGTAACGATTACTAGAATAGTTTTAGGTTTTTCTAGTGTCCGAAATATCCTAAATATAGAAACCATTTTCATAAAATTATTACGGATAAAACAATATTTAATAGATTTCTTCACACGTACCTAAGCATTTGTTTTGCCGATAACATTAAGTAGGTACTCAGTGTAAAAACGATAGAGATGGGCTGAATATTTAATAAACTTAATTTTGTTTGCGGCAAATATTTGTTTTTTTTTATGTTATAAGGCGCAAACGAGCAGTCGGGTCACCTGTTGGTAAATGACTTCCGCCGCCCCTGAGCACCTGCAACTCAAAAATCAAAAGTGCGTTGCCGGCCTTTAAGGTGGGAGAGGGGAAGGGGGAATAAGGTGCGAGGAAGGGAGAGAGGAAGAGGGAAAGGTTAGGGCCTCCGGTAACGTCACTTACTCGGCGAAAAGCAAAGAAATCATTGCTTCACTGCCAGTTTTCTGAGAGGCCGTGGTGTCACTCCGGTCGAGCTTTTTCTGCACTTCGAGCACTTTTCTACAAATAAATAAATTTGAATTTGAATTTGAGCCGGCCCATTCATGCCGAAAGCATTGCTCTCCCAGGTATATGGTATTGGTGGTTATGAAGAAGAAATATAATCTCTTTTTACTTAGCTTTAAACCATTGAACAGATGATCCAGATTCTACACATGTGTTACGTTCCTAGTATTTGTCGCCGAAAGCCTACAAGCACTGTATGGTACACAAAACAATTGTGTGTTGTGGAGCATACAGTGCTTGTAGGCTTGTTGGCAAGTTATGCTAAAGAATAGCGTAAAAAGAAAGCAAGAATGTGGATGAAAACAATTATTATTGTCCTTATTTTTTCATCGTCATTAATAGAGTGTAACGTTGAGGGTGGACCTCGTGGTCTACTACACGTGGTCTCCCAGGGGATCGGAGTTAAATAGAGAGAGAAATTACACACGTAGAACACTTTTACAATCTATACTGATGCTAAAGGTACGAAGTACAGATATGAAGAGTTTCTTTAGAGCTTGAGGTCTTGAGAGGAGAGAGGTCTTAATCGTTGTCCCGGCGCTGGTGAATGCAGTGGTACTTAACTCGTCGTCAAGGCTAGCTGGAGCTAGAGGCCGTGTCCTGCTCGCAGTGGTTTAAATAAGGGCTTCAGAGCGTGGGGGAAGCGTAGTGGAGAGCTGCGTGGAAGGAGTGCACACGATGCCGTGTGACAAGAGGAATTTTTAACTACGAATTGAATAGGAATTTAATGGAACACGAATGAAATTATTTAACTATTCTACTCAACTACTCAACGTGCGTTTAGTGTAGTGCGTTCATTTGTTTGTTTTGTAACTATTTAGAAAAGGTAATATTGTATCAAGGCTACTGCAAGTGGTAGTTATTAAAAAAAACACGTATTTCCCGCTACACAGTCAAAGTATTACATAGACGATGATTGTTGCTGCACATCAAATTTTGTGTTATGTTTTATTCAATATAATAAAACTAAATAAAACCTTCATATTCTTCAGGTCCACACATCCTTAGTTAGACTATATCAATAATGTTTGAACAATTAACAAATTTATGACAAAATAAACTTGTTGGAGAGTATGTACCTATTTCATTTGTATAGAGTACAACAGTAGGACATATAATATTGTTTTACCTTCCATCACTGATACGCCCTCCAGAGTACAATATGGATCAAAATGGAGTAATAAAAACGCAACATTATCAGACAAGTAACTATTGATGAGTAAGTTAAAAGTCCAGGATCTTTTAGGGCCAATCTGTTTCTGCGCAGACTAGCACACATTTCCACTCGACCTAACTGTGATCCAGACTGCCAGTAGACGGTACTGACTTATTAAAGAATGAAAACCACCCATGCCAACCAACTATGAAAAATGTCCCAGCATAAAAGCGAACCCGCATGGAAAATAGACATGTTTAGACGCGGCTACACCTGTCAACTCCTGCACCAGTTTTTAAACACTATAAGGTTTCAGTTGGTTCAACGCAAATCTGTAACCGGAAGGTAGGACGTCTCCCAGCAAGATAGACTGACGACCTGAAGAAGACCTTGAAGAATTGCGATGGACTGGATACTTAGACTTGACTTGGAAGGCTTAGGACAAAGTGATAATTTGCGTACATTGGACCAGGCCTGTATAAAGTAGTAGACTGTGATAGGCTGGTTGATTGAAGCATGTTACGGATAGTAATAGTGATTTTTGTTTTTTAACGAAAATGCTTGAATTGTGGTTTGTTTCTAGAAACAAAAGTTTAAAATCCAAAATATTACATAAGATCTCACATTAGTAAATGGGGAATATTTTAAGTATAGGCTGTTTCATTATGTTCAGTATCTTGCCTTCAACTGCATCTTTTTAGGAACCCGGTTTACCATGCTTTAGGCAGTTAATATTTATTATTTAAAATTTATGTCCGAAATTTTAATATTCTATTTGGTAAGAACCGATAAAGTCTTAACATATCTGCCTGCTTTTATTGTTTCTTTTTCCATTAACCTGTTTGATACTGTTTAACGTGTTAACATTTTCCCACTAACTTGTACTAATTCACTTGTCTGCCTGTATTTTGTCAAAATAGAATAATTCTATATAATAGAAATACTGACAACGGATTTCTGTACAGAAAACTTAATATTCGATACATTCGAGCAGTGCCAATGTTTTGAGAACGACCCATAATGGTACTTATATCTAACCAACACTTTAAGACATTTCAGATAATTTCAATACAAACCTAACTAAGCGGGTGATGTGAAAACTAGTAACAACTCAAAAGGAAGCTTTATAGTGTTTAATAAAATAAATACTACAGTTTTATAGTGATGCACCGGTAAAACTCTTTGAAAATGTGTTCTATTTTGCAAAAAACTATGATATTTTTTGCCATTTTATTGACTCTAATAACTATAGAACTCTTTTACACATACCAAATTCCATTTGAACTAAGTACACAGCAATTTGAAAGCGCATATGCGTGCCATTATCTTAAAGGAAACGACGCATTACCATCGATGGATGATTTGAAGTATTCTCCTGATGCCAACTCGATATTCTTTCACGAGACGTCATGTCGAGGTAAGCTGACGAAACGCCAAGCATGTGTTATAGAATCTGCTGCCACAGCACATCCGACATCACATATTTATGTGTTGTTTAGTTCTCCAGTCAGCGACCAGATCTTAAAGAATAGTACTCTTGCGACGCTGCGCTTAATTCGAAATATACACTTTAGAAGAGTTCGCAAAAACAACTCCTCTAGAACATATGGTTTCTAGAAATGTAGTCTATGAAAGTAAATGGTGGATCGAACATGCAGTCCATGTTCTAAAAATACTGACGTTGTTGAAGTATGGAGGTGTGTATCTGGACACGGATGTGTTGGTTACTAGGCCCCTGAAGCCTCTTGGAGAAAACTTTATCGGCATGGAGAACTCTGTACATGTTAACACTGCTGTCTTGGCTATATCTAAGGACAAAGTCGGACGAAAATTCATTCATACAATATTGAAGTAAGTGTGTAGATAGTGTAAATTTTATAGTCCTTTCTATTTATCGTGGGAGAGCCATGCTTCGGCATGTATGGGCCGGCTCGGCCGGAGTGATACCACGGTCTCATAGAAAATCGGCAGTGAAGCAATGCTCGCATTGCTTTTCACCGAGTGAGTGAGGTTACCAGAGGCCCTAACCCTTCTCCCCCTCTTCCACCCTTCGCAAAATCCCACCTCAAAAGGCCAGCAACGCACTAGTGACTCTTGAGTTGCAGGTGCCCATGGGCGGCAGTAGTCATTTACCAGCAGGTGACCCGTCTACCCCGTTCTTGTACCATAGTAAACGAAAACCTTGTACTTTTTGAAGTGATAGGAACATAATACGGCACTGAGTAAATGACCTAGGCAAGAATTACAATTTACATTATAAAAGGCAAAAATACTGAAATAAATGTAAAAACCATTTTCCTGTTTAAACATTTTAATATTTAAAATGGGTGGTAGTTTTTATAAAAAAAAAATATTGAATAACTTTGGATACTCTTATCGATGTTAACTTGTATAGCATTAGTAAACACATGGCTACACATAAATGGTTTATTTCTCATCGAAACAACACGTTTTGTATCATGCATGTTACTACAACAAAGTGTGTATTTTTAACAAAAAAAATCACTACCTAAAAATGTCTACTTAAAAATCTCACACCTCAGTCTGTTTTAAATAAAATGTTGTTAAAAGTGAATCAGTATTGGAATTTTTAACAATTCAATTAATAAAAACTTTAATAATGTTCTTGTCAAAACAGATAAAAAGAAAAGTTCTCTTAAAGAATGCCTTTAAAGTTTTGTTAATCATAGTGATTTTGAGTGGTGTAACAATTTATTACATAGGTCTGTTTAAAAAATTCAAAAGTAATATATCCTGTCATTATTTAGAAAAAGGAGATGCACTGCCATCTGCTGAAGATGTAGAGTTTTCTCCCAGACCGAACTCAATTTTCTTCCATGAAACTTCATGTCGAGGGAGCCTCACATCAAGACAGGCTTGTTCAATAGAATCAGCAGCTAGAGCTAATCCCCAAAGAGAGATTTACGTATTATTCAGTGCTCCAGTCAGCAAATATGTTTTAAGAAGCAGCAATCTTGCAATACTTGAGTTATTTCCGAACATAAAGCTTGCTAGAGTACACTTAACAAAATATGCAGAGAAAACTCCTTTAGAAGAGACGATAAAGAATATGCCCTTTCAAGAAAGCAAGTGGTGGATCGAGCACACCTCTGATGTGTTGAGATCTTTAACGTTATACAAATGGGGAGGAATATATCATGACACGGATATATTGGTTGCCAAGTCATTGACGCCTCTTGGTCCCAACTGGGTAGCGAAGGAAGACAATAATTTAGTCAATTCTGCAGCAATAGCCATATCCAAGGATCACCTTGGCCGAAGATTAGCTGATGCGCTTATAAAGTGAGTGACAATTCTTAGAGACAATTTAAAAAATATCATTGGCAACATGAAAATCATGTTGTTTTATAATCTATTCGGTTTTCAAAATACGGAAGGGCGATGTACTTTTATTTATACTTTGCATAGATTCATTTCGTTGAACTATAAAACTGTACCTACTTTCACGTGCTTATTTATTGTGCCCCGCCAGCCTTCAGAATACGTATATGAACATCATGAACTAGAACTACTAAGGGTTTTAAAATAATTTTCCTCAGGTTTTCACAGTTTATTCTTCCACGTGGGTTTATTGTTTAGATATTATACTGTTAATAAGGTAATAAAGCTAAAAACCCGTATTGGGTAAACAGGATAAGTACATGAACATAGTCCTTTTGTCATCAAACCCTGGGCTAAACTTGTAATGTGTTATTTATTAGTAGCAGATATCATAAATTTGTTCTGTTTCTGGGTGTAATTTATCTATAACTAGCAGCGCCCCGCGGTTTCACCTGCGTAAGTCCCGATCACGTCGAAATATCGAGATAAAAGCCTATGCTATATATATAATCCAGGTCTCCAGCTATCTACATACAAGTTTTATCGCAATCGGTTCAGTGGTTTTTGTGTGAAAGAGTAACAAACATCCATCCATCCATCCATCCATCCATCCATCCATCCATAGTTACAAACTTTCGCGTTTATAATATTAGTAGGATATGTAGGTGTGTATATCATACAAGCGGTATAAAAAAAACCTGTCAATCGTAGGACGGCACGTATAATATATTATGTATCTGAAAGCACGTGAGGCGAGAACGTGAAGGTCATGCGAGTTCAGTGCTTTTTCCCCATACTAAAAGTGCCACACGTGGCTGAAAAGTTTTCACTTAAAAAATGCTTCAAGTAGCAAAGGTGTATTCCCGTTGTCCCGGGGAGGATTTGAATAAAATAATGAAAAATTGTTCGCGTTGTCCCCAATGCTCTGCCTTCGTTAATGGTGACAGCGGAATTTGAATAAAAAAAATATCAGTAGTAGGACTTCTCGTCACGTGTGTGTGTGCGTGCGTGCGTGCGTGCGTGCGTGCGTGCGTGCGTGCGTGCGTGCGTGCGTGCGTGCGTGCGTGCGTGCGTGCGTGCGTGTGTGTGTGTGTTCAGTAGTAGTGTTTAGTCCACTCACTATATAAGAATCGTTAGAAGGTTTTCCACTTCAGTATACTCCAGTGTTTTCAGGTAGGGAATTAAGTTTTTTTAAATTGTAGTTAGACAGTTTACTTATATTTAATTGTTTATTACAGTTGTTATATACCTACATGTGGTGCTACAAAATTAAAATGTCGTTGTCCAAGAGATGATCTACAACGGGGCACTGGGAGACTATCAATTCTTTTTGCTGTTATGGGTAGTTTTGGTACGACCTTACTATGATACCTTTTCAGTATTTCACATATGTATGTTTTCCTAACTGTTAAGACATCAGTAATTTCATAAACTTCCCGTGTAGGGCGCCTAAATGGAAGTGACATAAGTACCTTTAATATCGCTCGCTGGGCCCTTTCAGCACTTATGAGCACGGTCTTGGCCGCACCACCCCAGACACATATGCAGTACCTTAAAATACATTCACACAGAGCTTGATAAGTTGTGACCAGAAGTTTAGGATCAGCTACTGAGCGTAGTTTTCTGAAGACAAAGATCATTTTTCTTATCCTATTACCTATTGCCACTATGTGCGGCCGTCATGTTAGTCTGTCATCTACTACTACCCCAAAATACTTCATAGACCAGTTCGGACCAGTGGTGTGAATCGATGAATGTCTATTTTGTACTTCGTCGTTTCGCACCACTGCACATTCCTATCTCTTTTGACTTTTATGACCTGACGACTCAGATGATAACGCGCATACTATAGTTCTCAGGTAAAAGCAACCCTTTTAATACCTTTACTGACACTTAGTGTACCCGAAAACACATACACACATATATACTGAGCGTGACGATCACGCGAGTTTAATGCTTTTTCCCCATACAAAAATTGCCGAACGTGCCTAAAGAAGTTTTCACTTCAAAAATTAAAAATTGTCCCGCTACCACCATTACTTTTTCCCCATTAATGAGGACAGCGAGACTTGGACAAAATAATTAAAAAGTGTTTATATTGTCCCATTTTCATGAAAGTAGGTTTACATTCGACAACATTAGGTTAGATTCCTTTTAGCTTTATTTGGTTTCAACAATTCTTATTCCGCCTGTCTCTACGTAGCAAAGTTGGCTGTAAATTGAAGTATGTCATGACATAAAATTCTGTTATGCGAGCAAACGCATTAAACCATACATTTTAAGTATGTTTTAAGTTTATTTATTACCTGCACTATATATAAGGAATGCAGATAGACAATTTATCATATGTGTAAAGTCATTTTACTAAATGTTTACGAATATCATTCAAAAAATCAAAGGACCTGTACCGATATTTTATTTCGAAACGGTGACAGATTTTTGAAGTGAAAATTTCTATAAGCACGTTGATCACTTTTCGTAAGGGGACAAAGCACTGAAATCGCGTGACGTCCTTCTCGAGAATCATCAGTGAGTTTGCTTCGACCACGTTTAAACTCATTAAACCAGTTGTAAGCAGTGACACAAGATGGGGCTTCGTAATTAAATCTAAGTCTATTGTGACATTGTTGTTGAATAAGACCGCAACAAAAGTCGTAATAAATCATTGAGTGAACATTTTCTCTAGTCAAATCCATTTCGATGCACCACAGACACTTTTTAAATTGCCGCCAATTTGTAAAAAACAAATGACATGAAATCATTAAATATCTACAGATTCTCAGAGTTCCTAATTCTAAATTTAAACCAATACATTTTTCATAGGCTGCTTTTCTTACTGGCACTAAAACTTTCATTGTGACCCACGTACAAATACTTATACAGATGTGTGTACGTTTTCACTTCTGATGTTCTGTCCTACAACTGACAGTTTCTTTTTACTCTTTCTTACGCTAAAAGAAATGAGTTCCAACACAAAAGTGACTAACGTAACTTACATTACGAATGAGACCGAGCACATTTTAGAGTGTGTTTAAGCTATGTAGGTAAAAGGAAAACGAAAAACTAATATTTATAAAGTAATAATAATGTATTATAATTTACATTTATTGAAAAATTCACGTACTGCACGTGAAATAAGTACCTAACGATAAAATCTAACAATAAAACTCACGTTTCTTTTCAGTAAGATTACTTACTGAAAATATACAGTATAAAAAATATGGTATCTACTTAAAGCTAGTTGCCATATTTTTTTATCGTTACGCTAAAGCCTGATTTGCAGAACATTGACTAAGTGTGCTAGTGTTTTGCTAAGTGTTTAGGCAGTTCGTTTTCATATCTTGTGTTATTTTATGTATCGCCGCAATACCTAAACGGTGTCCGATTCTATTCATTTGTAATGAAATATATATGTATACATTTAGATTTGTTATTACCTACTTTTTATTTTTAACCTAATTATATATATATATACAGATGTGTATGTGTGTGTGTATGTATATGCAAATACGTTGTGAAGTTATGTTTTCACTTCTGACGTGCAGTCCTACGACTGACTGTTTTTTTTTTCTCTGACACTCGTTATGCATTTCTTGATCGTTAAACCGAATATGATTCCGGCACTTTTTGATCACTCTTCAATTTATACAGATGAGGTAACTCACCGGGCCATTAATATTGTACTGTATCAATGACTTCTGGGGTCATTAATACAGTATATTACAATGTTATCAGGAGTAAGTTGTTATACAAATAAGTATACATGTTTTTCGACACTAGTTTTGCCTTGTTTTGCCTTTGGTAAATGAAATCGACTAAGTATCCGTACTAATAATAAATGCAAAAGTAACTCTGTCTGTCTGTCTGATAGCTTTCACGCCTAAACCGCTTTAATTTTGATGAATTTTGATGAATTTTTATATAAAAGTTAACAAAACCTTGGAGGAGGACATGGGTTACTTTTTGTCACCTAAATAAACCTTGAATGTGGCAAAATAGACCATCAAACTTTGAGTGGGAGACCAATCATTTGCCAAGTTTATTTGGATGTTTTTATAGAAATTAAGAGACAATGATAAATGACATAGGCGACTGCTTCTAGCGAAAATAAACCTTGAAGGTGGCAAAATAGGTCACAAAAGTTTGTGTGGGAAACCAATAAATTTGTGAAGTTTATTTGGATGAATTTTTTCAAGAGATAATCTAGAACTCGAAAAAGGACGGGTTCTTTTTGTTGCGAAAATAAAACTTGAAGGTAGCAAAATAGGGGAGCAAAGTTTGTTTGGGAGACCAATCATTTGTCAAGTTTATTTTGATGTTTTTTTATAGAAATTAAAAGACCTCGACAAAATATTTTATTACTTAATTAATAGTTTCCCTGAACCCTGCTGTATGATGTCAACGATCCTTCGCTGTTTGCTTTTTATTAATATTATTTTTAAACTTGCAGTGAATTGAAAACCACATACAGACCGGATATTTGGATACACAATGGTCCAGGAGCCATAACCAGGGTGTTGACAAAATTCTGCAAAACCACCAAAGCATATGAATGGTCTTCTAGCACCTGTGACGGTTAGTTCAACATGCTTCTTGACTTCTTCTTTTCCAACCTTCTACTTAATCTACAATTGCAGGGTATAGTTTAAAACTTTTGTATTCGCCCAATCTGGGATAGCAAAAGCCAGTTAAATATTTTATCCATTCGATAGAAAGATAAAGAAATAAAATAGAAAGATAGACTAGATATGTCATTTTCTCCCAATTTCCAGAATTAAAGTGACTTATAATAAAAAAGGGTTATCTTAAAAAATCCTAAGTAATATACACATCAAAAAAGTCTATGCAATATGTACGGTTTTGAACTTTGAACAATTTTTACTATTGTAATATACTTATATTTCTTTTATATATAAATAATTAAGCATTCTTTGATGCATTAGTGACTATAGCAACAAAATCCTTCATTCAATTGTTCATTTAATCTATGTACTGTATCATAAGTAGTATAAAATAAAGTTAAAACGAAATTAAAGTTTTCATGTTTTACAAAATAAAATAACGTAATTTTTTTAATTATTTGGTAATTCAATAAAAAGTGTGACCGCCTCTGTTGTTTAAAACTTGTCGGCAACGAGTTTTCATTGAATTTATAAGATTGTTTATCTGATCCTGCGGCAATCGCTCCCAATGGAATTTTAACAAGTCTTTCAGTTGTTGGGTTGTCGATACTACATCCAGGTTCTCTAGAACCCGTCTCTGGAGCATGTCCCATGAAATCTGAGCCATCATCAGCGTGAAATCTGAGCCAAGACTTTGTGCAAATGGGTAAACATAAGGCCCGAGAACATCTTCAACGTAAGTTTCAGCGTTCATATTGCCATCTACAAAAACGAGCTCAGTTCGTTTGTTCTTCATAATATCCACCCATACCATCACTGTGGTGCCACTGTAAAGGTGCACTTCCTGGACGCATCTCAGCCGTTCAGCATTGCCGGGACGACGATACACTTTCGTTATCGTTTCATGACCCTTTTCGTATCAGGCCTAAATCCGAACCCTCATTGCTCCTGGGTCCATATCAAGTGTTCCCTACAGTGCCTACACCATTTGCGATTCCCATGGCGTATAAGTGGGCAATTAATTGGGCGTCGTGCTTGTAGACCGTATTCATGCAGCCTATTTCTCGCGGTTTGGTGGCTAACAACAACACCGCTTGAAAATTGTGGCTTTAAACCTATCTACCGGGTGGTTAACATCGGCTGACATCTTGCAGTAAGTTGTATGTATTGGTCCTGTCGAGCAGTTGTACTCCTTCCACGTTCTGGGTGCTACTCAGCAAGATCCCCTGTATTAAACAAGAAAACAAAACACAATCGAAAAGATTCTATTTTTAAAATCAGCCGGTGTGTTTCCGAGAGCAAAAAAGATTGTATGTATGTCTTTGGTAAGAAAAAAATGAAATATCAAAGAAAAAAATAAAATAACATGTTTTATT
This sequence comes from Euplagia quadripunctaria, assembly GCA_963859945.1. Lineage (NCBI taxonomy): Eukaryota > Metazoa > Arthropoda > Insecta > Lepidoptera > Erebidae > Euplagia > Euplagia quadripunctaria. Next base: position 21,966,580 of record OY982568.1, on the reverse strand, counting down.
TAGCTTTAGCTTTTTGTAGTCGTTTTCACATTAATTGACTAGAAAAAAATGTCTGACTAAATTTTTTATGTTTTTTTTGTAAATAAATTGATTATTTCAATAATATACTACCTAATTGGTTCAAATTGACAGATATGACATAACAATATGGCGCAAAGTCAATCCCATTCTTATTTGAATTCGCATAATACTATAGTAGAGGTACAATACCTAGATTAATGATGCGAACCTCTAAACGCTTCCATAAGTCTTAATTTATTTTTATGAATGCTGTACTCTTTAACAGAAAAAATCTAAACTTATGATGTCTAATTACTGTCCTTTAAAAGGTATTACGGCTCAAACCTTCTAAAATGTTGCCCGAAAATATTTTGAATATTATTGTAAATAAATTAAATTTTTAGGACTTGAAGTTTACAGCCCCGACTATTTCTATCCAGTTTATTACAATAGAAGTGAAGTCTACTTCGAGCCCGGAGAACTTAATGAAGTCGAGAAGAACGCTTATGCTTACCATCTTTGGAACAAACTAACGTATAATATGAAAATTGAAAAAGGCTCACCATTTATGAAAATGGCACAAAAATTTTGTCCAACGATATTCCAAATGTACGGCGATGAATTTGGAGATGTATGAATTAATTAAAATTAACAAATAAATTAAGAATACCCTTACTAAATTTTTGGGGACTCTTAGATATTTGTAATATTTTATACTGACTTTTTTAACTACAGTGAAAAAAAAAAAATTCAACGACAGCGCGTGGCTAAAAATCCTGATTAGTTCGCTTAAGTGGTTTCGGTTGCCAAAGAATTTCGTCGTACACAGTAATAGAGAGTTAGTATTGGCATACAACGTGGCAATACTGCTAGTCATATTAGAGGTGTAAATCGTGATAATATTCTACCCGACGTTACAACCGAATTACACCGATCGTGGTCACAGGTGATATGAGTGATCACCTGTGACCACGATCGGATTGTCCTGATTCCCCGTGGCCACAATCGAAATATTATCTATTAAATCCCGTTTTAAGTGCCGCCAGCCCCCTTTGAAGTGTAAATATATAAGTGCAGTATATTAGTATGGGTTTATTATCTTATTATGATCAATGTAAATATATGTCATCCTTACCTTTGTGAAACAGAGAAATAAATTACTTTATTATTATATACTTACGTGATAACAAATTCATCTTCCGGGCCTTTTCCCAACTAAGTTGGGGTCGGCTTTCAGTCTAACTACGATACGACCGAACTTTGATATTTTACGTGAAGCGACTGCCATCAGACCTCCACAGCCCAAGTAGTAGGCGATATCGAGGATGATGGAGTGATAACTAATTGTGTAAGTTTAAGGAATAAGTATTTGATTCAAATGTAAAAAGACAGGTAAATTGAGCAATCGAAGTTTTTTTTTGTATTTATATTCAAAAATGTGCAATAAAATACTAGTAAAAATGTTATACATATAACGTGCATGGTAAAATGTTAAATGTGTTTCTTTTACAATATTTAGAAGTCAACGACTTCATCCAGTTAAGACATAAAGGTCCAACGTCTGTGTGCCATCACTGCGGAGGCGGTTGCGAGGACACTGCACTCCACACTCTAGTAGAGTGCTCAGCGTGGGTGCAGCAGCGGTGCGACCTCGCGACTGCCTCGGAGAAGCAGGCCTGAGATGGTGGCGCGATGTGTTCCGCGCGGGCCTCTGATGAAAGGGGGGCGAGGCCCCCCGTACGTTTTGGTGTGTCTGCCTATTATTTAATAGGCAGCCAAGGTCTGCCGGGGTTCTCGGGGACTTCCTTCCTAGGGTATACCCGAGTCCCTTGCAATAGACCCACTTATGTTGGAACACCGTGTGGTTTTAGTCGGTTCGATTCCGACATACCACTTCATCGCTAGCCCCGGTGAAGTGATGACCCGTGGGGGTTTCCACACGATAAAAAAAAAAAAAAAAAAAAAAGTTAAGACATAAAGGTGCTCTTTTCTGTGGGGAATCAAAATTTTTATTAAAAAATTAATTTATTAAAAATTTGATTCCCCACAAAAAAGAGCTGAAGAAGACATGCTCGAGCTATTGTTAACACTCCCCATCATCCCTTTCCTTCAAATGCCTTCCCGTCTTTGTTCAACATACTATCAATTTTTTCTATATTTAATCCCCAAAGTGCCCGGTTGACGACAATAGACTTGTACTCTATTACGTGAGTGGCTAAATGTGACTGTTTGTATTAAACACTCACATTTAACCACTCACGCCTCATTTGCCTCCGCCTGGGGCAGGCGGGGATGCAGGTGTGAGTGTATGTGTATATATGTATGGGGCAAATATTTGTAATGTAATATTTTTCCGGTTGAACATTCGTCGAAATAACTACACATATAAGTTTATAAAGTCCTCGCGATATAGGAAAAACAAGAATGATATTATACAATTTATTTATTTTAAGAGCTGTTAAAACCCGTTTAGTGATAACAATAATTTACATATTGTGCAAACGATAAGGATGGGCTGAATATTATTAGGTTTTATATGTAAATTATAGATGATTATTCAACTTCGTTTCTACGAATCTAAAAATTTGAGCAATGTACCAGTTCTAACTTGGATTATTGCATGGTCACACATTCAAAATCTAAAAACTATGAGTTCAATACAGTTTTTTTGTCAAAAGTATGATTTAGTTCAATTTCATAAAATGTAATGACTGCACGGGTGGCGCAACGGTTAAAGTGGTCACCTTGTTACTATGCTGCGCTGAGTATTGTGGATTAAAATTTGTGTGACCCACAAATAGTTGTCCCGAGTATGGGTCTTCTTTGACTCCTTTGTTTACAGAATGTCTACATGAATGCTACATAATTTTTTAGGTCTACTTTATGTAATATGTTGTTCAATAAGACACGATTTTTCCCTCCGAGGATACAGGCATAAGTGTAAGTATGTGTATGTAAATTCCAACTCAAATATCTTTATTGCAGTAATATTGTGGTAATACAACAAATGTTGTCTTAAAAGAAAAACGTACAGCACGATATTCGTATTCTTCAGATTACATCCCTAGTTAGATTACCTATTCATTCATTTTTCTAACAATTTTATGACCATTTTCAAAAACGGATCCCAAGAATGACGACGAATCCCAACTTATGAATGACAATGTATTTTTTAACTTATCATATGGAGATGATAGTATGAAACAACAAAACAACGCAAATGATATGGATCTTACCAACACTACGTGCTTATACGAATTCTTCATGTTATTGGATAAACCAATTGTTTTATTCAACTTCTGCCTTGTTCGAATGTGAGTGTTTTTCGGTTGGCCTGAAACACATCAGCCAACAAATTTACTAAACATCGGACTATTAGTCACCAGACTGCAATTGGAATTAGAGTGGAAATAAATTATTTTAGCAGAAGCTGACAGATACCAGCTATAAATTTGATGTGAAATCGTGAGTGATGATCTAGTTAAGTGTGAGTAAAACAAACTTGGAGCGTTCAATAGACCAAGACAGTGTTTCACTGCGGAGCAAACTCTTCATAAATCCATTACTCACAGTTAACTTCTCTATTATTGTACATATGTCGCCTCTGGGCTAGATTACCAATATACAACTTTTTTTTTAAAGGCGATGTTCTTAACCCATTTTGTACACGGATTATACCGTTCTTGCTAAAAATATTTTTTTACAGTGAATTAAAAGTTACCTTCGAAATTCTTATTGATGGTGAAATCAAATGGATAAATTACAGATAAGTAAGTACATTAAACTGTTTCTTCTTGTTAAAGTGGTTTTCTATCCAACTCGTATATAAGGACGCAAATCTTCAAATATTGTTTTTTAAGTGATTATATTTTTTATAGAAATGTCCAAAATACATTAGATATAATATATTCAAATAATTTATTAGTAAACAGTAAAACAATTATTTATCAAGCTCTAATATTTAGTTGTAATGAACATTGTTTTGACTGTTTAAAGTTGAACTTACGATTCAAATACTCATTTAAAATAATAATATATTCAAATAATTGTGTAAATGTGCAAAATAAAGTCTATTAGAATTAATATTATTATTCTGTATAACATTTTATTATTTTATGCATTTAATAAAACTTAATTTCTATTGAATCCTGATTGCAGCGCCATCTGCTCAAAAATAATATTTGTTAAAATAAATGTAATTTGTGTAAAATGAATCATTTAAAGTTGTGTAAAATTGATTGACATATATATTAAGCTATATTCAAGAATTATTTTTAGTAATTGCATTTATTTGTTTTAAAGGAAGTTGTAGTCGCTTATCCGTTTAAAAAATCTATTGTAAGGTTGTTTATAAAAACGTTTGAATTGTGAAAAAGAGCTTATTACTGTGCTGGCGGTTGTGTGAAAATAAACTAAGTAATATTTAGTGCTTGTTTTCATTCTGATGGACCCTGAACATAGGGCTGCCTTAAATTGCCAAGGCCGGACAAAAACTTAAAAAAACCCGGACACATGGGTGAAATCGAGATTCTTTCCCGGTCACCTTTAAAAAAATGCCGATTCCATTTAAATTTTTAGCTTGTTAACGAGTCATCTAACAACTATAAAGTTCCCTTGGCACAGAGTGTCTGGGTTTTACCTGGACACTTTTTGAAAACCCCGTCCGGACGCTCTCCGGACGCCCTCTAAACTAGGACAAATCCGGGGAAACCCGGACGGATGGCAGCCCTACCTGAACATGGAAACCCTGGCGTATCGCCGACATATACATATACGAGTTAGATAGAAAACCATTTTGAAAAACATAATATACATATGTATATGATGTTTGTACAATAGAAAAGGCACCAATTAATATTTTTCACATCCACACATCACTAGCCAGGTACATTATTTATTAATTAAATTGCAATTTTATGACAATATAATCTTGTTCGAACGTAATAACTCATTTGTACGGAGTAGTATATTGATGTTGTTTCCTTCACTAATATATCTTCTTCCAGTTATTAAAGTTCAAAATAAAATAACAGTAAACTCGAACATGTTTGGACAAGCAACTGTTGTTATTCAGTAAGTCAAAGTTCTGTTGTCCGGGTGCTTGTCTAAAAAAACTCCATGATTTAATAAGGCGCCCAATGCATTGCAAAACAAAATCACGCGAGCCGGAAGAGGTATTCTTATTGTTACTATTACGATTTTTTTCATCATAACTCTGTGCCTCGAGAATTGTGTTATTTTATCCCAAATAAGAAGTTTTAATTAAAAATTGGAGTAATAAGATGACTTAGATTATTAAAGACTTAGACAGGTTAGCCCTTACAAGTGTAAAATTGATAACAGATACCTGAGACACAGATATCTACTCTTGTAATTTGCAATCAGTAGCTGTTGACTTGTACAGTATGTAGTTCCGATAGGTACTAGATTTAATGTTTTCAGTTTTGTCTAATTAACTTTTGTCATTTCAGGTAAACCCATTAAAAAGTTTTGGCAGGCGATTAAATCAGAAACAGTAACTGATATTAATAACTAATAAAATTATGTATTTTTTAAATCCCTTGAAAAATAGTTCGATTTTACCGAAAATAATCATGTTTTTTTATATTCTTTTGATTCTGACCATTATGAATCTCTTTTACATTAGACGAAAAGTTATATTTTACAGAGAACTTGAAAATTATCATATGATGTCTTCTAATCTTGAAGTAACAGACACACTGCCCGCGGCGGAAGACTTGAGTTTTTCCCCTGGATCTGACTCAATTTTTTTTCACGAGACTTCATGTCGAGGCTTTCTTACAAAACGCCAAGCTTGCGCTATAGAGTCTGCTGCCAGAGCTCACCCAAGAAGACAGATTTATGTGTTATTTAGCTCCCCAATCAGCCAGCGTAACTTAAAGAATAGTTATTTTGCAACGCTACGCTTACACCGAAACATACATTTTGCCAGGGTTCACATAGAAGAGTACGCCAGAAAAACTCCTCTAAAAGAAATGGTTTTTAGTAAAGCCGTCTACAAAAGTAGATGGTGGGTCGAAAATACGTCAGATATGCTCAGATTACTGACGCTGTATAAGTATGGAGGTGTGTGTTTAGACACAGATGTATTAGTTGCCAAATCTTTGACGCCTCTTGGAGAGAATTGGGTAGGCCTGGAGGACTCTGTTAACACTAATGCTGCTCTCCTTGCTATTTCCATGGATCAAGTTGGCAGAACGTTGATTGATGCATTACTGAAGTAAGTAGGTAAAACAGATATAAAATCACAATACTCAAGTTACAAATTCCTCTGCTACCAGTAACTGGCCGTGAAATCTTGGTTTCCGTAGAAACAAATTCAATTTGGTCGTGAAGTGTGAGAATACCGAGGGAGTGTCCGGGTCTACTGCAGGCAACCGCTAAGGGGAGAACCGGAATGTGCGAAAAGTCTCCGCTTACCTTTAGGCCCGACTTACCGAAAATCCAGGTGGTGGCGAAGGCCCGTGAAGGTTTCCCCAAAAAAAAAACAATTTTCTTAGGATTGTGTCGTTCAATTTGTCGATGTACAGCCTCATTATCAGTAAAGTATTCTAGCGTGATGATCTGTCAGATTTGCCACATGCCAAAAAAGAAAGCGATAAGTTAATTTCTGCACTCGTGAACAATCACATTAACTGCTCAATTAAAAAAAAATCTCTCTTTAAACTTTGTTGTATTATGCAACAATCAGGAATCGTTTCGTCCGACATATATGGATAATACAAGAATGAAGAACTATTTAGTCACGAAACAGAACGATAATCTCTAATTGTCCCGTATCTCCTAAATTATCCCGTTTCATGCTTTTCATGCATTCAAGAAGAAAATTTCGATGTCCGTAGAAGGCAATGGCCAAAAAGGGTAATAATCAAAGTTCTTTAAAACTTTAGTCTATGTTTCAGTACGGAGCAAAGGCTTTATAAGTACTTATTACTATAAGTAAACTATTACTCGTGTATTGTCTCTTACTATATGTCACCTCTCAGTGGAAATATCTACTGGTTTACAGCATATTTTTTTAAATGAGGGTAATGATTAATACCTAAGATATACGATTAACTTTAGGATATACTAATTATCTATTGGATGCATACGTGGGTCACACTGAAAGTTTTTAGAATAGGCCAGTAAGAAAAGCAGCCGATGAAAAATTTATTTAAATTTAGAATTAGAAACTCTTTGGGTATCTGTAGATGTTTAATGATTTCTCAAATCGAATCTCAAATTGGGGGCAATTTAAAAAGTGTCTGTCGTGCAGCGACATGGATTTGACTAGAGAAAATTTTCGTTCAATGATGTATTACGACTTTCGTTGCGGTTTTACTCAACAACAATGTTACGATAGACTTCGATAGGCATTTCATTACGAAGCCCCATCGTGCCACTGTTTCAAACTGGTTTAATGAGTTTAAACGTGGTCGAAGCAAACTCACTGATGATTCTCGAGAAGGACGTCTTTCTACTGAAGATAACGAGAGTGCTGTGCGGCTAATGATAGAAGCTGATAGAAAGATGACATATTACATACATTTTGCCAGGGTTCACATAGAAGAGTACGCCAGAAAAACTCCTCTAAAAGAAATGGTTTTTAGTAAAGCCGTCTACAAAAGTAGATGGTGGGTCGAAAATACGTCAGATATGCTCAGATTACTGACGCTGTATAAGTATGGAGGTGTGTGTCTAGACACAGATGTATTAGTTGCCAAATCTTTGACGCTACTTGGAGAGAATTGGGTAGGCCTGGAGGACTCTGTTAACGCTAATGCTGCTCTCCTTGCTATTTCCATGGATCAAGTTGGCAGAACGTTGATTGATGCATTACCGAAGTAAGTAGGTAAAACAGATATAAAATCACAATACTCAAGTTACAAATTCTTCTACTACCAGTAACTGGCCGTGAAATCTTGGTTTCCGTAGAAACAAATTCAATTTGGTCGTGAAGTGTGAGAATACCGAGGGAGTGTCCGGGTCTACTGCAGGCAAGGGGGAGATCTAAGGGGAGATCATCTTCTATATCTCAAACATCTACAGATAACAGATTCAGGCAGCTTTACGCATTGATATGAGTCAAGTACAAAAAGTCTTACATGAACATTTTCTCAATGCTTGAAAAGTATGACGGGGGTGACTCGAATGCTGTATATGACATCGTCACAGGTGATGACAGCTGGATATATTGTTACGAATCCGAAACCAAAAGACTTGTCGACCAAAGTAAAGAAGGGCAGAAGTCATGGGAAAAACGGGTCGGGACGGGTCATTTCGCAATAATCATTCTAGAAGATAAAAGGACTGTTACTGCAGATTAGTATGTCAGTCATTGTCTACCATTTTCTTGGAAAATGTTAGACACAGCACCCAAGAAGCAGGATCTTCCTCCACCAGGACAACGCTGCAGCCTACTCCGTCAGACGGACTAATCGAATATTTGTCTATCGAAGGTGTGGAGCTAGTGAGTCATCCTCCTTACAGTCCCGACCTGGCACCTTGTGACTTTTATTTATTACCAAAAATAAAAGATAAACTTAGAGGAATTCATTTTATGAACCCTGAAGATGCTGAGTTTGAAAAAGGCGAGGAAGAGATGCTTGGAGAAGAGTGGGATCACTGCTTCAGACAATGGTTCCATCGCATGCAACGGTGCTTGGAAAAGAACGGAGACTACTTCGAAAAGCAATAAAAATATTAACAGGCTTCTATATCATTCCGGTTTTTATTTTCTAAAAACTTTCAGTATGATCCCCGTATGTGTACACAACAGATTTGTGGGCCATAGAAACAGTTCTATGACCTATTTAAACACACAATGTACCACTCTTGCACAAATATCTACTTTTTTCAGTGAATTAAAGGTTACCTTTAAACCCAAAATCTATGGATACAACGGACTGAAAGCTATAACAAGAGTATTACACAAACTGTGCGACACTCACAATGTTACCGAATGGTCGGCGAGCACTTGTGGAGGTTAATTATATACATTCTAATATTCAAACCTTTTTTTTCAAGTTGATTATTCCAGTTAAAACTTTTTATTTATCTCAGTGCGTAAAAGTGCTGTTAAAAATGCACACTCTGTATAAAACCTCTCTTTCCCTCCAATGTCTTTCATTTTTCCTTGCATAGTGTTCTAACCATAAACTTAGTATACTATCGTAAACTAAGTTTATGGTTCTAACTATACTACTACTAATATAAAATAGAAAAAGATGGCGGCCTATTATTGTAATTTCTTACTATGACTGCTTTGTACCTAGATATTGATGTAGGCTATGGGTAAGAGCTAATGGTATGGCAATAGCAGAAGAGATTTATTTTTATAACTAGCAGCGCCCCGCGGTTTCACCCGCGTAAGTCCCAATCCCGTGGGAATATCGGGATAAAAATATATGTTAATCCAAGTCTCCAGCTATCTACATACCACGTTTCATCGCAATCGGTTCAGTAGTTTTGGCGTGAAAGAGTAACAAACATCCATCCATCCATACCAATTTTAATGGTCACTGCTCCGCTCCTATTGGTCGTAGCGTGATGTTATATAGCCTATAGTCTGTCTCGATAAATGAGCTATCCAACACTAAAACAATTTTTAAATTCTAACCAGTAGTTCCTGAGATTAGCGCTAGCTTTATAATATTAGTATAGATAAGGGCTTAGTACAAATATGTGCAACTTGATCCTCACTTTTGAAGTACTTTCACATAACAACTTTCATCTGACCTTGTCTCTTATAAACTGTACTTCAAATGTACATTTTTCAAGCATTTGTGATGAGATTTATTTTTATACCTATGTAATTAATGATGTGATATTGTTCTTATAACAGGTAGGTACAACTGCCAAACATATTTTGAGCCGTATTGTAAACAAAAACAATTTTATTTCAGGATTTGCAGTTTATAGACCTGAGTACTTTTACCCAGTTCCTTACACTAATTGCAGTGTCTACTTCAAGGCCGGCGACTTGGCTTACAAAGACAAGAATGCTTACGCTTTCCATTTTTGGAATGAATTGTCCCGTAGAATGATGACTGAACAAGAATCACCATTTATAAAATTAGCTGAAAAGTTATGTCCATCGACATTCCAAATGTATCGTGAAAACAAGTTTAAGCACTTTTGAGATTTTTTTTCCAATAAAAGTACAATAAGCGACGCACATTACATTAGATTTATAGATTGGATTACAAACAAATTTTTTTTTAATTTTAAATAGTATTAGAACGCTGCATTGCATTCTAAATAACGGTTTCACTTATGTGTGTATCTCACGAAAGTTTTCATTCTAGTTCTATATAAAATTAAAAAAAATAACCTACTTTGAGCCCTTTACTGCCTTGAAGTTTATGAAAATTCACCAAAACTTCATATACTAGGAGATAAACATTTATTTTATCATTATTTTATATACTCTAAATATCCCGAATTTATATAAAATATCAATTTACTGACAAAACGTAACACAAGCGTGAAGAAAATTAATTAATCGTGGATATTTGTGTGAGTTGCGTTAATGCGTTGTTATTATCTATGTATAAATTTGAGTTCTAATAACTTAAAAGTAATCCTATAAATAAAGAGGAAAAGGCTCATTTACTTATTACTACAAAAAATATGGAACTAAGTAATTAAGAAAAGGATAGAATTTAAATCTCAATTTTCAGGTTCAAACTTTTCAACTTTCAATAAATTTTCACTGTTTGGTCTTCAGTAGAATCGGCGCTTCAGATCACGTTAGGTACTTTATTTCCATCTATTATTCTTCTTTTATCTATGACATAACGACAATGTTACCTACTTACATCCGTAACATGGGGTCCCATCTCTAACAAAAGAAAAATAGTTCAAACAAATATCAATAGATGGCGTTACGGGTATCAATTTGTTATTGAAGTTTATGGAAAATCAATATTAGGTCCTGATAAAAGTATTTTCTAATTTCATAAAATACCCTAAACATGGGAAAATTGAATAAAAGCTTCTTAAATCCAGTTATCTTATTTTGACAAAATTCAATATTGTCGTCGGTCATCTGGCGGCAATTACTGGTACTACGTTGAAGTAACACTATAACAAAACCGATCGGTTTTGTTATTGAGTTTGTAGGTATTGACTATTGATAGTTGGCCAAATTTTAATGAAACTGTATTGTTGCGTTATGTTTTTGCATTTTCTATTGTAGGTAAATTATTAATTCGAATTTCAAAGATACTATAAAAAATTTAGAATTAATTTTTCTCATTGTGTTTTACATATTTTTTTCATATTGTCAGGACAATTCATAATGAACAGCGAAACGTATGGTATGTGTCAACTTTGTTATGTAGGCAGGTTAGGTATTTAAGTAACAGACATTATGATTGGGCAAAGTAATTACTTACTTAACTAAGTACTTACACGTACTATCTATTTACACATTGCTAATAGGAATCTTTCACCTCAGACCTCACTCGATTGCAGGGCTGCCAGATTGTAAAATTGGATACAAAATTCGTATAATTCGGTAATCATAAGTATGCTTAGGGCTGCCATCCGTCCGGGTTTCCAAAAAGTGTCCGGGTAAAACCCGGACACTCTGTGCCAAGGGACAATTACAATTGTTAGATGAATCTTTAACAAGATAAAAATTTAAATGGAATCGGCGGTTTTTTTAAGGTGTCCGGGAAAGAATCTCGATTTCACCCATGTGTCCGGATTTTTTTAAGTTTTTGTCCGGCGTCGGCAATTTAAGTAATGGTAGGCCTAAGTATGCTGTTTGTTTAGTAGATGCATTGTATAATCGGATACAATGTAATTACTGATGTTATTGTGTAATAAGTACGAACATACACATAGAGATACCTAAAACAAATGATGTCTGTGATGTGATAACCTGTTAAGTAATTATACGTTAAGAGCTATAACACATAATTGCATTTTACAAAATTAGGTATTTACGCACGACAACGACTAGGTTGGACTCGCGAGTTCCTGATACTGTGTTACTAAGCAATCATGATCCTTTTTCTACTATTAAATTATTTGTTTTACTTCCTGTCTTAAAATATTATTAATAATGCGTAATGTTCCAGCCACTAGCTATGCGCCTGCGGCTTTGCTCGTATAGATTATGATAGTGTGAAGTTTCTTATTTTTAAAAACATTAAGTAGGTATTTTAAATAAAATTATTAAAAAAAAAAACTCTATAAATATTTCAATTTAAAAATACCTATTGGTAATTAATCCAATAAGTATTTTTGAATTGTCAACGTTTTGAGTCAGTCAGAATAAGTCAGTCGTGAAGATAGTCTGTTCCAGTACGCAGATCCTATGGAGGAGAAGGCAAGAAACTCCAAAGACACTCTCTTTCAACATGTGTTTTTACAATTTTCTGGTTCATCGTCGTCAATCTTTTCGCCAATCCTCACTGTGCGAAGGTTGTGTGTTACCAGGGCCAGTTGTCGCCTAAAGGGTTGTTAGCCGAACGTTTGATCAGATACAGTAACCGCTACCGTAGCCAGGAATAGCAGGGCTGCCTGAGACTCGGGGCCTGATCATTCTGTTTGCTTTCATTGCGGGTTTTTTACTAATACTCGCCACGCTTGGTAGGCGGGAGCAGTGTTCAGGTTTGGGGTTTTGTGGTTTCGCGGTAGACGCTGCACACCTTATGGTTTTTTGTCCCTAGCCAAATCTTACGGCACCCACGGTATGAGAAAGAGCGGTGGTGGGGGGGGGTAACATTCTTGGTCAGCACCCCACAGCATTTTTACAGGTATTGAACTATCAAATCTCATTCACATAGACTATGAATATTCATTTCTTAGCCGCGCCTTGCAACTCTTCGGCAGTTATTGCTTGTCAATCAAAATCAATCACTTCATTTAAAAAGAAATCAAAAATTCTCTGTCCCTCAACTTCATAATTTGCTTCCTTAAGCAATTATTTTTTATGTTCTATTTATTAAAAAGAAGAAAAAGCATAATAGTAGTAATGAACAAAAATGAGAGATTCTTTCTTACGAGACTGTTTTCGAATTCCCTATGTCGTCGTATCGTGAAACATTCCTATAAACTTCTAAGTAAGAAAATTAATATGTTGTTTTTTGAAGTGAAAACTTCTTTAGCGGCGTTGTGCACTTTTTGGGATGGTTAAAAATTTTAAACTAGCGTCAAGACACGTGACCTGATCGAAAATTCGTAAGACGGAGCCGAGTTTCTTATATTTAAAAAAATAACATTCGAAATTCAAACATTTATGAGCGGCCAGGAGCGCAGAACTTCCAGTGTACCCTGTGTATATATTTAGATATGTTATTACCTACTTTTTATTTTTAACCTAATTATATATATACAGATGTGTATGTGTATGTATATGCAAATACATTGTGAAGTTGTTTTCACTTCTGACATACAGTCCTACTACTGACTCTTTCTTTTATAATCATATTTCGTTTCCTTTATTATACTCGTATATCGATTGCTACAAAATAACATAAGATAATGATATTATAATTTTATTTAAGGCAGGTGTACCTTGCTTCATTTGCTTTTATTAATGTAGATGTATGTAATGTCTTTCTAAAACATTTGTACACGGAGCGTTTTCAACTCATGCCAGATACAAATCAGAGTCATTATTATTAAAAAACTAGCAACCCACCCCGGCTTCGCACGGGTACAAACTATACACCTAAACCTTCCTCATGAATCACTCTGTCTATTAGTGAAAGCCGCATGAAAATCCGTTCAGTAGTTTTTCAATTTATCGCGAACAGACAGACGCGGCGGGGGACTTTGTTTCAATACTCAATACTTTATTGCTGCCATAATGTAAATTATACAGTTGGTAAAACTTAAGCTAAGTATCAATTATGGACCCTGTCGGGCACTGCACAGAAGAGAGAGAGAGAGGGGAGTTATTTTTTGTTGTATTGATATGATATATTATTTTGTATTATTTGTTTCATCTGTAAGTATATATTATTTATATATTTTGGGTATATTAATAGTTTTGATAATATTTGCTGGGTAATTACTTCGTTTTATTTATATATTTGTGTTACTTATTCTATTTTATTATGCCATTCAATAACATTAATAAAAAAATCTGAAGTTTATAGTATCTAGTTATAATTTATAGATTAGATGGTAGCCGTTTGAGATTTGTTTTATAGTAGTAATAATACATAATTGATTTATTATTTATTAAATGTTTAGTGATTGTTATTATTATTGCACTGGGATTATATAGAATTTGGCTATGTTGTTATATATTTATTATATAGGGTAATTATTTTAGTATTATGTATTTATTATTAAATAATTTTATAAAGATAATTATTTAGTTATTATAAGGTATGTCATATTTGATTTATTTACTTATTTATTTACTTATTGCACTTGATTTAGGTTAGGCTTGACTATGTTATCATACTAAAGTAATACTTTATAATGTGAAGATTTAATACTATTTAAGTAGGTAGGTTTTTTCTTCCATATACTCTTTTATAGTGTAGTAACTTTTTTGTAACAGGAAAAGTTTTAATTTATTAATAAAAATATTATGTTTTTCTTCGTTCTTAATTGCTTCTGGTAATTTGTTATATATTTTAATTGACATAACCAAGGGGCTTGTAGAATGCATTTTTAGTTGGGAAGTTGGGAGGTTAAGCCTATTTCTATGTCTAAGTGTAAATTTGGTTTGTTTATCTTCTCTTTTACTATAGTATTCCGGATGATTTCGAACAAATTTACAAATTTCCAAGATATAAATGCTTGGTAGAGTAAGAATTTTGAGATTCTGAAAATGGGGTTTACAGGAGTCTGTTTCTTCTATATTAGTTAATATTCTAATATTTTTTTTTTGTATGGTGAAGATAGTGTGTGCCTCTGTACTATTTCCCCAAAGGATTATGCCATAGCTTAAGCAAGAGTAAGCGTATGCGTAGTATGTGACAAGAGCGGTGGAAAGGTCTGTGGTCTTCTTAATTTCGCGTAGAGCATATGAAAATGTTGATATTTTTGACCGAACTTTTTTTACGTGTGGTTTCCAATTTATATGAGTATCTATAATTAATCCTAATAAGTTAAATTCTTTAACGACTTCCAATTGAAGCTCTTTGAAACTAAAGTTTATATTTAATGGTTTCTTTTGATATGGATGAAAAGGTATTATTTTAGTTTTTGGATAATTTATTTCTAAGTTATGTTCTGTCATCCAATCTGTTGTTTTGGTGAGTATTGTATTTATATTGTCATTTAAATTCGAATTGGTTTTAGAAGAAACTAGTAGGGAGATGTCGTCTGCAAACATAACACATGATTCCTCTATGCATTTTGGTAGGTCATTGATGTAGACCAAAAATAGCAAGCATCCTATCACACTGCCCTGAGGAATTGAGGCGTTTATGTCTTTACTCTTTGAATGTATTTTTTCTATTTCATTTTTATTTAGATTGAAGTATTCTAATTCTACCAGCTGCTTTCGATCTGTTAAGTATGAGGTAAGCCATTCATGAGCTTTTCCACGTATACCTATATTATATAATTTATTTAATAATATTTTAAACTGCACTTTGTCATAGGCCTTGCTCATAAATATCAAGTAAAATACCTATAGCATATTGTTTATTGTTTATAATATTGAGGGCTTCTTGAATATATTTATAGATAGCCAATGTTGTTGACTTATTTTTACGAAAGCCGTTTTGGCATTTTTAATAATATGTAGTGATATGTAGTGAAGATTTTTATAATATGATTTTTTTTCATCATTAGCTCAGCTACATGATATGATGATGATTCTAAACGCAAAAACCTCATAAAGTAATAAAAAGTAAACAGAAACACTATTCGTTCCTACAATTTTCGAGGGTTTCTCTCAATTTTATCAGGATCCCATCAACAGATCCTGACTTCCTTGATATGGGACCACCCTTGAGGTACGCTATCTAACAAAAAAAAAATAATCAAAATCAGTTCAGCCCGCCAGCCGCTCTGCCCCCGCTTTTTAAATCTCTGATATCTTCTAAGATATTAATTTTTATTGTATGCTGGAAAGGGCAATTTTGATGTACATGAAATGCAGAACGTACCTAATGTATTTAATTGGATAAGGAATAATACGGTATTGTTTAAAATGGTTGATAAATAACCCATATTTTTTTTGTAGTATGTAAAAGATAAAAATGGTTACTGTGGGTTATCCTTAGGAGATAAACATATACCATCGCTGACTTTTTTATTGATCTTTTTAAGATATACAATTCCGTAGTACATTAATTTGATCTATCTCGTAAGGTTTAGCCAGCGTTTGCAATGTAAGCGCACAAAAATATGTTTGTTACGACATGACATTACAAATCTTTGAAATTCTCGACTTTTCTCTACACTAATATGCATGTATACTACATATAAACCTTCCTCTTGAATCACTCTATCCATTGGTTAAAACCGCATGAAAATCCGTTCAGTAGTTTTTCCGTTTATCGCGAACAGACAGACAGACAGACAGACAGACAGTGGCGGCGGGGGACTTTGTTTTATAATATGTAGTGATAAAGAAATCTATATATCACACCTCAAGTTAACTAAACACACTTGGATACTATACATACTTAATGCATACAATTGAAACTCTTTCGTACTTACCTATTAGATACATACATTGTTACAAACATGCAGACATAATTATTTATACATACATACACTCGAAATACATAACCTAAATTGAGTCAAGATAAGCTCTACATCCTACAAAATAATTGTTCAATACATAGAAAATAACCAAAACATACTTCCGTGATCAAAAATAGGCAGACGTAGTATACGGTTCACGTTCTGTTGTTTGGCGTTCAAAAAATCGGCACAGGTCTTTCCTCTACAAGCGCTGAGTTCTGGGCAGTTAAAGGTCTTTAATTAGTTATTTAAAAAAAAATACAAATACCTAATTACTTATGAACTAACGTTTATTCTGGTATAAATTGTTTGTAAAAATAATAAAGTAGTAAAGAGAAATTTACAGCTATTACGGATGCTATTACGGTTTTAAGTACCTAGGTTTATGCCTTTGATAGTGTTTTTTTTTCTACGTAATCCATACTACACGTATCGAATTTTGAGGCTGCTATGAACTATATTACTATTTCAGATCAGATACATTATTACACTTTTTTCATTTTATTTGCTTAGTCGCTCAAAAAAGTGTCGTCGTGCAAATTATGTAAAACTTGCTTCGGCATTTTGACTTTGTCTATAAAATTAAGACAAAATTAAGATAAGTGAGGCCGCTATGATCTAAGCTAATAACTGTTGGTGTGGTGGTGTCGGTGTTTTCAATAAGTTTTAGTGCACGGTACGTGTTCGGTACACGTGACGTGATTGAGTGACGTAACATCGTACATTGTACAACACTGATTTCGTGTATAATAGTACGAGATTTTGAATTGATTGATTTGATTTTTGAAAATAAGTTGTCCTTACTGGCAGCCCGGCTTGCTCGTGATCGTCGCGTGTCGCAGCGTCAATGCTGCAATGGTAGGTAGGTAGATTATCTACTTACTGCTAAGAGTGTTCGCAACGATGTCAAACGAGTTATCCGCATTGATTTTCTTCAAACAATATTCTAATCTAAGGTTTAAGACGAACAAATATATTAGTTTGATGAAACTATTATCATATCTGTGGTTTGACTATTATTTTTACTAACATTTTTGTACATTGATGGGAATATAGTTGTTATGAGGTTGTACTAGAGCATAATTTGGCATGGGATACAAATATTACACAACGATGATCGAAGTGAAATTGACCTTGAATGGCGAGATGTTGCACGTACTTAGATCTGGTAATAATGCTTACCGGCTGTAATAAATAATAGGCCGTTTGATTATTTATAAGTAATAAGTTATTTTATCGGTTATCTAATATAACGAACACTCCTACCTGCTGATTACATACTAATTATCGCCATCTATTGGTTGCGTGTTTATTAGTAGGTAAATATTTTTTTTCCATTCATTGCTAGGTGACTCTAGCTATCTATCGCGCTGCTGGCGGCATCCAGCGTCTTTGTAGGCTAAAAAATAGTAGCCCGCGGAATTGCCCGAGTTAGGAGTCGCATTTCGTTGTATGGGATGAGGTATCTGTACTAGTATAATATTATGTTATCTGTGATCCGTAATAAAAACTTAAAGCATAGTTGCATAAACCTTTTTTTATATTTTTATAGCATTTGAATAACACCATTTTCATAAATATTACATTTGCATCTTCCCTAATGCCAAGCCTAAATAAAGTATTATTGAAAAAATATTATTTAAAAATATTTTCATTTTTGTTAAATATAGTAAAATATTATATTTAAAAAAAAAAAAAATTGGTTGCCTGTAAAGTCGGTATACGGGCGAAAGTTTTACGTGACAACGACTTTGAGTGGTAAAATAATAACCATGCCCGAGTGGAAGGGACGCGTGCCTCTCACTCGCTCTCATTGTGAGCGCATAACGTGAGCGGAGCGTAACGCAGTTTCTTGAAGTGTCACCCGGCAAACCAATTTATAAGACGTTGTCACGTCAATACGTGTGCGTCACGGGACGCCCGACAGAAGTGATTACTTAATACGGCTAGCACTGTGGGTTAGAGTGAGAGAGAAGAGCCTGCCTACCGCTGCCTGTTCTTTTCTTACCGTATATTAATACTGTCTTGTTAGCGGCGATACGAACTGTGAGCCATAGAGAAGAAAAAAAATGCTTTGTAATTTAATCCAACAGTGGCAATAGTGTTTGTATACTCTTTGAGTGGCAACACCGAGTTGTGTCTGATTTTGATTGGCTTGTTTTGTTTTGTTTATATTGGAATTATTGGACAAGATTTGATTTCACAAAGCCACAAACCAAAAGTTGAAGTTGAAGATTTGATTTAACTTTGAAAAAATAAATGAAAGGCCTTAATAATAAATAAAAGGCCTATTACCTTGCCTTCCTGCCTCAGCGTGAAAGGCACCTAACAAGCGCTGTACATATTTTATAACTTTTCTTTCTCTCTAAGTCTCTTTGTGTCTAAATAGTAAACGGTTCAAGTTATATGTAACGAAAATGACTTCAATTATTTTAGCGCAAAAACTATTATCAGTAAAATTATCAAAGGAGGAATTCGACAAAGTAAGATGTCTTAAAGCTAATAATATAGAAAACAAATTAAAAATGATCCCGTAAGTTTTTTTATATACCGATTTTTCACTTACCTATTTACTGAACCGATATCGATAGTTCGAAACCTACATTAATATCAGCCCTGTCTATTAACTATTCCACTTCATTGCATGGTCCATAAGTCCATCTTAGTATCTTATGTGCTATGCCATTTTCCACTACCCCTAAAAAAATAGGCAGAGGTGCATACCCATAGTCACATAATAGGGGGCATTACAGCAACAGGCTTTCCCCAATATGGTTGCTTGCTTTTGGGAATAAAATATAGGAAGATTGGAAGGAAGCAATATTGTTTATATGGATGAATTGGGAAATATGAGCAATAACTTGAGCATGTCATAGTTACATATCGGTGATTTAAACTGTCATCGCCAGGACAATACTATCACTTCTTCAAAGTTAGTAGTATTATTATACATCTGTTTAGTTACATCCCAAGATAAACAAAAATGTTTCAAGAGTACATTAGTAAAGATACCAATCTTCACTTGCTAAGGTTTTCTTCAACTTGAGTTACCTACAAGAATCTGTATTCCCGGGAATGACTTTAAAATTAAGACTTGTTTATCATTAGAAGCTAACCGACCTATTTAGTCTAAGTACTGGACCCCATTTTCCTTTATGAGATTTTCACTTCATTCACATTTTCCTTCTTTATTCCTGTACCACAAAAAAGGCCTGTTGTGGTATACCAGTGGCACTGGATGGCAATAAAAAAGCTAGTCACACCGTTTAGAATGTTATGTCCTAACAAATGATAGCATCCTAAAAGCCTTGATGGAACATCCTAAAATTCTCATTTAATCATTACACAAGTGTAAGATTTACATACCTACACATCCTATATGGGTTTTCTACTCTACCTTATCAATTGCAAATCTTTACAAGAGTTGCTTTGCCTTAACAATTCTCTGCTTTGTTTTACAGTTTTAATTTATGAATATCAAAAATGAACAGCTGAAATAGCAACTTATTCAAGTATCACAGCACTGTTCCCTATAACGGGAGAGCAATGCTTGTTCCTTTAAAAAACAATTTGATGTTTCAAACAAGTTATGGTTGACAATGGTGTCAACCATAACCTTTTGAAATTCCCCTGCAGTTTTAAGTATATCATGGAAGTATATAAGTTTAAAACTTGGTTATTTATTAGTTTGTCTGAAATACTATTTCTTATGGCCCATCATTAAGAATAAGTGGTACAACACAGCTATATTGATATAAATTAATACATTAATACCAACATGATTGTATATACACAATAGATAGCCATGTAAATGTAATTTATAAAGGGTATAGATGTTGTAGTTAACAAAGCCACTACCAGCATGGGGTAGTTTACAAAGCCACTAGTGGCTAGTGGCTTTGTAAACTACATTTGCAAAAATAACTGTTTCTATTAACCTAGATCCCAGTTCTTCTCTCTCTTCATAAATCCTAATGGAAGTGATTTCATCACTCAACATCTTGTTAAAATGACAGATAGCACCACATGACATTGGAATGCCACTAATCATTGACATCTATCCATACAAATAACTGCACTGAGCCGGAATCTAAGCCGCTTAAACTTGCAACTTGCAGTTGACTTTTCTACCACCACGCCACATAAATAATGTAAGGCACAAGGAATCTCTAGCCAAAAGATACTTTAAGTCTTTTTCACTGTCAGAATGTTTTGAAGTTTGCCGTACATATGTGTCAAGTCAGCTTTGAAAGATATTTCTTAAACTTATAGAAAAACTTGGCTATCTTAGAGGTATTTAACTATCAGAACTAAGCACTGAATTCACTAGGCAAAGTAACCTATAAACAAATGCATAATCACTAGATGTTGTGGTTATTTTTGAAAATATAAAACAAGACAAGTGGTTTTTTGGAGTTTTATTTACTTACAGTCCTAACCGTCACATCACTTCTTAGCGGCTGCGCCTACTTTAGATTTTTTAGTACCGCGCACCTTCTTCATCCTGTTCTTGCGTTCCTTACGCTGCTTGCGAGTGGGCCTCTTCTTTTCATACAGGCCGTGGCGGGCTAATCTGTGCTTAGGCTCGAACTTCTTAGCCAAGTCTAAAGTGTCGTAGATGAGAGCGAAACCTGTTGACTTGCCACCACCAAAGTTTGTCTTGAAGCCGAAAACGAATACAACGTCTGGCGTCACCTTGTACATCTTAGCCAGCTTCTCACGGATTTCGGTTTTGCTGACGGTCGGTTTTCCCGGGTGGAGGACATCGCATACCATCTGCTTGCGCGCCAACAATCTAAAAAGTTTTAAAAACGTTGTCAGACATAACCTGTCATGGCGAGGCATAAGTTTTCACAATGATTCCAACTAGCACAACGGTAAAACTCGATGATTTATGTATTTACCTGTTGGTCATGAATTTGCGCGTGCGAATCGTCGCTGTTCCTTCAGTCATTTTTAATTATTTTCGAGCTTTCGCCGTAAACGACGCACGTGTCTCCGAAACTTACAGAGAAAAGGACGTGCCAATGTTGCCAGTACTAAAAGATATATTCTACTTCTATAATTTACACATAAACACATCAGTCAAAGCCATGTCTATAGTTTTTTTCAATATAATTAAAAAGTATATATTATTTTATTTGATTAATAGTTTTGAATATAAACTATTTACGACGTTAGGATAATTTCCCGTTTTCCGCTTATTATTTTTGTGGACTCAATTTTTAAATTATACGTGTGGTAATATTTTTAAAAAGCACGTTCACAAATTGTTAAAATATAAAGGAAAGAAACGTTCAAAAATAATTTATTTATTGTAAATTGTTTCACATCTTTCAAATTATTTATCTTTTGTTGTGTATATTTAGTGAATTTATAAAATTTGAGTAAAGTTTTTATTTTATCACTTTTATCATTATAATATGCATAGTTAGTAATATGTAGATACCAATGGTATACCTACAAATAACTTGACCTTAGTCAGATCGGATATTATTTTAACCTTGAATTTAATACATGGTTTTATATAGAGTATTTTTGCTTTGTTTTCACTGATGGAGTGATTATTTATTCATGCGGAGGGTACACATTAAAGGCGTAAGCGTATGACTTTAAAGCCTACTGAAGTAAAAAAAACATACCTGACTGTTATTAGATAACCACCTGCTACTATACAAAGGGAGTTTAGAAGAAAAAAAACACTCTATTTATGCAAATCGGATGTTGCATGGACTACAAATTCTATTATGTTCGTGTCGCGTTTTTTTGTAGGTATATTTGCGGCTCGTGACTAATAAATTCAATTCATTCTGCTGCTATCTTCGCGAAGCGACTGCCATTACACCTATACAACCCAAGTACTAGGCGATATCAAAGTTCTGTAGTTAGACCAGATTGTCGGACTTTTTAGGGCTCCAACTACCCGTAACGAATGTCACAGATGTTCGTGTGGCACCCGGGATCGACGGTTTAACGTGCTCTCCGAGGCACGGAGGGGTCTCAACTCAATGTGTTAAGAATGGTCACCCATCCTAGGTTGACCTGGCTTGTATTACTTAACTTTTGCTCAATCTCAATAATATTATGGCAATAGGTGCTTAAAATGTTCAGATTTTACAAAAGCGCCTGTCTAGGTGCCTCCTGTTCCTAGGGCCGAGGCCGTGGGCCCCTAAGGCCATGGGCCCGTGGCAACTTGCCCGCTCTGCTATCTTGTTGTTACGCCACTGCTAAATAGAAAAAAATATAATTTAATTTCATTTGTGTTATGAGATTATAATTCTTATCTAATCGTGCAATAAATAATATGCTCACTTGTAATTAGACTTTAACAAGCAATACCTTGTGGCCTTAATGTGATACCGACTTAAAAAATCATATATTTCTATTAAATCGCCAAATTTACTGCTGCGCCTAGAAGAATTACTTTGCAATACGCATAATTGATAATTTACCGTCATGAATTATACAGGGTAAATAATAAAAACTCACTTTGTCAAGTATAATAAAGTTTAGAAAACATCGTTTTATGTTATGTAAACTATGTAAAACTTGTTAAACTATGTAAAACTATTTGTATTTTCCAGTAAATAAATGTTTACTTACTACTGTATTTTGTTGTATTCTGTGTTACTCATATATTGTATTATGGACGCAAAATGCCATTGAGACAGTTCATTAGTTCTACTTAACTGTTGACATTATGTGTTTGACCTCGAATACCCTTAACATATTACCCTGTCGTATTATTATCCATAATGTTTTAATGAAGTTCAAGTTCAATACTTGTTATTAACCCAGTTTTTTTTTAACTTCGACTTGAACCGGTATTTTTACTAGATTTAATATAGACGTATTGACTATATTTTTTATCTACTACCTTTTGCCCGCGGCTTCGCTTGCGTTAATATATAATTGATTTGATTTGAACAGGTGGACGCCTGTCTAAAAGCCATTTTGACACGCTTTAATTAGCTTAACTTATGACTAGTTAACTAGCTAACTATGTAAACACATCTTGGAAGTAAATTTTAACCTACTTCTAATTGTCGCATCGAAAAGAAACTTTGTATGTATATTTAGTTTGGATGACAATATTATAATTTGGCATCTTGGATCTGATATGATGATGGAGTCAGGCGGTGGATAGTGGAACTCTTCAGGAGCTACTAAGAAACCCCTCGAGTTTGGGCTCATAAGATTCGTTTTGACGAGTCCAATAGATTGGGCTTGGTAATGATGGTCTATTGATGTAGCAGGGAGATTGATAGTGGATTTTTTTACTTTTTTAATTTTTTAATTTATAATTATTTTCTGTCTATTTATAGTCTTTTCTGTATGACAGGTAACCTTTACGTCCCTTTCTGCACCCAGGACAAGGTGTAGGTATGCGATTCACAGGGATTTCCTTTCTAGGGTACACCTGAGTCCCCGGTATTAGGACCCCGTGACGGAACACCGTGTGGTTTTAGTCCGACATACCACCTTGCCGTTGACCCCGGTGAGATGATGACCCGTGGGGGTTATCCACACGAAAAAAAAGGTGTAGGCATGCGATATTTCACGATGATTGAGTAAACTAAGTAGTTACCAAACAAACAAACTCGCACTTATAATATTAGTTAGGATATGGCTAGAGAACATTGTAGTTTATATAATGATCTCACTACTTACATTAGGTACTAAATTTATGGGTAATTTACGAGTGCAGTTATGTGTCTTTTAGCTTGACAAAAGACACATCACTGCACTCGTAAGTTTCCCCATAATATATAGTTAGGTACCCTATATTCTATAGACAAGCTTACATAAAAGTTTAAATAATATTTTCCTAAAAAGTACCCTTTATATGTTAGAACATTATGTTATTTTGTCCTCGTATTTAAAATTCACTTCTAAGCAAAGTAACCAAAAAATTGTAAGAAAAAATAAAAATGTGTGACCCGACCCACATTACTAGTATTATTATATTTCGTAATATATATACGGACGAATTGAGAACCTCCTTTTTTTCGTCAGTTAAAAATAGGAAAGACCAAAACAGAAACGAAAGTAATAAAATGTAGCTTGGAGTATTAACATCTCCAATACTTACTCTACTTCTAAGTACGACACTGTTAAAGGCAAATGTTCTCGTTAACGAGCGCTCGCTCCTATGACGCACTTTGGTATTCTTGTACAACCAACCATCATCGCATGGACGTATTGACAGATAATTTATTATATCACCCTCGAGGGATCTGACATATTTGCGACCAGTTTTGATAGCTAGGGCAAAGAATAAGGTAGGTAATGTAATAAAAACAGAATCGCCTTAGAAAATAACAACTTACCTATGTAGGTACCTATTTTATTTTACTCTCGCACCTCCACGCTAATGATGCATATAAACATCCACTAGAGGGCGCTAATCTAAACATTGAGTTCTGTCAGTTCTTTATTATATTAATTAATATCACCAACCTGCTAATGTGACGTTTTAAGTTCGTAGTTTCGTTTAAGTTTTCACTTCTTTCGGCAGTGACATGACTGCCTATTTTTTTATGGGATCGTGGGCTAACGAGCACACGGGTCACCTGATGATAAGTCACGCGCCGCCGCGCCGCGCACTTATCTTTAAATTATACTATATTTCTTTATTGGTCTTTATCTTAATTTCTAGAATACAAACACTGAGATACAGGTTAACAATAATTACAATTCAGTGAACATCTGTGTCTGAACTAGATAAATTAATATCTGTGTTTCAGGCAGCAGCGCTCTTCCTATGAAGATTATACATTTCACTGTATACAAGACAGATCACTACTCAATTAGTTAGTATATTAGAGTTGTAGAGTGTGAGTAAGCCTCCTTGTGTTGCGGGCCTTTAAGGTGAGAGCAGGGAAAAGGAGGGAGGGCGGTTAAGGCCTCTGGCAACCTCACTACCTCACTCACTCGGCGAAACACAACGAATTATTGCTTCGCGCCTTCGCGCCGCATTTCTGTGAGGCGGTGGTATCGCTCCGGTCAAGCCAGTTACGTGGCGAAGCATGGCTCTCTAACGGTTCGCATAGTGTGTAATTTTTTGCAGGATTTATGAAAAGCTAGTTACTGCCGGCGGCTACGCTCGCGCTAAATTTATTGTTCTATCCCTCGAGAACAGTACTTTTTGTCTGGACGAAGATAAAATAGAATAGAATATATAATACATATAAAAAAAAAAATACACAATATATACAATGGGCGGCCTTATCGCTAAGATGTCGAGCGATGCCTAACGCGAGCGATTAAAAAGGAAGGAATGAAAAGCGATGTCTAACAGGCAACCTTAAGCAGTAGCGTAACAATAGGGTGGCAAAGCGGGCAAAATGCCACGGGCCCCCGGCTCGAGGGGTCCCGGACACCAAAGGCCCTGAACACAGGAGGCACTAATGTATTAATGAATTAGCCACGGGCCTCAGATGGTATAGTCACGCCACTGACCTTAAGGTACCCTGTGTTCTATCCTGTAACCCTGATAACCCTGAAAACGTGTATTCAAAAAGTTATTATCATCGATTCATCGATTGAGAAGTTAAGCGTTGAAAGCGTGACAAAGAAGGAAACTCACAATTGAATTTATAATATTATAGTTAGGACGATACACAATACACATTATGTCTGAGTTTATGTATCATTTATAGCTGCACTTTGATATAAAGAAAATCGGAC
Organism: Euplagia quadripunctaria; assembly: GCA_963859945.1. Classification (NCBI taxonomy): domain Eukaryota; kingdom Metazoa; phylum Arthropoda; class Insecta; order Lepidoptera; family Erebidae; genus Euplagia; species Euplagia quadripunctaria. The sequence goes on along the minus strand of OY982568.1, from coordinate 21,940,213 downwards.
TGGTGCTTCTGAGAGTCACTGCCTCATGTTTCCTATAAACTCATGACTCTAGCTCCCCTAGAACTTAGAAGTACTTTATTGATAAAGAGTTTGAGTTGTGAGTATGCGTGTTTCAAAATAATAATATATGTACCTAACTTAAATGGTTGTATGTTTTTGCAATTTGAATTTTTCATGGTAGGTATTTCCAAGAACTTTAGAATTTAGTATTAGATCTTGTCTTCAACTTGATACAAAATTTTTTACTGAGAAAATGGACTTAACTTACAGATACACAAAAAACTGATCCTTTAAGGTTTCCCTTTTGTCTTTTAAGATACGGAACCCAATTATTCAATTATGGAATTCGATTAATAAATACCCACATCGGTATTTTACATACATTACATAGCTAGTTCGAGCACGTGACATTAATTAGCGAATAACTACTAATAACAGCCACAGATTATTACTGTTTGACGTGGCAGTAAGGTATTGCTTAAAGGAGTCTGCCCACTACACCGTAGTTTGCATTGTTTCATAGCAAGGTCATGGTATGGTATGTTGTAATAGGTAGACTCCTTAATACTAATTAGGTGTGTTTATAGAACACTAAATGGGTTTTGTGGTAATGAATATTAAAACTATTATAAGCTCTTAAGTCAGTGTTAGAAGCTAGACATCTAGAATAGACGCAGCGTCTCAAGCCAAGTTCAACGCGACGCAGCAGCCCTGTGTTGTATTACACGACCGTTTGGAGCCACTTCATTATTTATTTATTATTGGAGCCAACTAGAACTCCAAATTTCATAACTACAGCTCAAACGGTAATTTCATTGAGAAATTAACGTCTAAAAATCGGCATTTTTATCACTGACTGACTGACATATACGAGTAGATCAGAAACCTAACCCACTTCCAGATGACCTAGAAAGCTGAAATTTGGCGTCCAGCTGGGTAATTGTGTGTATACAAAGGAAATAATCAGAAAACAGTGACATTTTATGATTTGAAATATTTTGAAAGCAATCGATTTTTATTTATACCTAGCGCCTTACGAAATTACAATGGCAAACACTTTTTTTCGTAGGAGAATTGGTTCCATGTGAAAAGTCGCTTTTATCATTTTGTATATTAGATTATTTAAATTATTTAGATAACCAATAATAACACAAACTGCAACTGGAAGCGCTGGCTCATAACATCATTGCAAACAACTGTGTTACGTAAGATAAACATTCTTACATAATCTTGCTATAGTAATGGCACAAAAAGAAAACTATAGGTAGAACCGTAAGTGCAAGAAAAATTATTAATTATAACGATCACTTTTGAATGATCAATAATAATAAATTATTTACAAAAAGTAATGGTATCTTATTAAACGAGTTAGATATTAAGAATATGCGTGGTTGTCGTCTTTGCCTACAAAACCAATCAGAAACAATAGGAAAAAACCGTTTAAAACGTTCCTAAAAGTTAATGAAATTTTTAAGTTACGGAATTAAAAGCATTGTAAATGCACGACAAATTTTGTGTAGACACGCATGATTTGCCATGTGGAGCGCCGATCCTCTGAAACAAAAGAGGACCAGATCAAGTGATTATGCCAAGTGAGTCGCGGCACAGCGACTCATAATATATTTTAGTTTAAGCAGCGACTGGTTAGGTGTTTAGAAGTTTGTTATTGAAGGTGATAGCCAACATTATAAAATAGACTTTTCATGGCACCATCAAACGTCTATTTCATAATGTTGGCTGCAACATATACTTAGAATTTTTGATAATAATTGCGCTAATGTGGACCCTATAGTTTTTTTATAAATTACAAAAAGTTGTAAAATAGAATCAAATATTTTGTTTCATAACTAATATCTGCGTATGTTACTGTAAAACAAAGAATAGTTACATTTAAATAAATTTAATAACTTGTTGAACCCAGTTTTAATTGTACTTAATTGATTCTTGTGTTGTACTGAATGATTGAAAGTAATTAAGTAGGTAATCTATGTATCTTATAAATTACTACTATTATAGTAGTAAACTTTCTTATCTTAAACCACTATAATATTAAAATATTGTACCCATTTTAGCACAAATCTATTATCTTCATCACAACGTCACGGCTAGATACGTCCACTTTCACTAGACCCCTGAATTATAAAACATTTTCTTTGCCCACTGCAGTTTTATTTACTGAAAGAGGGGTGAGGGAGGTCTGGTCTAAATGGGTGGTTGAGGAGGCGCCACCCGGCCACCCTGTATCGACCGGAATCTCATGGCAGCCCTATATACCGTTTGGATACCGTTATGACTGCTTGTGTCTTTAACTGAGTGCTCGAAGGTTATAATAGGTAAGTGGAATATACATGAATTAGTTATATAATCTATAGGTTCAAATGTTTTTTATATTAGTTGTGTTATTGTGATAACTATTTGTTAAAAGTGCTCAGCTGTTTTAAGTATTGTTAAAATAAAAAACAAATGTTATGGCACTTCAGATTTGTTCTTGAAATAGTGTTGATGGAGGTAGGACTTGGGAAAAACCTCCAACCTATATAAGACTGCTGTAGAACTGGCACTATTATCGTTGTGTAGTAGTATCGTAGCTATTTCTTTTTTCGAATACAACGTGTACTTATCTCCTTATAAAAAACTAGCAGACTATGAATTGGTTTAATAAAAGTTTGTTTGTAATATACAGTATGTTTCGTAAAGGTTTGGTCATATTTAACGGTCTCTAGAAAAAAATGTTTTGAAATTGACAATATAATTAAGAACTTAAAAATTACCAATGAAACTATTATTTCGTAAGACAGAAGGTTGAGTTGAATTAAACTATCAGTAATAAAATTAAGAATATTAATAGAATGTTTGGATTTGTACGGAAATTTCTCTATAGAAAATCACTACATCACAACATACTATTATAAAATAAAGTCCCCCGCTGCGTCTTCGCGACAAACTGAAAAACTTGGGCGGATTTTCATGCGGTTTTCACTAATGGACAGAGTGATTCATGTGGAAGATTTAGGTGTATAATTTGTTAAGATTTTGTATAAATTGATTGAAATATGCTAATGATTGTTGAAGATGTCTCTGCTACCCGTGCGAAGCCGGGGCGGGTTGCTAGTCACTAAATATTATAAAACAAACACAGACAGACCTGCCGCGTCTGTCTGTCTGTCTGTCTGTTCGCGATAAACTGAAAAACTACAGAACGGTTTTTCATGCGGTTTTCACTAATAAACAGAGTGATTTATGAGGAAGGTTTTGGTGTATAATTTGTACCCGTGCGAAGCCGGGGCGGGTTGCTAATAATAAATAAAATCATTGAAATACAGAGTCATGCAAAATTTGTTTGGAAATGTGCATCTAGACGAAGAAAGCATTTTCCAAAGAAAACATTTTTTTAACACGATTTAATCAGCTTCACTAGGAACTAATTATGTAAACAAATTTTTGAAGTTAATTTTAACCTATTTCTAATTGTCGTATTGAAATAAAACTTTTTTTTAGAGATTTTGCTTGTGTCACAATTATGTGGCCATCTATCGAGCATTATTTTCTCTATCACGATAGCTACTTCTTCTCACGACATAGAGGAGCATGTTCAATGACCAATCATTTCATTATTTTGGTGTATTATAATGATATAACGATTTATTTGTAATCCGAGTTTGTCGACCTTCTTCCCCGTAACCATATCGGCAGTTTCCCAATATTACGCCTCGCAAATAAATATGTAGGGACATATCTTATGGATATACCTAATTGTAAAGTTTTTATTCCACATAAAATATTGGTGATCTTAAGATAAACCATATACATACATACATACTCACTCAATTAAAGAAAAAAACTGTTTGGGGTGCAAGTTTTCCGCGGTATTAAAAGTGTCACAAAGTATCATGTACTTAGTTACTACTATCCAATTGTTATGTTATAATTAGACTTGCAACGAATAGTGTATTCGGTCATATGCCGAATACCGAATATTCCACAGGCTTCCTGGCCGAATAGCCAATTATTCGGCAAAAGTAAGTATTCGGCTGACGCATGCCAGAAATTTTTTATCAACATTTTTGTTTCTTATTTCTTTTTTACACTGTTTTAACGCCTCCCGTAATAACCCACCCAAGCTAATCTATCATCTATATATTTACGACGAGTATTCTGCAAAGAAAGCATAGCCCCTATAGAGACATCGAAAGATAAAACTCAGTTGCAACTATTGCCGGTATTTGCAGCACGACGTTCCACTGCAAAATTTTTATTACGATTCAAATGCATGTTAAATGTTAAATGATAATTATTAGCGAAAACACCCGGTCCGTATGGTGAATAGGTTTCTTTAGGGATGGTGTGTACCATCTTCGTCTTCATCGTCACTTTCCATCAGGTGAGTTGGAAGACAAAGGCCTATGGATTTTCACAATAAAAAAAAATTATGGAAACACTGTAGATTATTACATACTATTAATTTTCTTAGGATGAAATATGTCGAGTCGAGAAAGGTGTTCGGTTGTTTTATACCGAACATAAACAACTTAAAGAATGATTAAATATAATTAAAGCATTTCTATTATCAGAATTATCTCTAACGCAACACCCATTTTTACAGATGCTGTTACCTATTCGTAAGCTTATACAAATAGCGGTCTTTTGAGGGACAATCAAATAGTTTGTTGTGGCGCTGTTACGCGCCACTTACCGCCAACACGTGTGCATGGGTGAGGTTACAGATCCCCGAGAACCTACGCCCTCGATCTTAATGATACCTAGCCAGAATAAACCAAACACCTTGAAACTCAATAGCGTGGCTCGCCAAGCCAGTCGATACTCAGCCCGAGACCCAAGATTAAGAATTTAAACAACAAAAGTTGTAACTAAGAACTGCCAGTATTTCCAAGGTATTATTTCTAGTACAAAAGTTAAGATGGAACATAATTGGGAACCAGTTGCTTTGAGACGTAATAGAACTCCAAAGAATAAGGAACTTGTTTTAGATGGAGCTGTGAGAGAATCATTATTGTCAGAATCAACCTCCGGGATTTGCAAAGGTGAGGAGGATGACACTACCAGTGAAGGTGCAGCTTCCTTTTCTAGTGGTGATATAGAAATTAGTCAAAGAGATCACCTTTTGCATACAAATAAACCGGAAATAAAACCAACTGCCGAAATAAATGACCTAGGTAAGAAAAACGTTCAAGTCAAAATCACAGAGAATCCGACCGATATCGAAAAGTGCGATGACGGAAACGAGAAACATGGAGTAGGAATTCCTGATGGTGGATGGGGATGGATTGTAGTCTTATCTTCTTTCATAATATCCATGATTGCTGATGGGATCAGTTTCTCGTTTGGATTACTGTATATCGAATTTTTGGAAGAGTTTCAAGCTAGTAAGTCTACTACAGCTTGGATTGGCAGCCTTTTCATTGCTGTGCCACTTTTGTCTGGACCAGTAATGAGCGCTTTGGTCGACAGATATGGATGTCGCAGTATGACTATTCTCGGTGGTATTATTTCGACTTTGGGATTTGTTTTGGCATCGATATCTACTACCATAGAAATGATGATGATAACGTTCGGGGTTATCGCTGGCATAGGTCTCGGTTTGGTATACGTTACAGCTGTTGTAGCCATAGCATATTGGTTTGAAAAGAAAAGAAATTTGGCCCTTGGTTTAGGGGCCTGTGGCACAGGGGTCGGCACCTTCATTTATGCCCCCCTGACTCAATATCTAATTGAAGAATATGGCTGGAGAGGAACAATTCTCTTGTTGTCTGGAACACTTTTAAACTTATGCGTATGTGGGTGTGTTATGCGAGATCCAGAATGGTGGATGGTGGAACAAGAAAGACAAAAAAATGGCAGTGATGAAGGTAAACTAAAGAAGACCATGGCTAAAGACGATGACAAAACTGCTAGTTCGGCTTCTATTTCTAATCCTTACGTATTTGATTTTGACGCTCTAACCCGGGGAAAGAGTATGGGAGGTTTGATACGAAGGGGTGTTTCCCCAGAAAAAGTAATAAAGCAAGAAGCAGAAAGTATTTTACGTCACCAGGACATCACAAGAATAAAAAAATGTCAAAGAGTGAAGCCAACGTCACAGTCTGTTGAGAACTTACCAACATACCTCACTTACAGTGAAAAGGTACATTATACATTTATTTATATCCTGATTTTCCTAAAACTTTTATTGAATATAATGTAAGTAGGTAACCCTGTCTGTTCCACGACCTTTGTGCTCATGGGACTATAATTCAGAGATAATAAATTACAACATAACATTTTGGTCGATTAGGAATCAATTATGTAAATTGTTATTTTTTTTGTGTAAACTTACTGAGGGTTACCATTTTTGGTTTAATGACTTATGTATTCACGTTTCAGTTATCTATGTCAACTTTAGATAATCTAGTGAAAGAGACAAGCAAAGAGTATGCAATCCCAGTAAAGTATCCGTCGTTCGCTATAAACCACACCAAGAAAGATCTACCGAAAGATCCGAGCATTGAGAGCAATGATCCACCTATAGTGAAATATACAAAGACTGCTATCCAAAGAACGAATTCTGAGAGATATGAGAATAAAGAGAAGGCTTCCGACAAATATGAGCTAAAGATTCTTCAAAATATATTTATTGATAATAAACGTGAAGACAAAGACGATAAAGGAGCGGTAAAAACTGAAGCTAAAGTGAATAAAAGAGATTGGTTGAAGAAACAGTTGTCAGTAAATCACCATTACTTGAAAGATCTAAAGATGCCTTTAAACTCTATAAGTCACAGAAATGCGATGTTAAACATAAAAAGATACAGACTAAAAGCATCGTCCTGCCCAGATATCTTTAAGAATTCAATGATCACTATTGATGAGAAGGAAGAGGTAAGCAAAGCAATATACTAACATAATTTCATAGAAACATATTTTTTTAAGATTATTATTTTTAATTCCTCACGATATTCTTCCCTCACGGCTACTCCGTATCCCTTTTATAGACCATTGTGTGTTTTGTCTATATTATCTTTTGCTGTTTATAATCCATCGGTAGATTAAAGACACCTTCTAATCCAGCATCTAAAGCATGGATTTTTGAAACATATTATTTCATGATAGACGAATTATTATTCATAACTAACATATTTTATTGTTGTAAGTGTAAGTGGCTAGGAGCCGTACTGATAAAGATTAAATAAATATTATCCTAAATCTAAACACCTATGTAATTTCTATTCTACCTTTAAGAAGTTTTATTCCTGGTTTTAAATAATACGGAATGTCTAATTCGGCAACTTAGGCCCTTTAACCTTTAAGAAACATTTAAAACACAAGTTATCTCATATGACACTGAATTTTCATATTATTAAGCGCAGATTCGCCAGTAGCTTCTGAAAACGAAATAAAAAGTTAATTAATAATTGATATGATAATATTATTTATTTTTTTAAATTTCACTATGATTCTTTTAAGAATACAAAATTTCTATTACAACAACAAACACCGTTCCTTACATCAAATACTACCCATAATTTCTTCTATTTATGTTTTTTTTTGGATGCACTTTGAAATGAGTGTCTAATAAAGTGCTCTTCCAATTACATTCATTTCTAAATCATTTTATTTTCTCCACATTTCACATGTTGTCAATCACATGAGTAGAGGAAAAATGTATTATCAACAATTTTGAAATCTTCCAGAACTGGTACGACGACTGCGTGAGCTGTCTCTCTGATATGTTCAACGTCTCTTTATTCACAAAGATGACCTTCAACCTCCTCTGTCTCGGCACCATCATTCTCTTCGTCTGGTTTATTGTGCCATACTTCTATCTCGCTGAATACATGGTTGAAAAGGGCTACAATGAGGATGATGGGGCTGTTATCCTCAGTTTGATTGGAATCACCAACACCATTGGGATGGTAAGCTAAAATGTTAAAATATTTTATTGTAGTTATAGGGTAAGTAGGTTTTTTAATTTAATGGTACCAAATGAGATCTTTTCTATCTAATTTTCTTTCAAAATTTATTATGTACTAATCATTTCAAAACATTTTACGCATGACCATATATGTAGACTAATAATGGGTGCCCAGAGGTAGAGCGGCGGTAGCGTAATGAGCAAAATGGTTAGGGGTCGACGACGTGTACCCACTCCTAACACAAGCATTTAGCTTAGCTGGAGGGGTTAACAAGAATACTAGTAATGTGTGATTTAGGTTACTAGTATTATTTACGGTCGTTAAAGACAAGAGAAAAAGGTATTGAACTGTTTTCTTTGCCTATATATATGTGTATTTATACACGTATATCTAAAGATAATAACTAATTGAATTAGGCAACATATAGTAATGGAGAAGGAACTCCCTCCCACCACTTACCCCGGTTTCTAAAGTGAAACGATGTCAACAGCCACACATGTGGTTTACATCGAATTGCCATAAATAAGATTAAAAATTATCATCTTCTTTGCATCCTTTTATGGCTTCTAGAGATATTTCAAACCTAGAATCTTCTAATTCTAATCTCTTAATCAATCTTTTATTTCTATTTCGGACCTATTTCGGAAGACATTCAAATGTTTGGCAAAAACGCATTACTTCAATGCATTTTAAACGATATTTCGCTATGTCAATAGGTTATTCATTTTTGTTTTTATTCTATAATTGTACTTTTATTTGGTACCTTGTTTCTAATTATTGGATTGCCATATTGCCACCGGCTCTATCAAATATACAATTGCAATTAGAATCAACAATTACAATTATTTATAAAAAGTAAAACAAACGTGATAAAGTAGGGAAAACTTAAATTGCAAAGTAATAATACATTAGTAGATAAATCTGGTTAATAGAAAGAATTTAAAAATACCTGTGACTTTTGTCTAGACTCAACAAAATCCGTTTATCTTGAGAAACTGCCTAATTGTTTAGTTCAACAAACCGCAAACCGTAAAGAAACGATTACTTTTTTATTTAAATAAAACTGCTCACATCTATATTTAATTAAACCACACTGGCCGGTGGTGCGTGACGATGTCTGTCTTATTACGTCGATAGACAGACAAGGTCGCCTACATAATAATGACGTAGAATAGATCACGTCACACTCGACCAGTTATCCATTCTGCTGTTTGAGTACCTAATAAAGGTGATCATCATCCTCCGTGCCTTTTCCTAAGTTGGGGTCAGCTTTCAGTCTAACTACGATACGACCGAACTATGATATTTTACGTAAAGCGACTGCCATCAGACCTCCACAACCCAAGTACTAGGCGATATCGAAGTTCTGTAGTTAGAGCAGGTTGTCGGTCTTTTTTGGGCTCCAACTACCCAATTTAACGAAATTTTACCGACGATTCGTTTTGCTTACTACTTAAGCAATCGAAATCAAATAAATAAGAATCGTCGGTAAAATTTCGAATAGTTTCTTGATTATAGGAACGCGGCATAAGTTTTTCTGAATCCGGATCAGGCTGGTTTATCCCATACAAATAGTCCGCCAGAACACCTATAATCAACTACCTTGTGTTTTATTATAAAAATATCAATCACTTTAAATCGTTAGAGCCCAGAAATGATCTTCGTGGCATGCTTGGTGTCATCGTATAGTGTCATGCTTGGCGAGTCAAATTTCGAGTCCAATTTAAATTTGCAAGCCCGAATTTTATCAGCAGTAGCAATATTGGAACAGTTAGATATAGCAAAACGCGAGACAAAAGAGCAATGATAGGTCAAGTACACTAATTGAGTTGTCTGTGGCGGTTCAATGTTTGTCAAATGTGCAATTCTAATATCTATGAGAAATTTTCCAATTCTTCCATTTGCAAGAATTGGCAAATTTCCTCTAAGGACGCAAGTAAGGACTAAGCCGTAAGGACGCAAGTATTTGATTAAGACCCCAACCGGTACGAAGAGTTAGAAAACGTCGATTGAGATGGGTGGATGGAGGCAGTCCTTTAGCTTAGAAGCTACCCTTAAGCCTAGTTTCTTGATATGCTTGTCTACCTTCGGAAACTGTGTGCAGCACTGGTAAGGCACTAGTGAATTATGGTGTCAGGCGATGGACTGACACCGATGCGGCAACACGGCCTGCGTCAGTATGGCCCCTGACACATTGTATTGGTCTATAGCAGATATTTATTAAATAAAGCGTGTAAATAATAAATGGCCTGAAAGTAGAACTCAATTGCAAGGTTTCGTTTCAATCACATAACTCGGTAACAAACAAGAAAACAAAACCAAAAACAAATTGGGTTACAATCAAGGATGGAAGAGTTTAAAATCAAAACCAAAACACAGACATAAATATCTATAACTATTAGAGTGTGTTCTAATCTATAGATCACTTCTAGACATAATATTATATTATTCATACTACGTACCCTGAAGAGAAGTTGCTATGAATAGAAAGTCTAAAATCACATGATTCTCTCTGAGCCTGTCAGCATCACCTAAGATTTAATTATTATAAATGTTGCGCAAACTTTTTTGACTTATATTGCGTGTTGTTTTGGATCTTCTCCAAAGGTCTTTGAATATTGATTTTGAAGCGCAACGTAGCGACTAAGACACATATTTTTCAAATCCCAATCCATTCGAGAATCGCACGTCTTCAATTTGAATCTTCCACAAATATTTGTGCTTCTAAATAAACCAGACTTTGCCAAGTTTTTCACGTTACATCCTGCGATATATTTAATTCATTCGCTTTTCGGCCAAAACAGTCAGTACAGTACGTTGATGTTTCCGACAATGACGTTTGGATATTGGCCAATATTGAAAAAAAAACATGTAAATTCTCTTATATTATTTGATTCTATACGACTTTTTGCAGTCTATTTTGTTTTGAGTCAAGATAATCTAACGTGAAGAGAATTCTTTGTAAGCATTTCTAAGAAAATTTCGCGAACGCAGGAACGTGAAATTTGGAAAACATAAAGTTTGTGCATAAAAGAAATGCAGAAATCTATAATTTTTAAACAATTTGGACAAGTCAAGTTGGACATAGGCCTCCCTTAATAACTTCCAAGAACACCAGTTGGAAGCGGCCTGCATCATCCGACGGCCTGCGATCTTTACTAGATCGTTTTGTCCAGCAATATATGTTACAAATTAAAAAAAACGTGAAGATGACTACGTCAAGCTTAACTAGTAATCGGACAGATTTTTTTCAAAAATTCTTATTGTTACTGCATGCTAGACATCGATTTCATCGATTTAAGTAAATGTTCCTATTTCAAACACACCCTGTAAACGTTAGTCTAAACAATGACAGTTAAAGTTATACGGACAATAAAATGAACCAAACGAAAAATTTATTGGTCGAAATTCGAAACCCATCTAACTTCATTGAACCACGTGATATGACGGATGCATTAAAATCACAAAGCAAGCGATAGATTATATTATGTTTATGTAAGTACGTCGTCTTATCGGGACCATTCCGCTCACTGTGATTAAAAGTATCGCTTAGCTGAAATATGTGGTATTACAATAATTCTTACTGTCAGATAAGCTATGAACTATATTGAGGACAGAATACATAATTTCATTTTAAATTACAAACTTCTATAGAACTCTAAAAATTCATTAAATTAGTGTTCAAACACAAACTCAAGGTGTTTTTGAACACAAATAAAACAACTATAGTAATGATTAAGTCTTTGTGTGATTTCGTAAAAAATCGTATAATTCACACACACGCTCATAATGCCATACTGGCGAATGTGTAATTTTTGCAGATAATAATAGTTTTAAATTTACGTACATCATCCAGTTTGCTTAAATACGTAGATTTTAATTGCCAAACGTTTCCCTACTGAGAGAGCCGATACTTAGCGGCTGTTTGTGTCTACTAACTATGTTAAGGTAAAGGTGCACACATCAAGTGCATTCGATAATTTTGAGCGATGAGAAATTACTAGTCTGCCATAACAATCACAGAGTATGTTATTTCCATTAAATCTATTATTTATCTTTTAATTGAGTCACGAGGTTGCAGTTTACGTAGGTTTAAGATTTAAAACCGATGACTTTGGATCTTCGCGGAATCCTGAAATAGATAATATCCAGTTTCCAAATGTCTGGCGACGAGATGAGTGTGCCAAATTCTGTTTCGGATTTACGTGAAATGGCCAACGTTATTTCTGTCTAAGAGTGCCAGGGTTTTAGAAGATAAATAGCTGAAACTGATTTATGGCACTGAAGATTGTAAACGTCTGTTGAGATAACAAAGTGAGATTTTTTTCACTGTTGTCAGAAAATTTCTGAAAAACCTTAAAGTGCTTGAAATGGCGATTGTAATAGGTAAAGCCCGCGGGAAAAGCACTCTGCACAAAAATTCACAGCTACTCTTTTTCAACCAACAATTTCTGTTGTAGCCTAAAGATGCTGTTTAATTGAGGAAGCACCTTCCACCCTTATAGAAATATGATTAATACTTTAGAAAAACTAAATAAACACGGTTTAATAGTGAACGAAATAAAAAATCCAAAAAGATTTCCACTACCCACCTCCTGGTTCATCTGGTCTGGTCATCAGACTATCGTTACTAAGTACCCAATGTGTTTTACACAAAACGAATCATATGAGCCTAAACTCGAATGGCTTACTAGTAGCCACTGAAGAATTCTTCTATCCAGCTCCTGGTCCCGTTATCAGATCAGCTCCAAGGTACCAAATTATAGTATTGTTACCCGAACTAGTATGCTGCTACTGGAGCAGTATAGGTAAACACACCAGTAGAGTTAGTTGACAATGCCCTAAAGGCACCATTGATATTACGACTGTTTACAGATAGCGCTAACCGGTAACCGTATTTTTCTGCCCAATTAGTAGACAAGGGAATTGAAAGATGTAAAACATTCTATGTCTTACTTAAATTAAAGTAGATTGCAATTTTAAAGTATTGACAAGTTACTTCAAAATATGGACTGACTTAAAGGATGCGATCAAATCACGATCAAGACTTCTTTGATTACATTTTTTTCTCATCCTACATGTGGTATTTAAATATTAAGTAGGTAGTTTATTTTATTTTTTTATTTCTTATTTAGGTCGGACTCGGTTGGATCGGAGACTTACCAAATGTTTCCATAGGAGGACTCTATGCTATCTGCTTGGTTATGTCTGGAGCCTCCGTAGCAGCCATACCACCAGCTGCTGCAACTAATTACTGGATTTTAGCCTCTGCTGCTGCCGCATTTGGGTTATTTTTCGCAGCATCATACACTTTTACTCCGAGTCTACTTGTCAAATTGGTGTCATTAGATGATTTTACATCTGCATATGGATTGGTGCTGCTTGCTCAAGGGATCGGACACTTGATTGGACCGCCCTTATCTGGTAAGATATTTTTAATTTAGCTGTCTTATATTCTAACTGTAAAAGTTCAAAGAACAACCATTTAGTTATTTTAAACTTTTTCAAAGTTTAAAATCCTTTTATTCAAAATTCTTTCACTTTGCTTTCTTAGTTCATTTTTATTGGAAGATATCCCGGATCTATCCTATTTTAGGCGCGGTATGGCACACCGTGTGGTTTTAGTCGGTTCGTATCCGACACTACCCCAACTTAAACCCTGGTCAGGTGACGTACCGAGGGGTTTTCGACGTGCACAAAACAAAGGATATTCCCTAACGCACTGGGTGTTAGGGAATAAAATAAGTTTCGATAAATCGGTTTGCGAGTATCAAACTATGTAACACTAGCCATTCCCGCAGTATCATCTGCGTTTACGATCACTGCTCCGCTACTATTGGTCGCAGCCTATCCTTCCAGCCTTCCTCGATAAATGAGCTATCCAACACTAAAATAATTTTTCAATTCGAACTAGTAGTTCCTGAGATTAGCGCATTTAAGCAAACAAACAAACCATCTCTTCAGCTTTATAATATTATAATATAGATAGTATAGATATCACACATTCGTTTGATTATTTAACTTTTAATGCCTCCAAGGGTTTGTAAACATAGGTGGTATTTGATATTAATTTCAACTGAATACCTTATCCTATTTCTGATGTGAAAAATGGTCTAAGAGAATCGGGCCGACCGAGAGAATGGGAACCAAGTGATATTTTCTCTTCTAAATTATAAAGTACCTATAAAGAAAATATAATATAATAGATAGATACGATATTCATTAATATACACAGCGCTATCGAGACCCAAACTAAGCATAGCTTGTACGGTGGGTTCTAGAACATAGACGAATATATTTAGATGACCTTTTTTATTTCTAAACTTGTAGACCTTTTTTGTTTGTTCGCGATGTAATCTATCTATCTAACTAATGAACTGGTTTTAATGAAATCTTTCACAATTTGTACAGTTTGATCTAACTTGAAAGATATGATAATTTTTTTTCATTGGAAATATCCTAGCCACAGCAACGCGTGGCCAGGTAGTTAGTTAAACATAGGTATGTATATTGAATATTTTAGGTGGGAAACGATCCCAAAAATTTTTGCGATATTCTTTTGTCATACTTATTAATTAAATTCAGCAGTTATTCTCTATGATTTATAATGATGATTTTATTTTATTATGATGATGATTTTTACTATGTTATTCTTATTTATTTTTTTGTATTCATTATTGTTTTGTTTCAGGCTTCATTTATGACGTGACGTACTCGTGGGAGCTGTCATTCTATTTGGCTGGGGGTTGGATCATTGTGTCCGGGGCACTGATATCACTCATACAGCCTATCAGAGCCTATCAAAAGAGGCGAGAAGCTGAAACCACCATCATACCTTAAACTTAAATATAACAAACAGGTATATCTTGGGTACACGTAGTTTAAATCTGAATTAAAACTGATTATAGTCTAGGAGACCTACGCAATATTTTCTAAATATTTATTCGTATAAATTACTTGTTAAGACTCTTGTTAAAACTTTTTGGCTATACTGTATTTGTTATATTGATTGCATTTTGGGACGTACAGGCTGCATCACAACCTTGTTACAAATTGTAATATAAAAACAATACCTTTATTTCTTAAGGTTACGATTTAAGCATATGAAAAATAATAATTTTGGTTGTAAATAGATATTTAATATTTACTATTACTGACAAATTCAGCATAACAATAAGCACATAGCAAAAATTTAAGTGCTGCGACTATAACACACTAAGAATATTAGTTCCTTGAAATGAATTGTGAAATTGCTAAAATTTTCACTGTATTACTTAAATTATAATGGACATATTTCACTTACATTCATTTGGGTGGTAGATCAAGTAAGGCACTACATGACCACACAAATGAAAATTAGATGGAATTATAATTAATAATGGAATTATAAATACATTATGTACGTCATGCGTGACCCATTTTTGGCGTTTACAAAATGTGTGGAAATTTACAATGGCAGTGACAAGCTTTTTTGTAATACAAATACGTTTTATCAGGAATTAAAAACAGATATTACCTATATAAACGTTTTGTTTGCGTTTGTAAACTCTATAATATGTTTTATATAACTGTATCTAAGTGTTATGTTGTGCCATCCATGGCACAGAACTCTATTTTGGAATCAGTGTTTTCATCAAGTAATGCCAAATTAACGTTGTCAGATTGTACTTTATGATTAATATACGCAAAGACATTGCATTTTGATAATAAAAACACTTCTATTTTTATACGCTCTGAAATCAAACTGTAGGTACTGGGTAACTTTTGTATGAAAAATGCAATAATTAATAATAAATAAGTACGTTGAAAAAAACTTATATACGTGATTCATATAAATGCCTTTCGTGTTTTGATAACAATCATCACTGATCATAAAAACGTGATCGTGATCGTAAACGTAGATTTAAATAAAATAACAATCTTAGCGTTTTACGATTAATAAATCAATCTATTAAATAGAACAATATGTAGCTAATTCCATACTAATACAAATAATATTATTAAAAGCCAACATTTATACTCGATACTACGTTTATTTTCGCGTTCGAAAAGGGGTTGAAAAATTTACATGAAATCGCACCTCTTCACGAATAGTGTCTTAACTCAAAAAACAGACGTTTGAGAAAAAGGAGTTTAAAATTAATTCTAATCTTTAAGTTAAAGCTAATATGTAGTTATGACATACAATAATGGATTTATAATAAATTAAACAATTGTCATGACACTTTGAAATTCAAATATTCGTTCTAACGGTTGAAGTATTCTGAATGAAAGGGTGCAATAAAATATTTTTTTTATATTTTTACTTATTTTTTAATTAATAAACTGTTTTATTTAGCTTGCCTTGTTTGTGTCTTGTGTGGGTCAAATCTAGAAGTTGAAATTTTATCCCCGTTTTCTTGAGCAATTGATTTGGAATTTGGTACACACCTTTAGTTCTGATGATAATACAATTATTCGTATTTAGTATGGGTAAGATGGCCACCGCCACAAAATAACGGACTACCGCAAAATGGCGTATTAGGTAAGTACCAAGACTAAATAGAATGAGAAATAACTTAAGCAACTGAATAAGAAACTAAAAACTTGAATAAATAAATAACTTAAGTAAATATGTATTATACTACTGGCCTATTCCAAAAACTTCCAGTGTGATCCATGTCACGCTGAAAGTTTTTAGAATAGGCCATTAAGAAAAGCAGCCAGTGAAAAATTTATTTAAATTTCGAATTAGGAGCTCTTTGGGAATCTGTAGATGTGTAGTAATGATTTCATAATTAGGTATGTCATTTGTTTTTACGATTTGGTAGTAATGTAAAAAGTGTCTGTTGTGCATCGAAATGGATTTGACTAAAGAAAATTTTCATAAATTCAATAAAAGCGTTTAACTTAAAAATCACTTTTACTCATTTTATTTGAGTTAAGAAAATATTCGTGAAATGGTGCGCAATGTTACCGCGTTTTAAAAGTTAGTTGTATCTGCTGTACTTTAATTCTAGACTATTCACGATAAATGCTATTACTTTACATTTTCTAGTGGAATAATTATAACAATTTGTTTGTCAATTGAGTCAAGAATGTCAATTGCCTCATTTATTTTAATAGAACTTCAATTTAAGACACTTTAGATAATCCGCTTTAGTGATATGAGTAGCATATTTAAACTGTTGTATAGTAAGTGATCTGTATAACATGTATTCAATATATACATAACTAACTATGTACATTGTATAACCGCCTAATTTAGCAAAGATATACATACATTTAACCAGGAACTTTATCTAGACTACTATTATCCTTATTAATTCAATGTTATTTGTAATAAGCTGTATATTGATAACCTTTATTGACTGTTGATTAAGTTATCTAAAAATATACAAAGTTGCACACAAATGTATGTAAATACATATTAAAAGAAACCAAGGTAGCATAAATGTATGTTAATTACTAATTGTGTTTAAAAATTTATGCGGTGACTTCTACATAGAGCTAAATGTACTTTAGCGCCATCTAGCAAAGACAAGCTGAATTACGTAGGAACCATTAATCCTGCATCGCGCATAGAAAGTTCCCACGTCGATTAATGTGCCATCCCAACATTAAATACTATTCCTATTGAAATATAATTTTGAGACAAACAAAGTCGATCCAAAAAGTTTTTAGATTTAATCATTTCAGAACAATATGTTGTGTTATTGTATGTAGGTATGCATTTCGTGAAATTATATTATTATTATTAATTATAAATTTTAAAAGATATGCATGTCTTAAAGAATGTTGAATGTGAGGTTGTGAGCTGTCAGCGTAATTTATTTAATTTTTAAGTTATCCGTGACCAAATAATGTGAATCACTAGAAGTAGACTTCTAATTGGATACTAGTTTAATATACGTTATTAGTTATTTAGTGTTGTGACAACGAACGTATCAAGGGAACTTGCCACAGGACAAAAGTGTCATGTTAGATGTGTAAATCGGGACTCACTCGCGATAATATTTATACGTTACATCGTTACGTCTTTTTTGATTTCCCGACGTTTCGATTAAATTGTACCGATCGTGTCGCAGTCACATAAGTAAACCCGTGACCGTTGGAAAGATTTATTTCCGATAATATTCTATGAAGTATCGTTATGCAGTATTGTATGAGATATCTACGTCATAGATCATTGATGTTGAAGTCGGTAACATTAAAAAAGTACTTAATAATTGTTCTTCATCACGAGAAGATGTTTTCGATGATATGTATATTAAAAACTATTATTTTAAGCATGTTATATAAAAACATAAAAATATAAAAAAGGCCTCCGGCTCCAAGCCTAAGGCCATAGACTAAAAAGGTATTATAACATTTGCACAATTTAGAAAAGTATTTAGTTTTCAATAAATTGTATTAAAACTTACATTGTGCACAATTTCAATGACATTGATATAAAATATTAATGTAGATATTAAACTGTAATATTACTATTTTTAAGAAAATATTGTTATTCTTGAATAATTGAGCGTTAATAAACTTGTATTCATTTACTCAAGACTTTTTTTTAATTAAACGACTACTAGGAACTTCATCTGACATTACTAGTATCTACAGGGTGTGTATGACTATGGAACACTTACTTAAATCATGCAGTTACAAAAATATGTTTTTGAAAAAAAAAAACATCCGTTTACAAGTTATGACCGTTTGACTTTAAACTAACTTCGAAAACTTCTAAATATTAGTTTTTATGGATTTAATAGTTTTATTGGTTCATTTATTGGTAAGGGTCACTTAGAGGTCCTACAAGAACGGTTCCTAAAGAACACAAAAACACAAAAGTAAAACAGAAAAGTAATGAATGTGACGGTAGCGAAACGGCCAGAGTACATATTTTGACTAAGGTGTAGAGTTTGGAAGTTAGGGCTTGTAGAATTAGGGCTTGTAGAGTCAGGGCGTGTAGAGTTTGAATCTTGGCTAAACATGAGATCTGATAACTTTTTTGCAGTGCGAGCCATATGGTCTCGTCTTTGAAACATTTTACATGAAAATGTTTTTGGCGGGATAGGGTGGGATAAGAATACAAGTGCTTTACATTATAATTCTTTACATTACATTTTCTCAATAACAAAGTGAATAAATCCAAAATTAAAAAAATATATACGATTTAAAATCTTTAACTTTACACATTCCACCTCCTTTTATGAGAAACGGAGGTAAAAATACCGGGATATTCCAATGGTTCAAATTCAAAATTCCTTATGTAACTGCATGCTAGAGTAGGCCTGCCGTCACCTAAATTGCCAAGGCCGGACAAAACCCCGGACACATGGGTGAAATTTTAGTTTTCTGTTCTTAATTTAAACAGCTTTTTAACGATCCATCTAACAATTATAATTTTCCCCTGGCACAGATTGGCCGGGGTGCGGGGACACTTTTGAGAAACCCCGTCCGGACGCTCCCCGGACACCCTCTAAACTAGGACAAATCCGGGGAAACACAGACGGATGGCAGCCCTATGCTAGAGCCCTTTCAGTGATTTAAGTAAGTGTTCCATTGTCAGACATTTTTTTGCATCTGAGTATTATTAAAAAAAAATTGCCCGGCGCTAGTGACATTACTGTGGACTGTGGCCCACGCAACCCACTGTTTACAGGTTGTCGATACGAAAACTTGTAGCAGGTTTAATTATCAGCCATCATACAAAACTAATACCCTGAATGCCAGACGTTAAATGTTTCTTTCCTTTTTTTTAGTAAGAATTTTATACAAAAATCACAGACTTATCACAGAGAGAGAGTTCACATCTATCATTATGACTATGACAGCCATAGGCTTTTCACTATTTAACTGCGTGTAGTCAGAAAAAAAAAAAAAAATTGGAAGCCTTCTGAAATACTTGTAGATAATTTTAATAATCGGCATAGAAACTGCAATGTTATCACGAGCCTCGAAATCTGTATAATCTTGTTTAAATAATATTTAGTCCGCCTATTGACTGAACGTACTGATATCTGCATACGTATACAACTAAATAAATTACGTAAGAGACGGTCGCAATATCTAAAAGTGATAAACAAATGTTAATGTGTTTCAGGATGATACGAATGAACTGTCTTCGTCGTAGAAAGACGTCGGATTTGATTGTTAGTAACTTTACAAGAGAGCATTTTAAAGTTTTAAAATGATGTTCTCCGTAATATTTTGAAAGTGGCTGTTTCTGTTAATGAAATCTGCAAATGTTACTGTGTGTATGAGCTTTGAAAAATGATTTGTTTTATCATAAAGTATAATGTTTTCAGTAGGCTTATGTCAAAAACAAAAATCGTAAAACAATCAAATCCGCCGTTTTTCTACGACTAAGACGAAATATATAGTTAGGTAGAACTAAAAATATGCTTTAACGACTAACCAAATTAAAAAGTAAAAAAGAGTTCTTCTATCCACCTCCTGGCTTCGTCATCAGACCATCATTAGCAAGCCAAGTTAATCTGTGGGATTCATCAAAACGAATCATATGAGTATCTATTTATACGGGAATTAACGCGAACACGAAATAGGTATTACATACCTCTGAATTGCCTGATATTTCGACCAGGTTGCACTGGCCGTGGTCACATGATAACAGGACAGGATGACTCATTAAAAACCTCGAAAGGTTTTACCAGTAGCCACTGCAGGCTTCCACTATCCACCTCCTGGCTCCATTATCAGATTAGCCCCAATATGCAAAATTATAGTATTGTCATCCAAACTACATATACATACTAAGTTTCATTTCGATACGACAATTAGAAGTAGGTTAAAATTTACTTCCAAGATTGGTTTATAGTTTGTTAATTCGTAATTCGTTACAAGTGAAGCGAATAAAGGTGTGTTAAAACTGCCAGTCCTTTAAAAAACAACGAGTATAAGTGTTTGTCAACTTCCACATACAGCAAAAACATACTCCAACATCATCTAGCAAAGACGAGTTGAACTATGAAGGAACTACTAATCCTGCATCGCGCTGTGAGAGTTCTCGCCCCGATTAGTATATTTATAACCTCTCAACATCAACCGTTGGCCCGCGGCCCGCCAGGCATGATCACCTCGCCTGGTCGGAGGATCCTCCCTTTGTGTTGGAGGGACATAACACTCGTTCCTCCACACCTAATTCACAGTTAGCTCATACAGCTACCACTCCCATATTAGACTCTTTAACAGATAACTATTCAAACCCTAACAATAGAATACTCAAACTTACAATGAAAATTTTCTATGTACGCGACTTAGTGCTTGAAATAGTCGCGTCCAAGTTCTCGACAGAAGCGGTAATATAGGTGCGTGTGGATTTTTAAAATTATCAGTTTACACATCATTGGGAAAGTAGTTTTATAACTCTTCATATCCTTACAACTTCCATATCACTTAACGACACATAATAGCATATTTGCAATATTAAGTAACGCAAAAATATCATAATAAACGTAGTTGGAAGATCTCGCGACACGACCTCATTCTTTCTTATGATATGGCAAACTGTTAGCTCCGCGCGGTACTAGTTTTAAGCCACGCCCGCTCTGGTACAGTTTAATAATTAAATATAATTCTTTATTGCACAAACAAAATTTACAAATTAATAAAACTAAAACACTTACATTTTATTTTAATTAGTTGCGTACTAGCGTCTAAACTAGGCCGAGCCTGTATCTTAGACGCCAGTTTCTTCCAGTGACACATTACTGATAAACAATTACATTCGCACTTATAATTCACTAATGAATACAAAATCTTAAACACTACACCAATATTCTGAGATATTTGCACAACAATTTTTAAACCATGTCCAGTAAAAACAGAATAGGTAGTATTAATCTGTGAGTACCCTCAACCCGTTCATTAATTTTTTTTTTTCTTTTTTAATTAAAAGACAACTCTCGCATTAGAAATTACTCTTGTGTCGCGGGGGACTTTACAAACATATAAACAACGGACACATAGAACACCCAGACTCGGGTGGGAATCGAACCCACGACCTATGGCATAGGAGTCAGGGTCACTAACCACTAGGCCAACAGGCCAGTCCAGGCCAGCAATTCAACATCAATACCACTATAAGTGTGAACTTCGTCTAATTTTAGTAACTGTATATTTGTGTGGTTTTCTAGTTGATAAATATATTGAGATATATTTCAATTATTTTCGTATGAATTTGAGATAATCGTAGATACTAATTACAACGGGTGGTGTGGAGGAACGGGTGTTTGTCTCTCAAAAACAAAGGGAAGAAATTCCGACCAGGCTCCATGATCATGTTTGGTGGACCGCGGCCCAACGGTTGGTATTGGTAAGTTGTATTTATCTATTTATTAGCAACCCGCCCCGGCTTCGCACGGGTGGTAGTGGGGGACTTTGTTTTATAGTATGTAGTGATACTAATCGGCGCGAGAACTTTCATTGCGCGATGTAGGACTAGTAGTTACTACGTAGTTCAGCTTGTCGTCGCTGGATGATGTTTTTTTTACTTTTTTTTTTATAGTACCTATAGGGGGCAAACGAGCAGACGGGTCACCTAATGGTAAATGACTACCGCCGCCCATGGGCACCTGTAACTCAAGAGTCACAAATGCGTTGCCGCCCTTTGAGGTGGGAGTAGGAGAAGAGGGGGAGAGGGAAGAATGGGAAGTGGGGAGAGGGGAAGGACGGGAATAGGGAAGAGGGAAGGGTTAGGGCCTCCGGTAACCTCACTCACGCGGCGAAAAGCAATGCAATCATTGCTTCACTCTCGGTTTTCTGTAAGGCCGTGGTATTGAGCGGAGTCGAGCCGGCCCATACGTGCAGAAAAGTATGTTTTCGCTCCATGTGGAAGTCGCCACAGTGGTATAATTTTTATTAATGGTATCTTGTAGAATTTTTGACATTACAATTCAATAAGTTGTTTTACGTAACAAATACGTCCGTTTGCGATTTCAACATTTCGAGGAAAGTTTGTGCGTAGGTCCATGTTTATTAACTGTTGACTGTTTCAGCGTAATATGTCGCAACCAAACTTAGCGTCAGCTTGTTTAATAAACACCGAATAAATATGGTGACCACTTCCTGGATTTATAAAGGATGTACGGTTGCGGACCGGACGGAGGATCTTCATCAAGAAGTGAACCAGTATAGAACCAGCTTATTTACATAAACTATCAAATTTTATATAAACTTATTTTGAGTCGGCGCCAAACAACAAACTGATTAATTATCTAAATTTTATTTGTACCTACGTAGAAATGGACATGGCTATACGTAGGTAACTAATCATTTTATTATTTGGCGCCAACTCAAAATAAGTCCATCATCAGATCTTGACTTCCTTCACATGGGAGCACCCTTGAGGTATACCCTATCTAACAGAAGAATAATCAGAATCGGTTCATAAATAACGGAGAGAGGGCTGAACATACATAAAAACAAATATACTTATATAGATACGGTCGAATTGAGAACCTCCTTTTTTTTGCGTCGCGTTCGCTCAGTATGACGTCTGCAGGCAGACTACCTTTGATGTGGGAGTAGGGGAAGGAGTTAGGGGGAGAGGGGGAAGAGGGGTAGAGGGAAGGATTAGGGCCCTCCGGTAACTTCACTCAGTCGGCGAAAAACAATGCAATTTCATTACTTCACTGCCGGTTTTCTGTGTGGCCGTGGTTTCACTTCGGTCGAGCCGGCCCATACCGGCCGAAGTGTGACTCTCGTATGAGTTACCTCCTATTCACTGAACTCCTATAAAAACCTTGTTTTTTTTTTGGAGCCTAGACGCTATTGCAAGTACCTAGCTTATCTATATTGCTTGTGATTGTATATGCATTTCAGTTTTCTTATCGGGCAAAATGTTTTTTTTTAATGTATATTATAGGGGACAAACGAGCAGACGGGTCACCTGATGGTAAGTGACTACATTCGCCTATGGACAGCTGTATGGACATTTCCATACTAATATTATAAAGCTGAAGAGTTTGTTTGTTTGCTTGAACTCGCTAATCTCAGGAACTACTGGTCCGAATTGAAAAATTATTTTAGTGTTGGATAGCCCATTTATCGAGGAAGGCTATAGGCTATAAAACATCACGCTACGACCAATAGAAGCGGAGCAGTGACCATAAACACTGTGAAACACGGTGAAACTGCGGAGACATGTTACACATTTTCATATACTTACGATTATGTACTTGCACGCCAGTGTCATTGTGGCGTGGCGGTAGAGAATTCCACTGCAACGCGTCAGAGGTACCTAGTGGGTTCAATCCCCGGCCGAGTGCAAATATTTGTGCATGGATGCATGCCGGAATATGTCTATTTACTTTGGTAGGTGGTTCCAAAAAAAATATTTCTAACCCCCGACGCAAAAAGAGGGGTGTTATAAGTTTGACGTGTCCATGTGTCTGTGTGTCTGTCTGTGGCATCGTAGCTCCCAAACGAACAGAGCGATTTAAGTGCATCTTTTTGGTTGAAATGTGACTTAATCGAGGGTGTTCTTAGATATAATTCAAGAAAATCTATTCAGCCGTTCGAAGATCGTTCGAAGAGTCGGAGGTCGTGCCTCTGGCTTAGCAGTCAGGGTCACTAACCACTAGACCAACAGGCCAGTCAAAGTTTGGGTAGCGCTGTGCAATATTTACCAGAATATTCTATTATTTTAACACGTTTTTCTTAGCTTCAATTGCAAGTACTAGAGATGGGCGGCGGGAAAATACCCGTTGTTTTAATACCCGGGTAAATTCCCGGGGAAAAGCCCGGGTAAATACCCTGAGCATGGGTAAAATCATTCTAAACAATGTTGAACAATTGTTTTAGTAAGGCTGCACTGTAACTTCAATGTCAATCATACTTCTATTGGCTACCTCGATGACAGCACCGCTGTAGAGAGATATATGTCAGAAATCCAGTCTTTGAGAAAGTTTATTGAACGGGTTAATTTGATATTATAGCGGGTGTCCGATGGGGGTGACATCAATCTTGTCAATTTTAACCCTTCCAAAACACAGGTGTGTCTCTTCTCTACGAAAAGGAGTACTTTCAAACTTACACCCATTTTCCAAGGTCTATCCTTACCGATTACTGACCATCTAAGCCTTCTGGACATCACCGTCACGTCCAAACGAGCCTGGTCGGAATTTCTTCTCTTTGTTTTTGAGGGACAAACACCCGTTCCTCCACACCACCCGTTGTAATTAGTATCTACGATTATCTCCTCCCGATTTATCCTATTCTTTTATAACGATGAAAGAAACCAAATTCATACGATAATAATTGAAATATATCTCAATATATTCATCAACTAGAAAACCACACAAATATACAGTTACTAAAATTGGACGAAGTTCACACTTATAGTGGTATTGATGTTGAATTGCTGGCCTGGACTGGCCTGTTGGCCTAGTGGTTAGTGACCCTGACTCTGTAGATACTAATTACAACGGGTGGTGTGGAGGAACGGGTGTTTGTCCCTCAAAAACAAAGGGAAGAAATTCCGACCAGGCTCCATTATCATGTTTGGTGGACCGCGGCCCAACGGTTGATATTGGTAAGTTGTATTTATCTAATTACTAGCAACCCGCCCCGGCTTCGCACGGGTAGCGGTGGGGGACTTTGTTTTATAGTATGTAGTGATACTAATCGGCGCGAGAACTTTCATTGCGCGATGTAGGACTAGTAGTTACTACGTAGTTCAGCTTGTCGTCGCTAGATGATGGTTTTTTTTCCTTTTTTTTCTTTATGGTACCTATAGGGGGCAAACGAGCAGACGAGTCACCTGATGGTAAATGACTACCGCCGCCCATGGGCACCTGTAACTCAAGAGTCACAAGTGCGTTGCCGCCCTTTGAGGTGGGAGTAGGAGAAGAGGGGGAGGGGGGGAAGAATGGGAAGTGGGGAGAGGGGAAGGACGGGAATAGGGAAGAGGGAAGGGTTAGGGCCTCCGGTAACCTCACTCACGCGGCGAAAAGCAATGCAATCATTGCTTCACTCTCGGTTTTCTGTAAGGCCGTGGTATTGAGCGGAGTCGAGCCGGCCCATACGTGCAGAAAAGTATGTTTTCGCTCCATGTGGAAGTCGCCACAGTGGTATAATTTTTATGAATGGTATCTTGAGTTTTTGACATTACAATTCATAAGTTGTTATACGTAACAAATACGTCCGTTTGCGATTTCAACATTTCGAGGAAAGTTTGTGCGTAGGTCCATGTTTATTAACTGTTGACTGTTTCAGCATAATATTTCGCAACCAAACTTAGCGTCAGCTTGTTTAATAAACACCGAATAAATATGGTGACCACTTCCTGGATTTATAAAGGATGTACGGTTGCGGACCGGACGGAGGATCTTCATCAAGAAGTGAACCAGTATAGAACCAGCTTATTTACATAAACTATCAAATTTTATATAAACTTATTTTGAGTCGGCGCCAAACAACAAACTGATTAATTATCTAAATTTTATTTTGTACCTACGTAGAAATGGACATGGCTATACGTAGGTAACTAATCATTTTATTATTTGGCGCCAACTCAAAATCAGTCCATCATCAGATCTTGACTTCCTTCACATGGGAGCACCCTTGAGGTATACCCTATCTAACAGAAGAATAATCAGAATCGGTTCATAAATAACGGAGAGAGGGCTGAACATACATAAAAACAAATATACTTATATAGATACGGTCGAATTGAGAACCTCCTTTTTTTGCATCGCGTTCGCTCAGTATGACGTCTGCAGGCAGACTACCTTTGATGTAGGAGTAGGGGATGGAGTTAGGGGGAGAGGGGGAAGAGGGGTAGAGGGAAGGATTAGGGCCCTCCGGTAACTTCACTCAGTCGGCGAAAAACAATGCAATTGCATTGCTTCACTGCCGGTTTTCTGTGTGGCCGTGGTTTCACTTCGGTCGAGCCGGCCCATACCGGCCGAAGTGTGACTCTCGTATGAGTTACCTCCTATTCACTAAACTCCTATAAAAATCTTGTTTTTTTTTTGGAGCCTAGACACTATTGCAAGTACCTAGCTTATCTATATTGCTTGTGATTGTATATGCATTTCAGTTTTCTTATCGGGCAAAATGTTTTTTTTTTATGTATATTATAGGGGACAAACGAGCAGACGGGTCACCTGATGGTAAGTGACTACATTCGCCTATGGACAGCTGTATGGACATATCCATACTAATATTATAAAGCTGAAGAGTTTGTTTGTTTTTGCTTGAACTCGCTAATCTCAGGAACTACTGGTCCGAATTGAAAAATTATTTTAGTGTTGGATAGCCCATTTATCGAGGAAGGCTATAAAACATCACGCTACGACCAATAGAAGCGGAGCAGTGACCATAAACGCAGGTGAAACTGCGGAGACATGTTACACATTTTCATATACTTACGATTATGTACTTGCACGCCAGGGTCATTGTGGCGTGGCGGTAGAGAATTCCACTGCAACGCGTCAGAGGTACTTAGTGGGTTCAATCCCCGGCCGAGTGCAAATATTTGTGCATGGATGCATGCCGGAATATGTCTATTTACTTTGGTAGGTGGTTCCAAAAAAAATATTTCTAACCCCCGACGCAAAAAGAGGGGTGTTATAAGTTTGACGTGTCCATGTGTCTGTGTGTCTGTCTGTGGCATCGTAGCTCCCAAACGAACGGAGCGATTTAAGTGCGTCTTTTTGGTTGAAATGTGACTTAATCGAGGGTGTTCTTAGATATAATTCAAGAAAATCTATTCAGCCGTTCGAAGATCGTTCGAAGAGTCGGAGGTCGTGCCTCTGGCTTAGCAGTCAGGGTCACTAACCACTAGACCAACAGGCCAGTCAAAGTTTGGGTAGCGCTGTGCAATATTTACCAGAATATTCTATTATTTTAACACGTTTTTCTTAGCTTCAATTGCAAGTACTAGAGATGGGCGGCGGGAAAATACCCGTTGTTTTAATACCCGGGTAAATTCCCGGGGAAAAGCCCGGGTAAATACCCTGAGCATGGGTAAAATCATTCTAAACAATGTTGAACAATTGTTTTAGTAAGGCTGCACTGTAACTTCAATGTCAATCATACTTCTATTGGCTACCTCGATGACAGCACCGTTGTAGAGAGATATATGTTAGAAATCCAGTCTTTGAGAAAGTTTATTGAACGGGTTAATTTGATATTATAGCGGGTGTCCGATTGGGGTGACATCAATCTTGTCAATTTTAACCCTTCCAAAACAGAGGTGTGTCTCTTCTCTACGAAAAGGAGTACTTTCAAACTTACACCCATTTTCCAAGGTCTATCCTTACCGATTACTGACCATCTAAGCCTTCTGGACATCACCGTCACGTCCAAACGTCGGTCAACAAATCGAGTCTATGGCACAGACAACTTCCAAGAAATTTGGAGTCATTTAGTCCGGTCCGGCGGTACTTCAGCTCTGAACAGCAGCTTCATATCTATACAACCCAAGTTCGATCTTGCATGGAGTGCTGCAGTCACCATTGGAATGCCTCAGCTAAGTACCATCTAGAAACTCTGGACTCTGTTGACCGAAGAGTCCGTAGGCTCATTAATGTTGATGATGATATGAAAAATGATGATGTTGTCACGAATAGGAAACTACATAACCTTAAGCATCGTCGTAAAGTCGCCTGCTTATCGGTTTTTTTATAGGTTTCACTTTACTTCACGAATTAATTGAACCCTCACTATTCCTTTATCGAACTACTAGGGACAGACAGAGGTTCCATCCTTTCATTGTCGAAACACCAAAAAGTCTAACTAAATGCTTTGACAGCTCCTTTTCATTTCGAGTCGCCAAGGTGTGAAATGAGCTGTCTGCGACTATTTTTTCAGTCAATTAATTATAATCCTAGAACATTCAAGCGTAGAGTGAATGGGTTTTTCTTGGATAGGCATGTACCATCTTCGTCTTCATCATCACTTTCTATTAGGTGAGTTGGAAGACAAACGCCTATTTCATTTCATAATAATAAAAAAAAAGTTTATCTATAATATGTATGTTTTTAGTAATATACAAGTATGTTAGTCAGTCTTTCAGGTCAATCCTTTCTTAGCTGACGTGTGCTGCCTATAAACTATCTTTCTGTCAAACGGTACACAAAAGCAAGGACTTCCATACAATTTTTCAAGAGCCCTTAGACCCCCTTAAAGGGGCCCTTTGCTGAAATTCTTTCTTAGCCGAGATGTCATACCTATAAAATACTTCCCCGCCAACTAGAACTTAAAAAAACGAAAAAAAACTAAGAACTTTCGTATAAACTTGCGAAAGCCCTTAGAATCCAGCCCAGTCTTAAACTCCAACGTATGCTACCTGTAAACTACCAAAATGTAAATTGACATGTGCCAATTATAAACTGCCTCCCTACCAAATTTCAGGTCTCTAGTACAAAAAACCAAGGCCTTTCATACAAACTTGCGAAGGCCCTTAGACCCCCTAAATCCTGTGGCAAAATCCTTTCATAGCTGAAGTCTCCTACTTATAAACTACCTTTTTGTCAAATTTCATCAATATTCATAGTTCAAGTAGTTGTCGAGATTTCGTGATCAGTCAGTGGATGAGCAAGTTAGTATCCTTTCCCTTTTATTTCTATAGATTATAATGATACGAGTGTAGTACCTGTATGTCTAATATAGTTAACTAAATTGTTTTTAATTATAATCTATAGAAAAAGTGTTTTTTTAGTAATAAAAGCAATTTAGAGAGGTTTGAAGAATATTTACCCGTGATTTGGGTATTTTCCCGGATTTTTACCTCATATTTACCCGACAGGGAATTTTGCCGGATATTTACCGGGTAGATGTCCATCTTGTAACTATAACAATGTAAACAAATCTAAGAAGTCAATTTTAACCTACTTCTAATTGTCGTACCCAAATGAAACTTTGCGTGTACACGTAGGTTGGGTGACAATACTGTAAGTTAGCATCTTGGAGCTGATCTGATAATGGAGCCAGGAGGTGGATAGTGGAACTCTTCAGTGGCTACTAGTAAACCCCTTGAGTTTGGGCTCATACGATTCCTTTTAACGAGTCCAATAGATTTGGCTTTATAATGATGGTCTGTGGATTAAGCCAGGAGTTAGATAGCGGAACTCTTTTTTACTCTTAATTTCGTTCGCGTTTTACTAAACTATAATTGGCATATTGAGGCGAAGAAAGCGGAACGAAGATGCGACAGTGAAGGGGAGTGGTGGTCATAATGGAGCGAAGAGAAGAATTGTATGGGGAGCGAGATCAAAAAGAGCCTTTTTGATCTCGTACCCGCTTATTGGAAGTACGAGCTGTTAAACCTTGGAAGAAGATTAATAATAATTTTCATAGACAATCAGTACTGAGTATCACATACTTTTTACATAGACTTTTATTCAGTTACTCAACCTCTTTTAAAAAACCTTGGGTTATTAACACTGACATTCCGTCAATTCATAAAGAAAATGAAGACTGCATGTTTGCAGAGCAACTAAAATTATTACGTGAAACAACTCTCTTATCTTCTCTGATAAATGCAGTACCTACTTATCTCGTAAATGTAAACACAGTCATAATTACTTGTAAGTGATAACGATAGCATTTGTCTCCGGGAATTCGTAGCGAATGCCCGTCTTTACGTAAAGTTATATTTCGGGATGAAAATTCATAATTTTGTTTTAAAAATGTGTGTGTGGGCCGAGACGCGGGCAACCGCGTCTCTTGTGGCCGAATGCTAAGTGGCTACTTGCACTGCCTGCAGGCCGGTGGGTGATCCAAACGTTAGTAGTGTGATGCCTGTCAAGTCAGGAGCACGTGCGATCGTGTACATAAATATTTGTGCGATTTTTCGTGTTGTAACAGCTGATTTTGTGAACTCTGTGCTAGTGGTATAAAAGAGGTAAGTACATCTATATTTAACTTCACTATTCTCGTGAAACAGACATGTAAAAATGTATGTCATGTGTGTGTTTTCAAACAAATTCTTGTTGAATATGAACGGAGTTGCGTTTGAATTTTAATGTTTAGACTGAAACTCCGTTAAGTGTTGTGCATATAGGTACATTATATTGTGTATAGTCTTATCTGTTGAAGAAGACGTGCTAGTAATTGATATATTCTGTGTTGATAGATCTTGTATAGAATGTTCGCAATATCAGTGAGGTCATTGCCCTTTTGATTATTCAAATGTTAGTATAAAAACAGAACAGCTGACTAAGGTGACCTTCAAGTCATTAAACAAGTATACTTAAGTTGTGCTACTTAGAGTGATCAAACTGGTAAACTGTACTATCGCCAGGAAATGATAATACTCCGGAAGTTCAGATTTTTTATCGAGAGAAATAAAACAATTTTGAAACTCAGTTTTTAAGTAGGACTTATATACTTAAATGAGGCAACATAAAGTTATTAAGAGTTGAGTTGCTATAGGCATTTGTTCAGACATTAATCGTTCGTATAAAGTAGAATGGTACCTACTTAAATTGTAGATAATTATGCTTCTTCTAAATCTTCAGCATTCCGAAAACACTTTTTATTTTTATAAAATTTACAGTGGGCTGATTGTGTTTTTGAGAGTTGAGATATCACAAACATAAAACGGCAGATAATTCCAGACTTCCGACCAGTAGTGACAACCCTAGTCTCAGTATAAACAAGACTGCGTTGGTACACAGTAACTGCAATTAATGATTTTCACAATGCATTTACAATTCTTGTTTGGTACAAGTAGGTAATAATAATAAATTATACAGCTAACCTAGAGCGTTTGGCTCTTACCTTGTAGCAGATAAACATCTCGAAAACGAAATTCAAACTACATTGCTTGCTCTGTACTGACAATTCAAGATTCATAGTTATCGAGTGAATACAGAACCAGTAATGTAGGTTAATGTTTGGACTTATAAAAGTGCATACGAGGTCTACGTTAGAAAACGCCACCGTTTGCTAGACTTGCAATTACAGATATTAAGTATGTACTGTACATCTTCGTAGGGCTGCCATCCGTCCGGGTTTCCCCGGATTTGTCCTAGTTTAGAGGGCGTCCGGGGAGCGTCCGGGCGGGGCTTTTTAAAAAGTGTCCGGGTAAAACCCGGACACTCTGTGCCAGGGGACAATTATAGTTGTTAGATAAATCGTTAACAAGCTAAAATTTTAAATGGAATCGCGTTCTTTTTAAGGTGTCCCGGCGAAAATCTCAATTTCACGCATGTGTCCGGGGATTTTTTAAGTGGTTGTCCTCGGTCGGCAATTTAAGTGATGGCAGGCCTAATCTTAGGTATTTCAATGAACATAATTTTGGTTTTATGACTACCGTGGGATAATTTCTAAGTGCATTTAAATAATATAATAGTACAAAGCAAGTACTACTTAATATGCAAATCATTATAGAACTTCGTACGGTAGGTATATTACATAAGTGAGATGGTGGCGCGACCTGTTCCACGCGCACCTCTCTGATCTGGAGGGGGGTAAGGGCCCCCGTACTCCGTAGTGTGGTCGCCTGCTGAAGGCGGCCAAGACCTGCAGGGGTTCCCAGAGGACTCCCTAGGGTATACCCGGGTCCTTCTGCACTACCCGGGTTCAATTCCGACATACCACTTTACCGTTAGCTCCGGTGAGGTGACCCGTGGGGGTTTACACACCATAAAAAAAAGGTAAATTACATAAGTAAAAAAAGGTTATATTATACATATGTATAAGGACAATAGGATGAAATGAAAGTTTAATATGTTTAGAAATGGTGGTGTAACGATGATGATGGCGAAACATTTGTTACAAATTGGGACCTCGCGTGGCTAAAATTTTGATTGCGCGATGCAGTCTATTATCTATATGCATATATAGCTGCGTGGTGTACATTGCGATACCGCGGCTTGCAAAAGCAACCTTAATATTCATAACTGGCTACGCCCCGCGGTTTCACCCCCGTTAGTCCCGATGCC
This sequence comes from Euplagia quadripunctaria, assembly GCA_963859945.1. Lineage (NCBI taxonomy): Eukaryota > Metazoa > Arthropoda > Insecta > Lepidoptera > Erebidae > Euplagia > Euplagia quadripunctaria. The sequence continues at coordinate 21,907,413 of OY982568.1, read as the reverse complement.
GTGGGAATATTGGGATAAAAAGTGGCCTATGTGTTAATCCAGGTTTCCAGCTATCTACATACCAAGTTTCAACGCAATCGGTTCAGTAGTTTTTGCGTGAAAGAGTAACAAACATCCATACATCCTCACAAACTTTCACGTTTAAAATATTAAGTACGATTTCATTCCGTATCTAAATGAATTTAAGTTTAGAAAAACTAAAATAAACACGCTTTAGTTCCACTATCCATCTCCTGGCTCCATCATCAGACCATCATTACTAAGCCCAATCTGTTGGACTCTTCAAACGCAATCATATGAACCCAAACTCGAAGGGTTTACTAGTAGCCACTGAAGAGTTCCACTATTCACCTCCTGACTCCTTCATCAGATCAGCTCCAAGATGCCAAATTATAAAACAAAAGTTGATTTCTAAGATTGTTTACATAGTTACAAGTGAAACTAATAGAGTCTGTTGAGACTGTCTTAAAATTTGTTTGTGATGACAAGTAAGTACAATCGGAGTATTTGCATTCTGTATGTACCAAGCTTTACTATAGCTTTGTATTACCAGCGTTATTGTTAAAACTTCTGTATATAGTTTACCATTGGAATAATTATGATGCTATTCAATAGATTTATAAATAGTTCCAGCTATGTGATGACATAAGTATTTATCTCTGTAAGAACCAAAGACAAAAGAGTTAAGAGCTAATATCTCCTCTATTTGTCAACTGATTCTTTTTTATTTTTAATGGCCTTTTTTTGTTATGTACTTAGCAATCGATATGTTTAGTGTCATCAATAAAAAAAAATCGGTAAATTTTTATTATTGTCAATGATTCAATGAATTACGGTCTCATTTCAAATTCTGGGTAGGTTAGGCTCGATCTGTTCCCGGATCCCTCCTACTTAAGGCGCAGTATGGCACACCGTGTGGTTTTAATCGGTTCGATTCCGACACACCGCCCCATCGAAAACCCAGGTGGGGTGACGGCCCGAGGGGGTTTCCACACGCACAAAAAAAAAGGTAGGTTCTCGATTCTGGGAAGTGAAGGAACCAGGGCTTTATATTTTGTTGTTAGTTTTATCACAATCATTCTGCTATGGTTGACGAATAACCTCCCATCTAATGATTTCATTCGACTTATGACCAACGTATCATCATCGTAGGCATGACTGCGTAGGGTCTCTGCGTAGGGTGGCAGAGCGGGCAAAATGCCACGGGCCCCCTGCTCGAGGGGACATAGGAGAACACAGGAGGCACTGATTACAAAATGTGAATTAGCCACGGGCCTCAGATCGTAAAGTTACGCCACGGAGGCCAGGGGAGCGCAGCTGCCTCCCCAGGCTTTTGTATACTTACGTACCTAGTATTCAATTTATTAAAATAATTTTGAGTTATTTTTTTTTTGGTTTGCCCTCGCCTAGATCGATAAAAATAAATTTGCCCCGCCCTTGGACCGACAAAATAGATGTAAATGTCAGTAGACATATATGAGGTAGTCGTAAGAGGTCACACATTATTAGGTATTATTCTTGTTAACCCCTCTAGCTAAATGCTTGGTGTTAGGAGTGGGTTCACCTCTGGTAGTTTACTGGGTGGGGAGGTCGAACCCGTAGCCTTAGCTATTACACTACCAGCGCGGCGCTTTGTATTAAATAATTTAAAAAAAATCTTATTGTTATTAATATCGGTGTTGATTTAAATTTCGAATATCTCGATCTCCTTTGTCATTCATTTACGCAGAAAAAGTTGAAATCTTTAGATGTTAGATTATACTGATAATCAATTGGAAAAACCTTTAGGGGGAGATATAATGTATTATAGAGCTATTCTTTTGACAATATTCGATTAGATATCGCAATCCCTTTAAAGTTTTAAATCCAGAGATAACTCTCTTTGTTATTATTATGCATTTCCAATGTAACTTTACAGCAGCAAAATTTTCTGAACATGCAATTCGCAAACCCTTCAGAGTTAATGTGCTTATCTAAATCTACTAACTACCAAAGATTCTTTTTCGAATCAGGATGTGTTCGAATAAAATACCTGTTACTTACAAATACATTATATAGCACACAATATATTTAAGTATCTATAATATTAGTTGACCTTACCTATTAAAATATCAAATGTCTCAAGTCTCAAAACTCGGAGTCATGCGCGGTGTTTAACAAATACATACAAGAATACATACAAGAACGAACACAAAGTTAACCTTGATATTAGCTGCTTTAAAATGATGTGGAATAAGCATTGAATTATACAGCTATACTGTGATGAGTTCTTTTTGTCCTTGACCCCTATTTACGTCAAGAATAGCCCCGTAACCTTGACACAAATATCTTGTCTCTTGTTAACTTAAAGTCTTCAAGGTTTGGGTACTTTTGAATTACAATGAATCGGCTCCCTTTTTATCATAATCGTCATTATTTAAATATTTGACTATTGTTCCGTTTATTTATATATTTTTAACCGACTTAAAAAAAGGAGGAGATTCTCAATTCGTGGGAATCTTTATTTTTTTATGTATGTTCACCGATTACTCAAATACGCCTGAACCAATTTGGAAATTTCTTTTTTTGTTTTTGGTTTATGAGGTTAATTAGGTTTTTGAAAAATCAACAAATATCTTAAAAAAATTATACATCTATGATATTTTCGTTCATTCCGAAACCTCGCTGTCTCATTGGAGCAGTGCGTTTAGTTACCCATATTATATTTAAACAAAATACATCTACTTTCCACTAAAAAGCACATTGAAGTCGGTGATACTTTTTTAAAAGGTAATTTTATACCATGTCCGTGACAAACAAGCATACGGCCCTCATGATGATAATAAGCGGTTACAGTAGCCTATAGACGCTTGCAGCTCCAGGAGACTCGCATGCGCGTTGCCTTCAAAGGCGTTTACAGTAGCCTATAGACGCTTGCAGCTCGAGGAGACTCGCATGTGCGTTGCCTTCAAAGGCGTTTACAGTAGCCTATAGACGCTTGCAGCTCGAGGAGACTCGCATGCGCGTTGCCTTCAAAGGCGTTTACAGTAGCCTATAGACGCTTGCAGCTCGAGGAGACTCGCATGCGCGTTGCCTTCAAGATCGTTTACACTTTACACTCCTTTTTTTGAAGAACCCCATGTTGTAGTCTTCAGTTTCCTACTTGATTTTTGGTAACTAACCTTGTTAGAAGATACTTTTTTTTTCATATACATATTATCATGAAAATATACAGCTTTTAGTTTAACTATTGATAATGAAACACTCTTGACACACATTGACATTATTCACACATTTAAATTGACATATTACAAATTAAATTAGACTAAAAGCGATCTATTCACACTATTCTATCTAACACTAACACTCTATTCTATCCTATCATTTGCAAACAATTAATATTTATGCTGAATACCTTTGAATGGTACTTATATAGGATTTCTTTTTATATAGGCTCCTTATATTGTACACTAGCTGCGCCCCGCGGTTTCACCCGCGTAACTCCCGATCCCGTGGGAATATCGGGATAGAAAGTAGCCTATGTGTTAATCCAGATCTCTAGCTATCTACATACCAAGTTTCATCGCAATCGGTTCAGTAGTTTTTGCGTGAAAGAGTAACAAACATCCATCCATCCATACTCACAAACTTTCACCTTTATAATATTAGTAAGATTGCAGCCCCTCATTTTACCTATGTTTCTCTTTCCACCCAATGGTTGCCTGGAAGAGATCGCAAACTGCCATAAGGTCGCCAATTGTACATAATAGTTGCCAGTAAGTATTTAGATATCAATAAATAGTACATCTATCTATCTATTCTCTACAATTTTTACGGAAAGCGTTAACCGTCGTCTTTGCACTCACAACACCGACAACCGACAACATTCATATCTCATCGGAGACCAAGTAATCTTCAATAATACCCCGACTCGAAAATCCCTTCAACGATTAGAAAAGAGCTGATGATCTTCGAACGGCTGAACAGATTTTCATGAATTATATCTAAGAACACTCTCGATCAAGTTATCTTTCAAACAAAAAAAATCACACTCAAATCGGTTCATCCGTTCGGGTGCTACGATGCCACAGACAGACACACACACACACAGACACGTCAAACTTATAACCGTCGTTTTTGCGTCAGGGGATATAAAAAGGATTAAATGCATTATATGTATAGCGCAATAGCCAACGTATATTGTTTTTAATAATATATTATTTTACGATAACGTGAACGTTCTGAAATGATAAAGTGAAGCCGTCTAACTAAACAGAACCGATATTGATGCATAATCTAGGCCGCAAAAGACCGCCCGCCATGTCATTACACGTCAATTTTGCAATTGCGCTGTATCTGCACACAAACACTTGAAAACGATAAATTAAGTCCATCATATCTGAATTGGCCGATTGTTGTTATTATGCGAACTTATTGCGTTATCGTTTTGTTATTATCACTTTCAATTTCACGGCTAATTTCTTTGTTAAACGACAATAATTTTATAGCTTATTATTGTAGTAGGTAAGTACATAGCACTATTCTTCATTACAAACATTTTTTTTATCCTGTAAGTGTAAGTATAAGTTGTTAAAAATTTTTTTTATCTGCGGTCTTTCTATTTTTTTTTTTTCATATTCTAAATCATATTATACAGAGCTATCTAGACCAAAACTAAGTATATCTTGTACTATGGGTTCCAGGGTAGGTACGTATAAACAAACTCAGATAGGTATATTACTTAAAACCCCAGACTAATGAATAGCTGTATTTATGAATACAAATATTTAACAGAAAGCGGGAATCAAAAGCGTGAATTATTATCAACCGCCGCGCCACATAATATGTAGGTCGTCTTGTAATTTAAAGGCCGGCGCGGCGGCCATCGCGAATATACTTTTTTTTTAAATGGCTTACGATTCGTATCGTATCCCTTAAGCGAATATACTTTTTTTATGTCTTGGCTTCGCACGGCTTGTGCTTTTGCCATGCGAATATGTTATTCCTGAGGAAAAAGCTGTAGTGTTGCCAACTCGAATTTCTTTTGCTATTATTCTTTTTTGAAACGAATAAATCAAATCAAGGAACAAATTACATTTTATTGCATCTTGAGTCTGCCTGTGTCTCACTTACGCCATCTTCTTATAAAATATGTTTTACATACATATAAACAAACAGTAAATATTTTATTTACAATCTTTAACATGCAAGTGGATTACCTTGTAAGGGTAGACAGAGAGAGAGCTACGCCCTACATCCCATAATATATCGGTGTAGCTTCTCGAACTTTCCAAGACTCTTTACAAGTTTCTTTTCTTTTAGACTCGTAAATGTTGCGTTGATTTATTTATAGATTACTGGTTTGGTTGACTATGCCTTAGGATAGAATATATTATGTAGGTTTTATAAGTTTATGGATACCAGCGTTATGTTATGTTTATAGTATAATTGTTCTAAATGAAGTACACTACCTATAACGTTCGTTCAACTGCATCAACCAACTGATCATCTCCTCAAATAGAAGGTTCCCGGCTGATGTTCTGTCTTGTTAGTTTTCTTAGAGCAAAATGTTTATTGTAAAGAAAATCAATCGCATAAAAAAGGAGCCACCACTTTACCAACAAAAAATAATGAAATCTAATTTTAAGAAAAGAATAAAAACGAAATTTAAAAATAGATAGATGCGACAATGAGGCGACAACCGGAAACGGCTCAATTCAAGTCGCGTTATTTAAAATTTATGATTTAATATTATTTTTACTACCTATTTAAAATGTCTAATTTATTTAATAATCCTGTTTTTTTCCTCATGTAAGAAATAAAGAACATTCTTTTTACATAAAAATAACTTTTAATTGAGGAAATTGCAACAAAATGGAAACAATGTTTCGCCATTTTTTTTTTCTTGAACAGCTATTTCATCATACATAATCACAGCTCCGGTAAAAATTGTGCATCTGCATCCACGCTTATAGTTAATAACAAAAATTTTATTATTATTTTGATGTTACCTTCATTGCATACCACTTTTATTTTTTAAATTTAATGAAGTACAAATATTATAATCCATTAGTTAGTTAACACCTATTTTATAGTTATTATTATTTTTATTATGTCAAATTAGTTATTTATCTATCTCCTATCTTATTTTTAACTTTTATAACCGTTATTCATTGTGAATGTGGTGTTAGCCTATAAGTAATTATTGCACTCATACATGTTTAGTCGTTAAGTTACAAATCTGCTAATGCTTAGTGTAATAATCGTTGGCTGACCAAACAAATAAACAAAACGTTAACTTAAAAACTTCGTGGTAATTTGAATGTATATTATATGTATTATATAAACATATAATAATATACACTTAAATACATATGACGAAGAAGGTAGCAGGGATGGACTGGATGCGGAAGGCGGAGGACCGGGTGCTATGGCGCACATTGGGTGAGGTCTCTGTCCAGCAGTGGACTATGATAGGCTGATTGATTGATTGATTGAAATTCATATACTCACGCCTATATCGCCGAAGGGGTAGGACTAGGTACACCTCGTACATTATTCCATCAAACATCCATATCTTGCCTCATAACTATATTTTGGTTCCAGTCACGCAATAGAAGACAAGCCCTCTAACACACACACACACATCTGTATATATATAATTAGGTTAAAAATAAAAAGTAGGTAATAACATATCTAAATGTATACATAGGGTACACTGGAAGTTCTGCGCTCCTGGCCGCTCATAAATGTTTGAATTTCGAATGTTATATTTTTTTAAATATAAGAAACTCGGGTCCGTCTTACGAATTTTCGATCAGGGTCAGTGTCCTGACGCGACTTTTACATTTTTTACCCATCTCAAAAAGTGCACAATGCCGCTAAAGAAGTTTTCACTTCAAAAAAAATCTCATAAGCAAAAAGAGATATTAAGCTTCAATTATAAATGTCGGAAGGGGAGAACGTAGTTTTATTGATACATTTAACACGTCACTTTGTCGTCATTAACTACTAAACCAATTCGAAAGCAAACTTGCTTTCACCGTTAAGCATCCGCGTTTTGAGCGATCTAGAGAAAGCAAGGCTCACCCTTCGCTCTCCCTTTTTCGCTTGTCCTTGGACATTTCTCAAACTGTTGTCTGGCTTCGTACAAGCCCTGCTATTCGCTTATTCTCTTCACATTAGAAGTCCTCTATATAAATAAAAAGACATAAAACGAAATACCAATATTACATGCAACTTAATTTACCTGTTAAAAACCATAAATGTTAAAACCTAAATGTAAATGCAGCATCTTGTTTTAAGAAGGTAACTCATAATGTGTTGGATTTGTTATGCTCTCAGACAATACTCGGTGACCAGAAAAGAATACAGAACCGTTGCTACTTACCGCAGACAGGTAAGAAAGGGTCCTGACTGACATAAACTCGTTTTTTTTTGGTAGCAGTCACTATGGGCTCGTTATCTTCACTATTCCACACCATTAAAAAATGTCTCATGCTGTTGCCATTGTGACAAGTGTGACAAGTTTTTGTCTTTGTGACAAGTTTCGCCTTTTACGACGCGTCTTTCATACGGATCATCATCATCATTTTAATTTTTTTACTGAATATTGTAAGTCCCTGTTAAAGACATCCACAATGGCTTCATCTTCGACCAGGTCGCGTGTCTCTCTGGCGTCGGGACGACCTACGCTGCGCTTAAATTAATATAAAGAAGCACGCGAAAATAAACCAAATAAGTACTATGCGCGAATGTTTTTGATTCATCTGGGAGAGCCATGCTTCGCACGTATGGGCCGGCTCGACTCCGCTCGTTACCACGACCTCACAGAAAACCGGCCGTGAAGCAATGCTTGCATTGCATTTCGCCGCGTGAGTGACTTTACCGGAGGCCCTAACCCTTCCCTCTCCCTTATTCCCGTCCTTCCCCTCTCCCCCCTCTTCTCCTACTCCCACCTCAAAGGGCGGCAACGCACTTGTGACTTGTGAAAAAAAAAAAAAAAATAGTGACCCTGTATTGTAAACGATATACTTACGCGTACATATATTATGTTAGAACTTAATATAAAATTTATTAAATTAATAATATTGATACTGGTTTTGATGTTATTTTTGAAGGTCGACCAGAATGGATATTGTCCTATAAACATTCTGAATAATACCTATCGTTCTTAATCATTTTTTGAAGTAGCGCTGTTAAAATGCCGTAGTATTATCTACGTTAGTGGTATTTAATAGTGTTCTAAGACCGATTGAAGTCATATTGAATCATTATTACTTGTTCGGGACCATAGCCTTAGCATCGCGGCAGTACTAGTCTAGTCAACAAGTGCATTTTTGTTCTACTTTTTTCAGCAGTCTCGGAAAAATATAAATAAGATGTCATTCGATTCGGAATAGCATGTAGATGATTTTTGAAAAAAAAAAATAAGGTTCCGCTGGCGAAAATTGCAAAAGTTATAAACAATTTACTGAAAAAAAGGGGGTTTGGTGTTTTCTAACTAAAATGCCTGAATTTTTTCATTTCTTCACTTTAAAAATGTGAAAAAATATAAATCTTTTTCCATTAAAAAAGAGCTGAAAATCGTACGCCGCTGCCTGCTGGACTAGATTATACTATGTATAATGCATACGATTTTGAGTTGAGACAATTTTTTACTCAGTAGGAGTTGACGCCAAGTAGCGGCGTTAATAGTCATAGGTAGCACAAATTTCTACCCGAGCTTTTTTATCCGATATCCTGTTTTTTTATTTAAAAAACACATTATATGATTTTAGAAAAGGAAGGACGAAACAATAATGTTTAAAAAAAACATCATCTTCATCACTATTATCACATCATATATTATCTAGGTTGCTCCAAAAATTTTTAGCTACAGAATAAATACAATCTCTTTTTTCTAGAAACTATTTTGAATTGACGCCTAATTTCAATACAAATCTCTTTGTTGAAGATCGTTGGCCACCTATGCGTAGTTCTTTTTTTAAATTTTTTTAAAAAGTAAATCTGTCACTCTTTTGTTTGCAACAAAGGACGTCTCGCGGGAAACTTTTCGTGCTATGATTTTTTATGATTATAAACGAGGGTTAACCTTCAAGGAATCTAACAAAAATTTACAAGCTGCATTTGGGGAGTCAGCTCCTGCGTTAGCAACAGTTACTTATTGGTTTCGTGCATTTAAAAGTGGTCGAGAGAACCTAAACGATGACCCCAGACCCGGCCGACCTACAACTGCGGTAACTCATGAAAATGCATGTGATGCAATACTGTCATTGCTTTCCGCCAGGTGAGTAAGGTTACCGGAGGCCCTAACCCTTCCCCAAATATCTGGGCCTGATCCTTGACGAAAGGTGGCGCTTCGGCGGTGCGTCCGCCCTTGGGCGACTCTTGCCCAATTTGGGCGGACCCAGCGTCGCTACGAGACGGCTCTACACGGGGGTTGTCCGGTCAATGGCACTTTACGGTGCACCGGTGTGGGCTGAGGCTCTGACCGCCCAGAATAGGGCGCACCTCTGGCGCCCTCAGAGGGTTATGGCGGTTAGAGCCATACGCGGATACCGCACCGTGTCGACGGAGGCGGCGTGCGCGTTGGCCGGGACTCCCCCGTGGGATTTGGAGGCGGAAGTGCTCGTCGAAGTTTATCGGCGAACGGCTGAGTTCCGGGCGGGAAGCGGCAGTCGGCCCCCGCCCGAAGAGGTACGCGAATGGCGTGAGGCCGCTCGCCGAGCCACAATGGCTCGTTGGTCGTCCCGGCTGGAGGCTCCACGTGCTGGCTTTGCCGCCGTGGAGGCGCTCCAGCCGGTCATCGTCGAGTGGGCAGGGCGACAGCACGGGACCCTTTCCTTCCGACTGACGCAGGTTCTTTCCGGGCACGGCTGCTTCGGAAAGTACCTGCACTCGATCGCTAGGAGGGAATTGAATCCCGCCTGTCACCACTGCCATTGCAGTGAGGACTCGGTTCAGCACACGCTAGCGGTCTGCTCTGCTTGGGCAACGCAGCGCCGGGCCCTCACTGCAGTCATCGGAGAGGATCTCTCGCTACCGACCGTCATACGCTCCATGGCCAGTAGTGACAGGAATTTTGCCGCGGTCGCGACCTTCTGTGAGGAAGTCATCTCACAGAAGGAGACGGCGGAAAGGGTCCGGGAGGATGACCTCCACTCGGACTTAATTCGCCGCCGGCGAACCGGGCGGCGGAGGCGCGCTTACCAGCGCCTCATGCCGCCCTGAGTGTGGCCGCGGGTGGACGGGACGGGTTTTCCCCTTCACCCGCTATAGTGGCCCCCCCGCGAAGAGGCGACGTCCGCGTGTGCCTGGACGTCGCCTAATTGAGAGATTTAAAGTTTTACCCGGAGGTGGTGCCCGCACTATTGCGAGCAAGCGCTAGGAGGGGTCTGGATGTCATAAAAGCTGTTCCCGGATCCCTCCTACTTAAGGCGCAGTACGGCACACCGTGTGGTTTTAGTCGGTTCGATTCCGACACACCGCCTCACCGAGAACCCCGGTGGGGTGAAAGCCTGAGGGGGTTTCCACACGCACAAAAAAAAAAGGCCCTAACCCTTCCCCCCCTATTCCACCTACCCATACTCCCACCTTAAAGGTCGGTAACGCACTTGCGGCTCTGAGTCTCAGGTCAGGTGACCCATCTGCTCGTTTGCCCTATCACTACATCACTACATATTATAAAACAAAGTCCCCCGCCGCGTCTGTCTGTCTGTCTGTCTGTCAAACTACTGAAAAACTACTGAACAGATTTTCATGCGGCTTTCACTAATAGACAGAGTGATTCATGAGGAAGGTTTAGGTGTATAATTTGTACCCGTGCGAAGCCGGGGTGGGTTGCTAGTATATCATAAAAAATAAACTTAAAAGAAATTATTCAAATCTCTAGTCACGCTCTAACGGAAATCGATGTTTAAATTTTTATAATCAATGTAAATAGAAGAGATGGAATCGGTAACTTTGCTTTGATGGACAACATAGGTTCAAAGTTTTTGAAGTGAAAACTTCTTTAGCGGCGTTGTGCACTTTTTGGGTTGGGCCTGACCTGGACCTGATCGAAAATTCGTAAGACGGAGCCGCGTTTCTTATATTAAAAAAAACATAACATTTAAACATTTATGAGCGACCAGTAACGCAGAACTTCCAGTGTACCCTATGTAAAATTTAGATATGTTATTACCTACTTTTTATTTTTAACCTAATTATATATATACAGATGTGTATGTAATATGTATATGCAAATACATTGTAAAGTTATGTTTTCACTTCTGACGTGCAGTCCTACGACTGACTGTTTTTTTTAATGTCTTTTGTGTAAATGTTATATTGTATTTAGTTGCCTTAGTGCATCTGCAGTGATTGTTAGTATTTACAAAATGCGTCTTTTCAACCGTTTCTCGTATTCTGGGTCTATTTTGGTGATTGACGTCACAGGCAAACATGGTCGGATTGTTAGTATATTTAGCATCCAGCGGGAGGCAGCGTCTATGCCGTCTGTAACTGATTCCTTTTTTAAAATAAATATCATTCGCCATCGCAAATGATATTTCTTTAATAATATTTTTTAAATACAAAAGCCTCCAATCAGACATCTCTGATTGGAGGTTTTTGTATTTAAAAAATATCATCAACACAAATAAATAAAATTCAAGTGTCTGTTTGTAATGACAAAATAATAGTTTTTTTAAGCTCATACAGTTGTTTGCACGATACCTGGTCTATGAGTAAAAATCAGTTTTTAAAATTTTTGTCTGTCTCTCGTGTTTTTCCGGCTAATCTCCGGAACGGGTGGGCCGATTTCTACGGAACTTTTACTGGCAGATAGCTGGTGTTGTAAGGAGTAACTTATGCTACTTTTATTTTGGAAAAAGAATTGGGGTTCCGCTCAAAATATATGCTAGTTATAAATATTAACTGTGACTTGTAATATTTTTAGATTTTAATTATTGGTATCTGATGAGTTACAGTTACGAAGATCATCAGCTCTTTTCTATTCGTTGACGGATAATTGTTTGTAGAATTAGCTTTTGAACAACGTTTTGCTTGTTATGATTATCACTGACCGGTTACTATTGACCGATTCTCGTTTATATAGTCGAAGCGAGTTGTGAGCGAACAAAGCTGTGCACGGCAAAAACGGCAAAAAAGGGCTGTTAGTGATTTTATCTTCTCTTTTTTGAAGTTTTATTTATTTTATTTATTTTTATTATGTTTTTTTTTTTTAAACTTGAGTCTCGTAGTTCAGCGTTTATCATCTCTGCTGTCATGAGCAGTGGGGTGATTATATTACGCAGTCCAGTGGCGTAACAATAGGGTGGCAGAGCGGACAAAATGCCATGGGCCCCGGGCTCGATGGGGCCCCGGGCACCAAGGTCCTGGACACAGGAGGCCTCAGATGGTATAGTGACGCCACTGATGCAGTCTATAACTTTCCTTGAAGAGTAGGGTATCTTTGGAATTTTATAAGTCTGACAAACACACTTACACAGTTTATAATATTAGTTTAGTAGGAATGTGTTAAGTATTAATTGATAAGCCGTGATGTAACACACGATAAAGTAGATAGATAAGTTACCCTATTAACACGTTGAGTGCCAGATGAAATTCCAGTACCATTCCCTCAGTGCCGGCCGCACATGGACCGATAGAAATTGATCCGGGATATGGTCCGCAGATACGCGGGGCTGGCTCCGGGCGCACGACTCACACCCCGCACATATGCGGAGTTGGCAGTTAACGTGTTAAGAAATTTTCTAACAAGAACAACGTACCTACCCACGTTACTCGCAACGAACGCCAGACTAAGCCATTTATTTTCATGCAAGTGTATTATTTGTAGAACTTCGGATTAATTAATAATATCAATAAAAAGATTTGAATAAGTAAACGTAATAAAATCGTAAACTAAACGCAGTTATGTTTTCAGAAGTTGCCATATGTAAAATAACACACATATCGAAATGATAAATAATTATTTAGATATAGAAATAACATTAAATATAATTAAACACTTGTATATTATACCTGAGAATGCATAATTATTGTATAAAATCATAATAGTTAACGATTTAATGAAATAATGATTTTCGTCATCAATATTTTTTGTTCCTATGGCAATTATTTATTTACAGATAAAAAAAATCTGTGTTTGAATCTGTTTTTCAGTTCAGTTCTTTCTGTTGTTTTGGATTCTTGTTTGTGATTGCATCCAAGCATTTAGTAAATTACTGGCTGTTTTTACGTTACAAAGTACTTAACTTATAATGAAGTACTACTGAATCTTGTTTTATCTTAACCCATAAGGTTACTTGATAAATTGCGATGAAAAATATTTTAAATAAATATAAACACACTGATTTTGAAACTGAGACGTGCTCGTATTTTAGAAATCAGGTGGTTCTCCAATCAGTGACATAAGTTACACACTCACTTCACTTCATCACTATCAAACTGTTGCAGTCCGCTGCAGGACATGGGTAATGCACCCCACTGAGTAGGTACGATCCTCATCTCAATCTACAACTTAATGGTAAGTAAAACATTATAAGATAGCGACAAGCAATCTAGAACATTTACTTTATCACCAAAACAATGTTTGTACCTATATGTAACAATCCACATTGGTATACTAGTACATAACCTGAAAAAATAAAACTGGTTATAACTTTTACGTCCAAAGTTCTAAAAATCTAAGAATTTAAAAAGGGCTTGTCTATCATATTTACTACCAATTAAAACAAAAAATATCCCAATACACGAAATTTTATTAACGGTACGAAAGTCTCATACAAGCCTGCCGTTCGCCTTTAAGAAACGGTGGACATTTGAACAATTTTTAGCTGTTACGTGTCAGCGTGTTTGTTAATCAGCTTTCATCTTACGAGTATCAATAAATTACTACTAGAGGTACCTACCTACTTCCCTAGTTGCTCGACTAATGTGATAATGTGAACGAAATACTACCAATAAGTGGCTTTCCATGACGTAAATCCGTATTTATGTTTACCTTTTGCAATTTCAAAAGTGTTTGGATAAGATTATTTTTACGATCACGGATCCTGCAGTGTAACATAAATAGATATTTACATTAAATGGAAACTACCGTTTAGGAAGAGTCAACATCAAACAATAAACAAAGATACTACATCTTTGTTTAAGTGTTTGTAATGAAAAGGTTTTCATTCACTAGGTAGATAACGCGATAACGAATGGTGCCTACCAAAAAATAAAAAGCTTTCTCCATTGGTTTCAATTCATGCTGCGATACATTTTCTTTCAGCAGTGTTTGAGAACTACATAAGGAACTCATCTCATCGGTTTGGAATAATTAAGCACCTTTTACTCTTACCGAACTTAAAACGTAGTCAGGAATAAAACTTTTATCAGAGATTGCCGTGAAAAGCGGAATACCGTTACGTGACACTTATAAAGGTAGGCAATTTAGTTATTTGTAGCGTGAAATAACGATTTCGCCCATTCTTTCAGCAGCTGGATATTTGAGGAATATCGTCGTAATTGTGGTACGTTCTCAAGTTTCTAACTATCGATTATAGGTCTCATTTTGTTTTCAGGAGCACGCATAGGATATTTTGGGCAGTCCGCATCCATCCGCTGCCAGGCACCTTTTTCAAATGTGTCACAATTACAGTTAAATTCTTGCAACTAAATAGTACGTAGTACTAATGTAGTTTTTTTTTTTTTATACTATAGGGGGCAAACGAGCAGACGGGTCACCTGATGATAAATGACTACCGCCGCCCATGGGCACCTGCAACTCGAGAGTCACAAGTGCGTTGCCGCCCTTTAAGGTGGGAGTAGGAGAAGATGGGGGAGGGGGGAAGAGTGGGAAAAGGGGGGAGAGGGGAAGGACGGGAATAAAGGAGAGGGGAGGGTTAGGGCCTAGGGAGTCGAGCCGGCCCATACGTGCCGAAGCATGGCTCTCCCACAAAAATAATATTGTTAACACAAAAAAATAAAAAATAGTATTGTTGTTAGAACTGGACAACTGGAAGCTCTACAAGTGTCCTACATAATGTTACTGCAAACCGACTTAATGGCCGTCAACCTTCAGATAGATAGATACAATAACATTACAACTTATAACCTTTTACTAACCCCGACGCAAAAAGAGGGGTTTTATAAGTTTGACGTCGATGTCTGTGTGTGTGTGTGTGTGTGAAAGCCAGTTTTCTTGCGGTGGTTCTTAGCTATGTTTGGTTAATATCGGTCCAGCAGTGTAAGAGTACCAGCTCTTTTCCAAAATGATGTAAGGCATTTTGTAATCGTTGAAGCGATTTTCGAGTCGGGGATGTTTTAAATTTTAAATTTATGATTATTATTCAGCTATGTCTAGAAGTTGACTGTAAATGAAGTTTTCAATAATAGAATTCCAGTATAATGTAGATTGGAGATGCACTTGACGATAAAGTCGGAGGCGCATGACAGGTGAAAAAGTCTGCCTTCTATGGCATCAAAAGAAGCCGTGACGCTGATTTAAAATAATTCTAGACCACTCATGGCGACAAACACAAAGCTTCAGGACTCAGAACTTTCTTAGTATAGGTGAATCCATGAGTTGTCGGCCTCTGTTCTGTTCTGGTTCATTCCGTTTCCATTAACCACTCGGTTTGGCTTGAGCATTTTTTCGATACGACTCAGAAAAATGTTACGTTTTTATCGACTCACTTGTACATCACTAGCTTATTATTACTTAATAATCGACAACATAATCCTGTTTATTTGAACGTGATTGGACACGTCACACGTGCTGTCTTATCTTCTACTGTGCTGTAATGCCACACGTAATTGAATCTTACGGAAGTATAATAATAATTACTGCACGGTTATAAATCACTTCGGAAATTTGTAAAGAAGAGGAGACCTGCCTTAGCAGCTTCAGGATTGAGCAGAGATTGCTGTTCCTACATCCTATTGATTTTTTGGTAAATGGTGATGAGTTATCAGCAGGGAATATGGGTCATCGTCTTGAATCATTGGCTCTCTACTAGAGAAACATTACCTCTTTTCAGCATAGATAAAAGCTTGTATCAATACCTGTTTAAATAGACGCTTATTTACATCAGATGCTGAAATTTGTCTTGTGCGATTTAGGTTCAGTTAGTTCAGTTTAGACTGCGGTAGATGGCGATAGTTAGTTATAACATGACAAAGAGGTATTTGCATAGTTAGGGACATCTTCAGGAAAAAACATATTTATTACTATAACATAACATTATATTTATTACTGCAACATAACATTATATTATTATTAGACAGAAACCGCGTTGTGGAATGTCCCTTTATTAGTTTTCCTCTTAACGTTACACATTTATTAAATTACTGAGAAATACTTGACCAATTACCCACTATAAATGGTACGTTCCTCATCTCATCCCAAAATGAATTCGGACATTGGGACGAATTGACGAATTTCAAAATTAATATAATTTTTATTTGTCATCTCGTTCCATTCTTAGTTTTGTTAAGTTTTAATAGGAACTAAAGATAAAGGATTCTTGTCTTCTATTTTAATACCTGGAAAACTTTTCTTCTTGACTGTACTAAATCAACTAAAATTTTAAAGAATTTCAAGAATGGGACCAGATGACGAATGAAAAAAATATAAATTTTGAAATTCGTCAACTCGTCCCAATGGGCCAAGGTTGTTTTGGGGCGAGATGACGAACGACCCCTATAAATATGTAATACTAGCTGTTACCCGCGACTTCTGACGCTTAAAATGCTTACTTAAAACGCTTAAGTTTAAAACATGTTCCAAAAGTGGAAAAAAATGGAATTTTAATTCCATTCGTAAATTGACAGCCAACATTAAAATCCTTTCTTAGCTGCCGTCTCCTACTCATAAACTACCTCCCTGCCAAATTTCATCTTCAAGTAGTTTTCCAGATTTCGTGATTAGTCAGTCGATGAGTGTTCCGAAGAACTCTTCCAATTGATCCCACCTTCTCCTTTCCTATCAAGAACAACACGTGGCGCGTTGAGGTGTTACCTTCCTTACAGTGCAAACAATCCCAACAAGAACCAAACAGTTCAGCACCTCCTTTCTTTGCCGCACCATTAAAATGTGGAATTCATTACCAGCACACGTGCTCCCTTCGACATATAATCCCGATCGAGGCTGTCAAACTGAGGGCCACCATTTTAGTATCATCCGTATCTATAATGGTGGTCTTCAGTCTTTGGACCTCACTCTAGCTTTCCATCAGGCGGTTTGAGGTCATTCTGACGTGCCATTATAAAAAAAAAATAGGCAGTCATGGGACTGTCGACAGAAGTGAAAACTTAAACGGAACGACGAGCATAAAACGTCACATTAGCAGGTTGGTGACATTAATTAATAAGGACCTAACAGAACTCAATGTTTAGATTAACGCCCTCTAGTGGATCTGTATATGTATTATTAGTGTGACGGTCAGTGTTTACGAGTTCAGTGCTTTTTCCCCATAGCAAAAGTGCACAAACTTGCCTAAACAAGTTTTCACTTTAAAAAAAAG
The DNA here is from genome assembly GCA_963859945.1 of Euplagia quadripunctaria. Classification (NCBI taxonomy): domain Eukaryota; kingdom Metazoa; phylum Arthropoda; class Insecta; order Lepidoptera; family Erebidae; genus Euplagia; species Euplagia quadripunctaria. Next base: position 21,889,915 of record OY982568.1, on the reverse strand, counting down.
GTGAGTGAGTAATGAGTATCCTTTTGCTTTTATAGATAGATTCACTAGTATGAATAAACATAACTAAAACTTGCTCGCAAAGTGGGGAATTCTTTGTACAATAAATCTATATCTAATGTATTCCATTCCAACACCCATATCACAGACATAGGACTATTTTTTTTATGGTTGAGAAACTTTCTGAATGAGATAAGGACACTACTCAAGACTCAAACTCAACTCAACGCTGCCACAGTAATCCTGCGTTGTTTGCTATAAGACGGTAATGCTTTCCTGGTTGATCAGTATTAACATTTGAAAAGCGAACATCTACGTGTAAGTTCAAGGTCCTATTCGACTTTTGTTTTTATCTTACGTCTCTTTGATTATTTCGTCTCCTTAGGACTCCTTAGACTTTTGTACCATGACAGGTCAAAATATATACTGGACACTCATAGCTGTATGTACCCGTTTTTGCATTTTTTTAAACTTTGTAGCAAATATTGTTCAAAAATGTTTAGCATTAGTCACTTCTTCTCTGTATAAACTATAAGTGTGCAAAATTTCATACTCCTCCGTCCGCCCAATTTTCGTAAAAAGGGTTCCAAAGTTTTCGCTTCACGTATTAATGTTTAGATATTGGACTTATACCCGCCGCAACGTTTCACCGTCCTTCAACGCGACAAAACTTTCATCCCCATCACCTGGATAACTGGCATTCCACCACTGTGCGGTTCTCCAGAAATTTTTTGCCTCGCACAACCAATCTCTGGAACAAATTGTCGCCTGCGGTATTTCCGGACCGATACGACCTTCAAACCTTCAAGAAAAGAGCGTACTCCTATCTCAAAGGCCGGCAACGCACTTGTGACTCTTGAGTTGCAGGTGTCTATAGGCGACGGTAGTCACTTACCATCAGGTGACCTGTCTGCTCGTTTGCCCCTATAATCAAAAAAAAACTAGCTGTTTGAAATTCAAATTTATCCCACGGGAACCGTACATTTTTCCCAGAATAAAAAATAACCTAACCATCCCCAGAATATAATCTATCTCCTCGCCAAATTTCATTACGATACCGTTGAGCCGTTTAGTTGTAAAAAGGTAACAAACAAACCAATAGAGTTACTTTTACATTCATAATATTAGTATGGATAAGGATACTAGTAAACTGGGTAATACATTGCTAGGATTTTTGTTAATCTCTCCTATTAAGGTAAATGCTTGTGTTTGGAGTGGGTTCATATCTTTAGAACATGGGGTTAGGTTTTAACCTCACTCCATCGTAAATCCGTCACCAAAACCATTGAGCTACAGCTTAACTACATCAATTTCATTTGACATACATAACAGGCAATGTATATCAAGTAATTGTCATGGATATCTTTAAACAAAAAGAAAATTGTATTATTCAATTAGTCATCGCTATAATAGTACGGTACCTAGTGTTATAATTATATTGTAGTACAGTTCGAAGTATAAATAAAGTGACGATTGCGAGAATTTGCTATATCACTGTTTTGCACTTTCAATCGACCTCGACCGTATGCAAGTCAGCTTCGCAGTCAAGTAGTGGTCAGACCGGGGTAGTTGACCTCATCTCTGACGTAATGATGCACGTAGTGGAAAAGTACTGGGGAGTCTTGAGGCTTAGTTCTTAGTATTCTGTTTGTGTTTAGTACTGGTTTTGAGTTACAGGCGGTACAGTCAGCGACAGTTTTCATTGAATGTTGCAATATTATTCGTCTTTCGTTTCGTTCTTCACTCATTGTATATCCACTATACGTATGTTTATACATGCTTTAGAACCCATTGTATTGAATGCTTAGTTCTGGTCTAAATGATCTAGTGATGTGTAATATATCCAGAATATCAGTATGTTAGTATTAGTATCGGCCAATCCGTATTAGTACAAGTACCTATAAATTTAAAATTAAAAAACCCGACTACTTTAAAAATATTAACTAACTAGCTGCGCCCCGCGGTTTCACCCGCGTAAGTCCCTCGTTAAATTTTCTTTTTTGTGCAAACTTCACATAAACCATCTACTAAATAGTCCGAACGAAGCCTAAACATTTGGTTTGGATAGGTGAGCCCGTTCTCGAGTTATAAAATTACAACGAAAAGTGGCATTGATTTTTATATATTAACTAATAAACATTGCATTTATTTTTGTGATTAAATTTTAAAACCCTTTATTTTGCCGTTTTCGATCATATTATCTAAAAAAATATTTTATATTTTTATCGTCTTGAATAATTTAAATGGCGCTTCCATGGAACTTGATTGTAGGAACTCCACCCTAATTGCTTAGGGTATAAAATGAATACGAACAAAATGCTTTAAGTGGCTGTTAACTATAAGGTTAAACTCATAAATAACGATTAATCATCGTTTAATCGTTCTATTGATGGGAGTGGCAGTCAATTGCCATATTAATGTCATATGGAGAGAGTATTGTTGAGCCCGTATACATATAAATAACCAGTTGCTACCCGCATATGCTTAAAATACTTACTGACGTAAAACCCTTAATTTTAGAACATTTTTTAAAAGGAATTTGGAAAAAAAAACGTTAGCTGTTTTTGGGTCACCCGGTTGGAACTTTCGCTAGGTATATAAGTATATATATTTATTGGATTGAATAAATTGTATAAAAATATGGTAAATATTGTTAAAATTGCGCCATCTGTGATGTAACTAGCAGTTCCCGCGCGGCTTCGCTCGCGTGCACATATTTTTTTATTTTACGCGGAACTCTAATTCTTTTTCCGAAATAAAAATAGCCGAAGTTACTCCTTATAACACCCGCTATTTGCCAGTGAAGTCCCGTGGAAACCAATCCACCCGTTCCGGAGATTAGCCGAAACAAATAAACATACAAAAATTGTAAAAAAAATTGTTTTGGTATATTCTGTGTATACATCCAAATGCACTTAGTAAAAAGCGGTTATTTTAATATTACAAACAGACACTCCAATTTTATTTATTTGTATAGATTAGTATACAACCAACATGAAATGACATGAAATCTCAAAATCCTATCAACTTTAACTTTTAATTCGTCTCAGCGCAGAATGTCCTTTTCTCCAAATGTCCTTTCTCAAAAGGTCCTTTTCTCCGAATGTCCTTTCTCAAAATGTCCTTTTATCTAAAAGTCCTTTTCTCTAAATGTCCCTTTCTCAAAATGTCCCTTTCTCGAAATGTCCCTTTCTCAATATTAATTATTTCAAGTTAGTTGTATTGTGAATTGGTCCCCTGTTATATATGGAATCATCTAACTGTGAGATACTACTACACTACTAGTAAACGCAGAGTAACAAAAAAACAAAAGTTTCTAAAGTAGATCTAAGGTAAGATCGAGGAATCTGTTTTTTGGTTTAAAAAAAATGAAAAGAATACCCAAAAGAAATCAAATATCTCTTGAGTGCGTCCCTGTGAAGAAAAATCGTACAACCCTGTCTATTAATATATTATTTATCTGTATTGTACACCTCTTAAGTGAAATACAATCATCATCCTCCGCGTCTTTTCCCATCTAGCTTGGGGTCGGCTTTCAGTCCAACTACGATACGGCTGAACTTTGATATTTTACGTGAAGCGACTTCTGTAGTTAGACCAGGTTGTCGGACTTTTTAGGGCTCCAACTACCCGTAACGAATGCCACAGATGTTCGCATGGCAACCGGGACCGACGGCGACGGCTTAACGTACTCTCCGAGGCACGGACGGGCCTCAATGTGTTAAGAATGGTCACCCATCCTAAGACTGACCTGGTTAGTATTACTTAACCTTGTAATGTGCTAACCTACTCGGTTACAACTTAGCCACGAGCCCCTCTTTAAGTGAAATACAATATAAAAATATAAATTTTACATTCTAAACCAGAATACCTCAATCTTGTCTCTAGTAGCAAAAATCAAGAACTTTCACGCAAATTAACGAGTCCTTATACTCCCTTAAACCAGCCCAATCATAAAATCCGTTATAAACTAACGTGTCCTATCTATAAAGTACCTACCTGGTCCAGGTCTCTAGTACAAAAAACAAGGACTTTCTTACAAACATGCGAGAGCCCCTAAGGTCACACCGTCACACCGTAACGACACTGCAACGGCACAGCTGCAGCACGACGCCGCCTATAATTACTAGCTCGCTAGCCGCCAGCGTGCTTTACCACGCGTCGCCGGCGAGGTGCAAGCTCGCAGTGTAAGCTAATTTCATCGTCTTCATGTGCGACATGACGCGAAGTTTTTTGCTGGCGGCTCGTAGTCGGCGCGCTGTAAGCACGCCGACCGTGCGCTCTATGCGAGCTGACCGCGAGCTTACAGCGCGCCGACTGCGAGTCGAGTTGTACGGTTGCAGCAAGTGCGCTTACTACCCGCCGTTGCCGTTAGCTGTTACATTTTGACATTATGATATATAATATTATACGACCACGTTTTAATGCTTGGATTTGAATGACAACTTAATTGCTGGGTTGGAGCCGTGCCGTTACCGTGACGGTATAGTGTGTGATGACCTTTAGGCTTCTTTAATCCGGTTTTGCCGCTAGATGAAAGATTAATGAGACATTGGTTTATCGTTCTGGTAATTTTTTTTTTTTTTACATGATTTTTTTATTATTAGGTAGCTTCACTTATAACTGTGTAAAAAAATCAAAAAAAAAATCTTAGAAGTCAATTTGAATCTATTTTAATTGAATTAAATCTAATTTATTATTTTAGTAAAGTTTTAAATTAGAAAAAGATACTGTCAGTTCACTGTTTTGTTAAATTATGTGTTTTTTACAACATGTCTTTAGAACAGATAAGGTTTGTTTGAGCCTATATATTAGCGGTCGTTTGTTCACATTGATGAATTCGGGATTTTATTACAACCCAGACTATTGTTTATTTTCTTCTCTAAAAAGCCTATAAGTTTTTCTTTAAACCTTATTCATTATTGAACCATTACTTTTTTCTTCATGTCCATTGGATAACAGACGTGATGTGCAGACTACGTGACAGATTAGTTCCATCATGTAACGACAACCGTATGTAAACCGATTTATCGCTATCAATCACAATTCTCTATGGAGTGTGCCACTGACCTTGCGGCTACGGAACGATATTACATTTTAACTAATATTCTAGTAGCGCAGGTCATCACCTGCATCACATCAAATATACGGATAACCCATCGGTTATCCATATATTTGAGGACTTTCGAAAAGTCCAACTGTGGGAGAGCCATGCACGTATGGGCCGGCTCGACCGGAGTGATGCCACGGCTTCATTGCTTTTCGCAGAGTGAGTGAGGTTATCGGAGGCTCTAACCCCCCCTCTCTCCTCTTCCCCTCTTCCTGCACTCCCCCCCCCTCCTTCCTCTAATCCCACCTTAAAGGCCGGCAGCGTACTTGTGACTCTTGAGCTCCAGGTGCCCATGGGCGGCGGTAGTCACTTACGTTCGTTTGCCACCTACAAAAAAAAATTAATTCTAATTATTTTTTTAAAAAGAATAAGGTGAAATACATTATTTCACCCATATTGCTAAGGGTAAAGATAGCCTTTTAGCTGAATTACATATTTTGTCCACGATCGATCGATTAATATAATTATTTTAAGCGCTACCCCCTCTTCTATTTGAAGTCGGTGCCAAGTAGGTAGCAGATAGAATGTATGTTTGTAGTAAGTAGGTAGATACTTGTAGGTAGTATCTATCTACTACCTATTAGACTTGGCTGTCACCGACTTCAAATAGAAGAGTGGGTAGCGCTTATAATAATTATATTAATTTAGTTTTCGCTTTTGAGTGCCTATTTGTGGTTTTGAAGTCGGTTTAATTTTTTTTATAAAAATAATTTATTGTAATAAAACTTCAGAATGTATCGAATTTCTTCGTTAGATTCACTGATTTTGGCGGACAGAAAAACAATTGAAAAATAGCTGATAAAGTTTTTTACTTTTTCTTAATGTCCTTTATTTATTGATATTAAAACCAGCCAGATACAAACAGTAGGTACAACCAAAGAGATTTTTCTTCAATTTTATACATACAAAATACGAAAAGATTTTTCCCCGACCTATATTATTCACTTAAAGGAGGTCCAATTTTTCGAAGACAATATTCCACATCTAAGGGTGTAAAATTAAGGGAAGAAAAATACAACTTATTACAATTTATCATGATATCACCACCCGACAAAAAAAGTGTCAAAATACAAAAACAGCTATTTCGAGAAAACGTGACTTTTCTGCCGGTGAATTGAACAAAACAACTCATAACGATGTTTTTACAGCTCACCAAATGCAACATTTGCTATTCAATGTTATAAAAATGTCAAAACGTACCTAACATGTGATATGATACGTTTTTTGCCGGGTGGCGATATAGGCGCATTGAAGTCAGTTATTCTTTATTGAAAAAACAATATTATCCTAAGGGCCTCTTTCACCATCCTCAAGTAAAGTGTTGAGTAGGCTGCTCACCGGTTAAAGTAACCAGTAAATTAAGGTGTCAATTTCACGACCTTTGAGTAGGGCTGATCATAGAATTAACCGACCAGTAACTTACTTGTCACGTCATCTACCAAGTAGCGTGATTACTTGACGGTTTTAAATATACCACGTTGTCATTTTGTGCGTGTTTCCAACGCATACACCATAAAAATTGATTTATTTGATTTGATTGATCATCAATTGAATTAATTAGAACGTTCTTCAACGCAAAGGTTGCCGAGGATGCGTGTATTTAAATTCGGTGTTGATTATTTCACGGATGAAACGGATTTCTTTGCTAGATTTCGTCTATCGAAGTTTGCAGTAACCCAAATGCATAACCTTATAAAACACAAAATCATGCCGCCAAGGTGAGTGGTATTTATTTATTATATATATTTATTTATTACCCATAATTTTGGTGAAGTGCAGTAATGTACTTAGTGAATTTCAAATAGGTACATAATGATATCCCTTACAAATTTAATTTCAGAAATTAAGCAGTTTCAACAAAATCATGCTTACTATTAACGTTAAGGTATCTCGCTACCGGATCCTACTTAAGAACTGCGGCTGATTTTTGTGATGTCAGTCCACCAACAGCAAGCCGTATTGTTAAAAAGTTACTGTGTCTATTGCTCAGCTACGCCCAATAATAATAAAGTTCCCTGACGACTTCAGTACTCTACAATATGATTTTTGGAAGGACACTTTGGTATTTCCGTACTAATGACACCAAAATGTCCCTCTCGTGTAATGAAAAGTTTGCACTTCTTTCTCTTTATACTCTATCCATGGTAATTCACTAACTAAAACTTGAATAACAAATAATAATTAAATCACACGCTTAAGCTTCTCCCGACAAAGACAATTATAACACTTCAACTTCAACTTTTGGTTTGTGGACAATTATAACACAAAAATGACAACTGCAAACCTCAAACACGTTTAACGGATGACAATTGACGTAAATTTGAACGGTTGAAACGTATATTTTGTTACACCATTCAATTAACCTGCAAGTTGTTACTCGAAGCTTTAATTTCGTTTGTGAAATTGACTGAAATTACTCGAAACTTTTACTTGGCACGTAACATTAATTGGGAATTAACTAATCAACACATTACTTGGAGATGGTGAACGAGGTCCTAAGTCAAAAATAGAAAGAGATATATTGAAACAAAATTTAGATGAGAGTGTAAAATAAAACAATCGGCCCATTGTCTGTAGACAGTGACGTACAGGTTCTGGTAAGTAATAATACACTCGGGTAATTGAATGGAGTTGGGTCAATTCCGCCGGGATCACTTTGCGCACAAACATACGTTTATTGTTACCAATCACTCTTAGGGCTGCCACGTATAAAATTGTTGAGTGAGAGCTATCCAGACGAATACTATATTTATAATAGTACTACAAATACTGTCTTGTCTGCCTGTCTTCTACAACTGTCATACTAAATAGTCCTAGTTTGTTTGTAACGCTTTCAAGCCTCAGGGGCCGTTCTTGAATCACGTGATGTTTTTAGCAACTTTTTGAGCCCCCCTCCCTTATGGTGATAAGTGGTGAGGTTTTAGACTAACCTCCCTCCCCTTAGCCAAAATAACGTGTATCTTTTTAGTTTAAAATATATTTAAAATTTTCAAAATATTATCTTTAAATACAGATATAAACGCGCGTTCCACGAAAAAAAGTAAATACACGTGATATCTCACTACACGCCCCCTCCCCCCTTGCGATATTTCGTGATTTTTTCCTAACCCCCTCCCCTCCTTTCGAGCCTCACGTGATTAATGGACAATCCCTTAATTACCGTCAATCTCTGACTCATTAATCCCTTTCCTTTCCCAACGATTTAAATCAAAATCGATCCATCCAATTAGGATCTATAACTGAAACACACGTTAAACTTAACGCAACGTTTGCGTTCGGAGCTAATAATAAAATACACGATCACATCACCCGCGTTATTATACCTACGTATATGAGCAGTACCAATGTCAAACATAGGACTTGTTCTGTCATTAGTACTCCATCTCTAAGAGTTTCAGCAGAAACAAGCCTTTACAAGTAGTGCTTTTTAGCTGCTGGTAGTTGATAATCATTGTAAATTATCAAAATGGATTATACTATTAATGGCAGAAGTTCTGTGAACTTCTCCGTCTAATATCGGCAGACAAGCTTTTCCTTTAATGCAGCAGCATACATAATGAGCATTAATAAACAGTGCTGTCTCCGAGTGAGAGAGTAACAAGATAGTACTTTGAGTGGGTTTAAGTACCCTGAATATTCTTGTACATTGAGAATAATAAAAGGGAAAAAGAGACACGCTGTAAAAAAAGAAAAAACTTTTTCATTACAGTACAATAATTGCGAAGCTTTTGACAACCCTGTACTGTCTATATCATTCATTCTAATTGGGTGGTTGTTAGTGGCATTCAAATGATTCCTTTGCCTTATAAAAATAATATAACATCCGACCTATGATTATTTACATAAGCATTACTCTACGTCTTGATATGAATAGGTCGTCAGAATCTGCAAGAGAAAAGTTGAATACAGATTTAATGATAATAAAATATACTCATGTTTCATAGAAAGAGACAAAATAATCTTTTATCTGATCTCTCTGGTTAGGGATCAGGTACTCGGTAGTGTTCTTGTAACAATGAATCTCTAACTAAGAGCTCCAAAATCGGTATACCAAAGTGGTTTCTTAACTCAATCGGTAACAGGTGCACTCTTGCGTAATTTTCATCAGTGGAGGAACCGTTTAATCAATGTTAAAAAAGTTATATCAGGCTACAAAGAAAATGATTATTTCTATGACTATGACATTGACTATGTTTACACACCAGATTTACGTACTAAGTCGTTAACTAAAATCGTGGTGTAAACATAGTGGATTGTTTATGTACACATTGTACACATAGCATCAGTGGAGTGGAGTCACTTGTGGGTTGCAAACACTTTCCCTCTCAGTGAGCGCTGTTCCTAATTCCTAAAAGCCCGGTCTTCTGCAGGGTGGTAGTTCCTCAGCCGGCTTTCAATTTGAACGTCAAATTCAGGAGTTTTTTATTCTTTCTCTTTCTTTTAAATGTTCATTCGTCACATAAGCTGTATGTCTGAGCAGTATGAAAATATTGATTTGGTACATCCTCGATAATATTCTGAAAAGAATACAGTTTCGTCGATTCCACAAAACTTAATTATTTGCCATTGAATTTCAACTAACCACGCTTGTTTTGAGTGGCAATGTTCTTGAAATTACGTTTTTTACAAACGATTTGTTCTTATTCGCTTAAATAATTAGAATATTTTTAAATAAGCATTCAAATTGAGCAAAGAAAACTGGACGATATAGCTGAATATTTTGGGAGATGGGAAAAAAACGGACCTATTTTTATGACTTGGCTTCGTAAGGCTTGTGCTTTTACCATAAAACGGACCTTTGAACTAATATTTCTGAATCGATTGTTCCATTATCCTAAGATATTTTACGAAAAGTTATGCTTTTGACCTTGGCAGTATGAAGAATCTTCAACAAACAGCGATCGCTCTCAGTTCAGCTAGTAGAGGCTTTTAACGATATGGAGATTTTTGGCTGCCTTAGTAAGTTCCCTTGTAAGGGATGGCGTTTGGCGCAAATATAACATTGTAAGATATAAGTTAAACACTGCTTAAACAAACAAAAATAACGTTTATTTGGTGGTTGCGGGTTCGAACCCCACCCAGTGCACTACCTTCGTGAACCCACTCCTAACACAAGCGTTAAGCTTAGCTAGAGGGGTTAACGAGATTACTAGTAATGTGTTACCCACGTTACTAGTAATCTTTAAAATTAAAAAAAAAAATTGTGCGCCTGCCATTCACGCATATTTTATCTATTGACGATAAATAATACACATACAAATTTAAGTTATAATTTTCAGTGCTTTTGTACCGCTTACGGTACAAGTAAAGTAAGGATTCCCTCATTTTAAACATAGAGTCGTCAATAATTTTTCTTATTATTTAATTTGCGAGGCCTAATGAAGGAATGAACTCCAGAAGGCCAGAAATGTGTATTTTCGTTGCCAAATCAATCGCTCTTGGATGGTTAAACGGTCACTATCTACTACAGGTATTCGTACATACATGTTTCAAGAACAATGGTTGTTTTGCAATCAACTGTCTATAGCCTGTGTATTTAAAAACAAGACATCCTTGTTCGTTGCCATTGTTCTTATCAGATCAATAACTTTACTAAGGTAATCAGTAGCTGTTATTAAATGTAAAGAAATGTGCGTAGGTAATTCGAAACGCAAAGTAAAATGCAGCTTCTATATTTAAATTTAAAAACTTAACTGTACATTTTACTTTTTATTCTTACAAAGACGAAGTAGCCAGAGTAAAAAATATTATTAGAATCCGAAAGTACGACTGCGTGAAAAAGTGTCAACGCTGATTTAAGATGGATTTGCTGCGTCCATTGCTCTCAGTTAGGTAGGTATGAATAACGATTGAAATGCAGCCAGTCGATGCATCGGACGCGTTGCGGCAGCGCATTGGAAATTTCCATGATGAGTTGAGCATTGTCGTAGTAGATTCTTATACAATGGGTGCGAGTGAGACGGCTGATTGCATTCAGTATTGTATTTCATTTACAAGTTAGGTAGGTAGCTTATTCAGGTCTAATGCTTTCAAACTCAAATGTTAATTATTATGTTGTTTAATTGTATTTTGTTATGTATAGGTACTTTACCATCTCAAAACTGGAACTGGACTAACACATAATTATTTCTTCGCATTTATTTTTTAGAAATAGACTAAATAACTTTAACTAAAAAAAACAGTCAGTCGTAGGACTGCACGTCAGAAGTGAAAACATAACTTCACAATGTATTTGCATATACATACAGACACACACAAACATCTGTATATATATAATTAAGTTAAAAATAAAAAGTAGGTAATAACATATCTAAATATATACATAGCGTACACTGGAAGTTCTGCGCTCCTGGTCGCTCATAAATGTTTGAATTTCGAATGTTATATTTTTTTAAATATAAGAAACTCGGCTCCGTCTTACGAATTTTCGATCAGGTCACGTCCTGACGCGAGTTTAACTTTTTTTACCAAAGAAGTTTTCACTTCAAAATGTTTTATAAAAACAACCAACTAGTACTACAATATAGGTATTTAGTACCTCTTTTTAAGCATATTCACACGCTTTTATTAACTTGACTTGTAACTAACAAGCTAAGCCAATTACTAAACTGTAATTAAATAATTCTACTTCCCAAAAACACTTTGAACAAGAGACGGAGCCAGACAGTATTCGTCGCTCTTGCGATTCTGAAATATGAAATTTCTTTTAGTAGTTATAAAAATAGTTTGAGTCATTAGACACGTACTGTTATTCTATGTTATTCTATCCTTTTCACGAAACCTATTATGTAGTTAACGTGTAACATTATAACACGAACGATAACAGCAGAAAATAATAACTTTGGTCAACAGACCAACCAATGTAAATACCGCGTAGGTCCGGACCCATTTAAAATTAGAAGCAAGTCACGTGGTGTGGAGGAATTAAACGAAAACATTTTGTATGATGTATGTCGTAGCCAGATCTTAAAATGTATTCCTTTAGTCTGGTCTAGTCTGGCGGGTACTTCGACGATTCACACCACAAGCTGTTCGGACCACGTTGTGAATCGCACAAGGCCCCTTTTTGAAAGCGTCGTTTCGGACCAGTGGTGTGAATCGACGAATGTCTATATTGTACTTCGTCGTTTCGCACCACTGCACATTCCTATCTCTTTTGACTTTTATGACCTGACGACTCAGATGATAACGCGCATACTATAGTTCTCAGGTAAAAACAACCCTTTTAATACCTTTACTGACATGTTGTCAATTAAAAAGTGTCAGTAAAGGTATTAAAAGGGTTGCTTTTACCTATGTCATGATATTGTTAAACATTAATGGTCATTCGTAAAAGAGTTCCTACATTATCTACAGTTACACACACAGCGCATCGCTGATAATTATCAGTTTTGTTTCTGTGATGCATCATGGCGGCGAACAATTATTCTGTTTTAAATAATAATGTGAAAAATAGAAGATGAAAGTGCAGTGAAATGTCGTTACGACAACAGCAATATTCTTCTTTATTTAGATTTTTCATTAAACTTTTTAAATGATGGAGACTCATTAATGATATCGCCGAATGTGGTTAACTGGTTACATATCATTAAACGTTGACGTTTAAATTATACGGTCAGTTCTAGCTAGGTATATCATGAAATGGTAAATTCTAAGATCTGGCCAACATAACAAGCAATGTATGGTTAAACAAGTTAAATTGTCGGTTTCGATTTTTAGATTGTTATTTTTAATTTTCAGTCTAACGGTAAGGTGGTCCAAGGAGAGTTTTTACATCTCTAAAACAATAGAGTCATCTTTCGTTCTCAGAAAACAATGACTCGTTACTTCCGTTTAAGTCAACATTGTACATGTTTTGCTGAGTAAACATTACTTATATGAATTAGTTCACTCATTTTAGGTTTAATCTGTTACACCTTAACACCGTAATAAATGTGTGTACAAAAATTCAGCTCACTAAAAATTTTTTCCCAGATTGGGGTTTAAAATGCCTAAAATGACTGGACTAAATGCATTTATTGTTAAATTACCTCAATTTCGCCCAGCGATATTATTCCTAAGTATTTTATAATCACGCTAAATGTTTTTTAGCAACGTCGTCGTCATAGATATTATCGAAAAAAGTCAGTCTACGGTCTCTAATTCTCCATACTTTGTGTTAATATAATATTCTTCGACATGTCATCATCATCATCATAAAGGGCTACCTATCTAGATCGAAACAATAATAAAAAAATTGTTTGTCTGTCACATTCAAAACTGTACACACATTTTATACATTACTAGCATCTCGCCCCGGCTTCGCACGGGTTCAAATTATACACTGTCTATTAGTGAAAACTGCATGAAAATCCGTTCAGTAGTTTCTTAGTTTATCGCGAACAGACAGACAGACAGATACGGCGGGGGACTTTGTTTTATAATATGTAATGATTACGTCACTAGTATTTTTACTAGCCGTTCCCGCAGTTTCACCTTTTATGGTCACAGCTCCGCTCCTATAGGTCGTTTGTTGTATAGCCTATAGCCTTCCTTGATAAATGAGCTATCCAACACTAAAAGGTTTTTTCAAAACTCTTCAGTTTTATAGTATTAGTATAGATATCCATATCATAATTTGTTTTTAAATATCGTTCTAAATTTAAAAACATTTTTATGCATGTGGATAGGCGCCAAGGATTGAAATATTTATTGTAGAGAATGTTGGCATTTACTGTGCATTCGGCATTGTCGTCATGACACTGCTCTGTAATTAACATGAAAATAGTTTAAACTAGATTCACAATATAGGACTGAAATAACAATGTTTACTGACATCAGACAGATCACAGAACTCTTTACTGACTATACTCTCACATCGAAGTAGGCTATGACGTCGGCGTCGCGTCGTTGTCCGGATTTTATGTCGCTGACTGATTTCTTAAAAAAATATGAACGTTGTTTTTTTTTTTATAATACCGCTTATAAACCACTACGCAGTTTTCTTCTTTTGAAATTTTGGTTATTGCGAAAAATAGAATCTTATGTAATCTTATTACAGTGATATCGTAATTGATGACTGGTAATTGTGATGAATGAAAATGTTTTTTGTTGTTTAAGTATTTTCTAGTTAATTAAGAGGTGGTTTAAGACTTTCTAAGTTGAATTTTTTTTTGCAAATAACACAAACGTTAGATAATAAACACAAATATAATATTGAATAATGCCTCAAAGCTCACACTAGGTTTAGAAAATTACTAGTAATAGACCGTAATCTGAGTATGCAGCCAGCGCATCCTGGTGGTAACTGTAGCATAAGGAAATGATGGAATCCTAGTTCCTACAGACATAGGCCAAACAGGAATATCTGAGGCGTAGAATGATGACCGAGATTTATCTGTACCTTGTGCAAAGTAAGAATATAATTAAGAGAGTGAATGGAGACAAAGTCCAACTTGAAAACGTTAGGCAACTTAACAATATGTAATACCTATTAAATACATTGTCGCGTTAGTTCCCGTCAAAATAATTATATTATCTTAAAAAAAGAAAGCTTAAAAATCAGTAAGATAGTGAATATTGCTAAATGGCTTATTAATTTAAGAAATAGGGTGGGCTACCATACGTTGTCAAAAGTAGGCCTGCCATCACTTAAAATCTCAAATTTCTCTGACACATGTGCGAAATCGAAATTCTTTCCCGGATACCTTAAAAAAAACGCCGGTTGCAATTTTTTTTATTAAATTAAACAGCTTGTTCATGGAATAATTATAAGTTGCCCCAGCCACAGTGTCCGGGCACTTCTTCCCCATAGCACAGATAAGATAATAGTTACTTCGTCCATTATCAAATGTGCACAAATATGCCTAAAGAAGTTTTCACTTCAAAAAACAGTCGAATTGAGAAGCTCCTCCTTTTAAACAGAATGCAAAAGAAGTCGGTTAAAAACAAGACCGATAGCAGTACGTCACAGATTATGTACCATCGGAAAATATATTGTCTACCACCCTACGGTTGAAGATCATTTGACATCATAAAACAACAAGGTTGATTTTCCCGTGCAATAATATTCTGACAGTTCATTGTTAGAGAATAGTACTCTAACAATGAACTGTACGGGACGGGAACGGGAATATATATTCTGTGGTAAGAGATAGTTTCAAACTTAACGCTATTGTGATCACACAGAAACTTTTGTCAATACAGGTAGACCATTTCTTTGTCCACTGTTCGTAGTTATTCCAATAGTATATTCGTTTATTATCGGAAATGTTTCTTGTATTATGTGCTTCACTGAAGCATTTTGCATTCACATAATTTTCATAACTCGTCAATTCCACAAAGCTTCAACCAATGATGTAATTTTTTTATGTACAATAAAGAATATGAATAAATTAAATATAATAAGAATAATATATATATAATAATAGTACATAATAAACATAATAATAGTCATAAATTTAAAATTTAAAACACCCCCGACTCGAAAATCCCTTCAACGATTACAAAATGCCTTACATCAAATAGGAAAAGAGCTGATACTCTTACACTGCTGGACCGATATTAACCAAACATAGCTAAGAATCACCGCATAATATGGCTTTCAAATGAAAAAAAACTGCATCGAAATCGGTCCATCCGTTTGAGAGCTACGATGGCAGAGACAGACACACACACACACATACATCGATGTCAAACTTATATAACTCCTCTTTTTGCGTCGGGGGTTAAAAAGTAGTAAGTAAATAGATAAAAGGAATATGAAAATATATATACAAAAGTAGCTACCTATGTGTTAATCCAGATCTCCAGCTATCTACATACCAAGTTTCATCGCAATCTGTTTAGTAGTTTTTGCGTGAAAAAGTAACAAACATCCATCCATCCATACTCATAAACTTTCACCTTTATAATATTAGTAAGATGAATATCCATACCCAAGGCCAATGCCGAATGTTCTAGCATAGTGTATATATTGGTAAGGTATTATTTACTAGGAATGGAACGTATCATGTGAATAGTCATAACAATTACGTAAAGCCCTTTCAGAGTTTCATATTTCTGGAAGATGGTGGGCCGTCTCAAGGCGATTCAGAAATAGATCAGAGACGGGACAAATGACGCACTTTGGCATTGCCAGACTCCAGTAAACGTAGCGTGTGTGCGTGAAGACTACCGAGGAGCCAATTTGTTACGGTCATTGAAAATTTGTGCTGTTTGTGACGGTCTAAAGTGACGGAAAATTTAATTGGAGTAAATATTTCAGCAGAAGTTGCATTTGATTTCATTTGTAAATTTAATGTTTAGCGTTGCAAGACCTGAGCAATATTTTTTTCTCTCTCTAACGCTGTTACGATTCCACACACAGGCTAACATACGGTTAGTCGCCTATATTTATATTATCTCTATGAATTTCACCCGCGTTTATAATCACTGTTCAGCTCTTAAGGGTGGCATCGTGATTTTAAACAGCATATAACCTTCGTACAGAAATGGGCTATCAAATGCAATCAGATTTTTTTAAATCTGATTGGTACCTACTTCCAGAGATAAGATCGTTCAACCAAAATATCAAACCCTTCAATTTCTTATATTACTATATACGGGTTTGCTACTCCTACGCGACCTTGCCGACTTATATATGTATATATTATGTATGGTCAGCACCCGAGTTGAAAGCAGTCAAGGCCTGAGGTGAAGGGCGGGAGCAACTCCCCCCGCCGCTGGCAAACCTCGTCTCGCCGCCCGCAAAACTCTCCTCGAACGCCCGCAGATATTCTTTGTCGATAAGGTATAGTAGTCCCGCGAGTTGACAGAGTCGGTAGAGCTCAGGAATGCGCAAGTGTAGGCACTAGCGAATTCCTGAGCTCTACCGACTCTGTCAACTCGCGCGACTGCTGTACCTTATCGACAAAGAAAGGGTTGTCACTTGTTAACCTACAACGGTAACATAGATAGTAACAATCATTAATCGATCAATCTAGCACACATGCCATTAAACCTGCGTTCGTAGTCAGAATACGTTCGGTTATCATTGTGACAAATACAATCTTATCAAAGCTATTGATTGGAACTTAGATTACAACAAAGTTTAACAAATTAAGTAATCTAAGTACTAGGCTTATTACACCAAAATACTCACAACTTACGATATTATCCGATAATACATATAAGTAACTAGCAGCGCCCCGCGGTTTCACCCGCGTAAGTCCGAATCCCGTGGGAATATCGGGATAAAAAGTAGCCTATATATTAATCCAGGTCTCCAGCTATCTACATACCAAGTTTCATCGCAATCGGTTCAGTAGTTTTGGCGTGAAAGAGTAACAAACATCCATCCATCCATCCATACTTACAAACTTTCGCGTTTATAATATTAGTAAGATGAACAAAATGTAATAAAATTCCATCCATCAATCATTCATAAACTGTTTTATTAAAGGATAATATTACTGAAACCTTTGATTAAATCTCTACATTATAATATGTCATAATAACCATAGTAGATAATAATAAGTTTTAGTATGACTTCTGAGTTAGAAGTGGGGTAAAACGGAATTTCCCATTCAACATTTGAATGGGGAAAACCGCTTACGCGCACTCTAAAGAGCAATTTCTTAATACTGTTTATATGATAGGAGTCGGTATCGGTAGTCTATCCCACGGGTACCGTACATTTTCCCGGGATAAAAAGTAGCATATGTGCTATTCCTGACTATAATCTATCTCTGTGTCAAATTTTATCCAGATCCGTACAGCCGTTTTTGCGTCAAAGAGTAATAAACATTAATCCATCCTCACAAACTTTCACCTTTATAATATTAGTAAGATAGAGAAACATATTCCTACTCAAACATTTTTTAACGTGATGTTAGGAATCTAGGTCTTGTCAGAACAATCTTCGACATGTAATTTCCCTCTTCGATGTAAACTTTACATTGTAAAGTTTACATCTTCCCTCCCCCAATCATTCTTCCTTCCTTCACAGTTGAAATCACTTTATCCTTAACATGTTTTAACACAAGACCTACCTACCTACGCATTTCTAACCCCATTTCAGAAGGTCAGGGATAGTAATTTAAAAGTCGAAATAAAAAACATATCGGGATTACATATTTTATACCCGGTTCCTATAATCAAGAAACGATTCGTTTTGCTTACGGACGGTAAAACTTTAGTTGAAAATTCAACGAGATTTTACCGTCCGTAAGGAAAACGATTGTTTTCTTATTAATATAACAAATAAGGTAACATTCCAGCTTACTGACATGTACAGAGTAAGTACATATTAGTATTTTGCCGACACTATATTTTATCTTGGCATTAGTAATACTGCAGTAACTTGACAAATACAGAAATAAAACAGTTTCTTATGACTGGTTTGTATCTCGACACCGGTATGTGTTGCCCTCAACCGCAGGCGCCTTTGTTACTGTTTACAAATAACAGAAATACAAGTCCGTAACGTCTTTGAAATAAAGCGATGCAACCCAGCCAAGAAACGATTTGTTTATTTGAATAATAAAGAGTTATATCCGTTTACAATTGTTTACGAAATCTGCGGCAAATTAATAAACTTGAAAACGCAAATTCAAAAATTTGTAAACAATGCTTTTGCTTACACGTTTGCAGGCAGGCGAGGCCACGTATAAATATGGAACTAATTGCTTATGTGTGTTTGTTTAAGGTATATTTTAGGAAACACTTTATAGGCGACTATTGCCGTGTACCGTGCACTTAATCAGACTCACACACTTTTATTTAAAACATCCTAACAACACATCCCCATATTATTTTTATTGTCTTTCGTCTTTGTAATATAATTAGAAAGAAAGAAAGAAATATGAAAGAAATAATTTTTATTATGACTCATACAGGATAGATACAAGGTTTTTACATCACAGGAAAAAATGAAAATAAATAAATAAATAAAATAAAAAATGCAGGGGGCATGAGACAAAAATGGTCCTTACCTCAGCATATTGCTACTTCGCACGATTAGCGAAGCATTAAAGTTATTTTGTACGGGTAGTGTTTTTTATTCTCGATGAAATTAAGTAACGTAAAACAAAGTCACATTCACATTTTATCATATTTTTTAAAATAACTTAATGATCGTCAATAAGCTTATATATGTATAAGTTTTCGTTAGTCTATGTTGGACTACTGGACTATTTTTGCGTTGGCGCCTTTGTTCTTACCGTTTTTAGGAATGTACAAAGCGTCTGTCGCTGCGCCGCGCCCGTGCAGACAGTTTTTTCATACATTTTTTACATGTTTTTTTTTGGTTGATCATACGTCTCGCGACTTTGGGACAAAAATAGTTTGTTTTGAAGTTTAAAACGGTTACGTGGAATATCTTAAAAGTGCGAAGAGAGAGACATTAAAACTATAAATTTGCTACTTTAATAATTGTCGTGACCAGTGGTACCAGTGGTCATAAAATGACCACCAATCATTTTATGACCACTGGTATCAGTTTTGTATTTAGAATAGCTTTATGCCTGCATAAAAAAACATGTTATGTACATATGTACTTATCTATGTATGTCATACCCTTCAATCAGATATACCATAGATACACAGTACAAAACAAAAACCACTTCAAATAATGGCACCAGGTAGTACTTTACGTGCATACATTTAGAATGCCATCCTAATAATAAACCAGACCATACAATAAATGTCCGTGGAAATATATGCTGTAACAGTTTGATATAAAAAGTAATAAAAACATCAATGTATAATGTCTGTAGTGTATTACTTGTCCTCACAACAAAGTAACTAACTTCATCCAAAAAGACTAGCGAAGTTATGGAATCGAATTGTGTGTAAAGAGTTTTTATTATAGTACTTAATATGTTCTATTACCTAATTTAATTTCAACAAATAAGCTTCGCGACGTCACATGAATTAAGCACAAAACATTACCCATAAACTAAAGACTTTACACGATACAGCACTTTTATTAAAAAAATAAATTTTAGAATTGCTCTTTTCAGTTTCCGGTGTAAAATTGCAAAATATGTGACGTCACACCACAGAGAGGGGGTCGGACAAATGTGACCATCTGTGACAAAGACGTGGGAGGGGTTCAAAAACGTATTTGTTGTTCAAAGACGTAATTTATGGAAAGCCCCTTAGCCACGAGGTCAGATTAGACGTCAAAATAATTCCTAACTTCAAATATTTCATACTAGCGTTTGCCTGCGACTTCGTTCGCGTGAATCTAGCTTTTGTCAATAATTCAGAGATCCTCGGGAACAGTACCTACCTACTTTTTTCGGGATAAAAGATACCCTGTGTCCTTTTCTTTACCTACCCCCGATAACGTGTGTTCAATATTTTATGATAATCGATTGCGTAGTTATGGCGTGAAAGCGTAACAAAACAAACAAATAGACTCATTTTTGCATTTATAATATCAGTTAGGTCACCTTCGTAAATAAAACACAAACTGCAAAAAGGCAAAGAACCTCGCGGCGAAAATGTCATTGCGATAGAGTTAATAGTAGATAATAATAATCAGTCGAAGGCCTTGTAGTTTTTAGGGTTCCGTACCCAAAGGGTAAAAACGGAACCCTATTACTAAGACTCCACTGTCCGTTCGTCTGTCTGTCTGTCTGTCACCAGGCTGTATCTCATGATCTGTAATAGGTAGACAGTTGAAATTTTCACAAAATGTGTATATCTGTTGTCGCTATAACAGCAAATAATAAAAATAAATGAAAAATTAAAGGGTAAAGCTCTCCTACTAGACACGTACTTTTTTGGCTTGTTCTTTTTTTATATTATAAAAGACAACTCCCGCATTAGGAATTACTCCTGTGTCGCGGGGGACTTTACAAACATAGAAACAACGGACACAAAGAACACCCAGACTCATGTGGGAATCGAACCCACGACCTATAAGCATAGCGGTCAGGGTCACTAACCACTAGACCCACAGGCCAGTTATAGGCTTATAGTGTTAAATCTTGTACGATGGTGCGGAACCCTTCATGCCCGAGTCCGACTCGCACTTGCCCGGTTTTAATATTACTTGGAAGTCAAATACGAGATTTTTTTATTTCCTTTTTTAGTACCACGCTAAAATACTTAATTCTTCTCTTGTCAAAATCTACAAATCAAATAGGTATATAATATAAAAAAAAATATTATTTGATTTGTAGTGTTTTTTCATTCAATAACTGTTTGTTATTTTTATAAGTGAGCGTATATTTTTGATCAATATATCGGACGTTTGGGAATGGGAATATTAAATGAGCAAATATTCGGACGTTTGGGAATGGGAATATTAAATGAGCAAATATTCGGACGTTTGGGAATGGGAATATTAAATGTGCAAATATTTAGACTGACTTCTTAACATCCTTACAATTCCAAGAAAACATGTTTACACACATAACAGGTAATTTCCATAAATATATGTTTATGAACCAAACGAGACATTGGTCATTCAATGACCTCATGTTTCTGAAGTTTATGATGCTTGAAACTCGTAAATAAAAATTTAAAATTTAAAACATCCCCGACTCGCAAATTCCTTCAACGATTACAAAATGCCTTACATCATTTTGCAAAGGAGCTGATACTCTTACACTGCTGGACCGATATTAACCAAACATAGCTAAGAACCACCGCAAGGAAACTGGCTTTCAAATGAAAAAAACCGCATCGATATCGGTCCATCCGTTTGAGAGCTACGTTCCCACAGACAGACACACACACACAGACATCATTAAAAAAAGTTCTTCTTATCATTACGTACCGTATTTAGAGATGTTTAATGGTTAATGAATCAATCCCTTAGTATTGACTTTCTACAGAATCTACAGTACGTAAGTAATAGATTAAAAAGCCAGTATCCAAGACCGGCAATGAATCATTTTATCAGAAATACTTGCACTAAACAATTTCACGAAAATGTGCAATAACTAGGAACATTATTACACAATGTAACTGAATTTACGAGGCAAGAGGTAGAAACAGACTAATGTCGCGTTCCTTTAATCAAAAAACGATTCGTTTTCTCGTTGAAAATTCAACGAAATTTTACCGTCCGCAAAACGAATCGTTTCTTGATTATTGAAACGCGGTATTAGACAAGGTAATTACAGATCAACAAGCCATTAAAGGTAAATCGTTGAAAATATTTAAAGACAATTGTAATATTGTCTACTGACAAACCGATAATGCTAACACCCGTATTCACAAACAATACTTTGGGTAGTACGGAAGCAACGCTAAGCTAAATAAGGAATTTCTCATAGCGTTCGTTATGGCTAGCCTAGTCATTCACAAACGATACTCAAGTTACCCTTTGCTAAGCGAACGCTCTGCATCGAATACTGACCAAAATTTGTGCCTCATCGATTTACGGTCCAAACAGTATAAAATCGATAGTTTTGGTTGTTCTGATTCCAAAAATACTTAATTTCAAAATTTTTTCGCGCAACGTCGGACCTGACCGCATTTTCAAATGTGTTTCAAAACTTTTACCGAACTGTTTCATGGCACCTGTCTGATGGACATGGTCTTGGTCGTGGACTCTCATACTATAATCGTGTGGTGATTTCTGTGTGCTAAAGAAAAATCGATGTAATTTTAACATTCATTCAACAGTCGAGAAAATATTTATAGAAAGAGGGAAGAATATGTTAGAATATTGATAAGGACTTGATCATTTACAAAAATAAAAAATAAAATCTTCAGGCCACAAAAAGCCGGCATTAGAAAATTCGTTTTAGTTAATTTTATTAGATTTAAATTAATAAACTGTTAAGTAATTTTATTGCTAAAGAAGAGAGCCTCAACGCCATTTCATTTGTTCTAATTCCTAAACACGAGTGTACGACCGACCTCGAACTTGAAAGTTTCCATATTTAAAATGAGACAGGCTTCCATAGACACTATACGCACATGCCAATATTTTTTTACATAGGTCTGACGTCATGAGCGTTATCAGCCATGAGCCAAGGCTATTTAAGCGCACCGTGATCGGTATTCAATTTAGTTTCATATTAACTGTTAAGCCTGCATTCGCGGAATCAATTTTATCGTGTTTTTCCTTGAATAAGATAGTTGGTCCAGTGATAGGTTTGTTTGCGTTGTGAAGTGATTTGAGATATACATACATAGAAGCAGTGTTGTCAACATCAAGTACTTAGTTTATTCAGTCAGATTAAGCAGATTATTCGCCGAGAAACTATAGACGCAGCTAAGAGAGCATTGTTGATACCAACACAGCTAAGGTCAGTTAGTGTTCGTTGTTGTTCAGTTCATTTTATGCGATAATAAATTGGCGAATGAGACATGACCGTTTGACGTTGGTTCCTAATGACATTTTCGCCATAATACTGGCTAGTTAGAGAGGTTCTTACATTCGTCCTATAAAAAAAAATATATACTAACTTTGGATATATGCTTGGAATACTTAGTGTACCAGTTCGGTTGACATTAAATTAACTGGTCCGATTTTAAGGGTCGTGGCGTGATTTATCTATACACAACTGAGTTGATAAATAAAACTGGTGGTAAAAAGTTATCAAGGCCTATAAAACTCTTGCAACACTGGTTGTGTCCCTTATTGGTTGCCTACCTTACTCACTTGCAGGGTCAAAACACTATGGGCTTATTTGTAGGCAAGGGATTTCCCAACGCTAAAACTGAACAGGAAATCCCATCATGCTACAGTTTCTTCTTAATTCTTTATCAATTAAATTCTTAAAAAATTTGAAAAAAAAGAAATACGCTTTAGTGGCGAATCGAATTAAAAAGTAAAGAAAAGTTTCATTATCCACCTCCTGGCTTCACCAGACCATCGTTAACAAACCCAATCTGAATAGGAGTAGTTTGAAGGTTTACAAGTTTATTAACTAGCTAGGCCAGCCACCACCTTGATTGCCGACGCCGGACAAGCTCTTCAAAAATCCCTAACACATGTGTGAAATCGAGATTCTTTTAATTCTGGACACCTTAAAAAAAAACGCTGATTCTATTTTTTATTAAATTAAACAGCTTGTTAATTTAATAATTATAAGTTGCCCTTGACACTTCTTGAAAACCCTGCCCGGACGCTCCCCGGATGCCTTCTAATCTAAACTAGGACAAATCCAGGGAAACCCAGACGGATGGCAGCCCCAATTAAAGCATACTAGAGGAACAAAGAGTTCCAAAGTTTGCAACACTGAACACTATGGTAGCTATGCTGGTTAACCACTCCTTTGTAGGGTAAGGGCATAAGAGTGAGTCAACTATTTAAGCCGTTGAATTTATATAAATTAAAAATTAAAAAGAGCTCATCCCGATGATGAGTTCTTGTGGGTAAACTTACTTGCCCCAAAGCAAAGAATTGGCCCCAACTATTATATTTTTATACAAATACACAGGAGGGCGTCGTTATAAAATATTTTTGAAACAAAATGAAATGCAGAAACAATAGTATGATCTAGGTTCAGTGTGGGTATTAGTCAACCTATCAAAGTAGCAAAAACTGTTATTGCCACGTCACTTTACCATTTGAACGAAGCATATGCGAGAATATAGATGAATTTATGTATGCTACTTCGTCTTTTAAAGCTCCTTGCATACGTAAACCTTTCAAAGGTCTTATTGAATATCATCACTATTAACATTGGCCTGTTTGTCTGGTGGTTAATGGTCTTGACTGCTGAGCCACGGGTCGTGGGTTCGATTCAAACCCAGGACAAATAATTGTGTGATGAGCATGATCATTTGTTCTGTGTCTGGGTGTCACAAGTCACAAGACAACAAGTCTGGTTACCATAGTACAGGCTCTGTCTAATTTGGGATCAGACGGTCGTGTGTCCGAGTTATTATCACTACATATTATAAAACAAAGTCTCCCGCCGCGTCTGTCTGTCTGTCTGTTCGCGATAAACTCAAAAACTACTGAACGGATTTGCCATGGGTTTTCACCAATAGATAGAGCCATTCATGAGGAAGGTTTAAGTATATAATTTGTTAAGGTTTTGTGTAAATTGGTTGAAGTATGATGATGATTGTTGAAGATGTCTCTGCTACCCGTGCGAAGTCGGGCTACTAGTTATTATTATTAGATCTCAAAACCATACAATTTCTATCAAATATTAAAGTAGAGAGATTTAGGTGTTTATACCATTTAATAATATCCAGGGGTTTTAATCCGAATTATAAATAGGTATAACGTAGTTATTTAAACTAACATAATATACACCGATAACACTATTTATCTCTCACACTCGGTGTTATAAAGGACACTGTACTCAATAGGTACCTACAAGTAAACCTAACTAGGAAAAACTTGTATGTATTTACATGACCTCGATTATAAAATGTCATGTTAGTTGTACAATTACCTGCTAGTTAAGTCATTACGGTCTGGGCTTCTATTGCAAGAATATTACAACTTATTTTTAACGCACTTTTATGTAACTACTAGCAGCGCCCCGCGGTTTCACCCCCGTAAGTCCCGGTCCCGTAGGAATCTCGAGATAAAAAATACCCTATATGTTATTCTAGGTCCCCAGCTATCTACATACCAAGTTTCATCGGTTCAGTAGTTTTGGCGTGCAAGAGTAACAAACATCCATCCATCCATCCAGACTTTCACATTTATAATACTAGCAGCGCCCCGCGGTTTCACCCGCGTAAGTCCCGATCCCGTGGGAATATCGGGATAAAAAGTAGCCTATGCATTAATCCAGGTCTCCAACTATCTACATATCAAGCTTCATCTCAATCGGTTCAGTGGTTTTTACGTGAAAGAGTAACAAACATCCATCCATCCATCCATCCAAACTTTCACTTTTAGAATATTAGTGGGATGTACTTAAACAAATCTTTGGCCTAGTGGTTGGTGACCCTGACTGCTATGCCATAGGTCGTGGGTTCAATTCCCACCAGAGTCTGGGTGTTCTTTGTGTCCGTTGTTTGTATGTTTGTAAAGTCCCCCGCGACACAGGAGTAATTCCTAATGCGGGAGTTGTCTTCAAACAAGAAGAAGAATGTATGTACATGTAGTTCGGATGACAATACTATAATTTGGCATTTTGGAGCTGTTGTCGCCACATCAAAAACTCTTATTTATTTTATTAAAAACAGGGGCAGACTATAATACATGATAACACAGTTCACTATTTAATATTATATTTATGACTGGCCTGATGGTCTAGTGGTTAGTGACCCTGACTGTTAAGCCAGAAGTCGTGGGTTCGATTCCCACCCAGGACGAATAATTGTGTGATGAGCATGATCATTTATTCTGTGTCTGGGTGTAATTCATCTATAATATGTATGTATATAAGTATGTTTATCAGCAGTCTGGTTACCATAGTACAGGCTCTGCCTAGTTTGGGATTAGACGGCCGTGTGTGAGATGTGTGAAGTTATTATTATTATAATAAAAATAAGTTAATAGACATTATTTTGACTGGTTATACTGGTAACGCAGTGCTATTGGTCGATTATTATGATGAATGATATAATATGAATCCCACTAATATTATAAATGTGTAAGTTTGGATGGATGGATGTTTGTTACTCTTTCACGTCAAAACTACTGAACCGAATACGATGAAACTTGGTATTGGAGGAGAGAGACCTCCTGGAGACCAGGATTAACATATAGGCTACTTTTTATCCCGATATTCCCACGGGATCGGGACTTACGCGGGTGAAACCGCGGGGCGCTGTTGGTGTATTATAAGTGGAGAACTATCACTTGAGTGCGGATAGAGGTACAAACAACTTGGCAGTTACTGTTAGTTAGTGATTTTCATAGTTTATATCAGTGCCAAATGGTCAATCAGTGGTTGTGAGACTGTTTCTTACAGAGCTGATCTGATGGTGGAGCCAGGAGATTGATAGCAGAACTCTTCAGTGGCGACTAGTGAATCCCTCGACAATATTAGAAGTTGGTTAAAATTTACTTTCAAGATTTGTTTACAATAGTAAGATTTTGATTTAAAATAGTAACGTACATAGTAAATTTATTTATTAATAGTTTCAATAAATGTAATTTAATGATTAGATACATTTAGCGGCTTTTTATGAATATTAACAACGATTCAATGACTGATCGATGAATGACTTTTTACGGTTTCGTTTTACCACAAGTCGTGCATTTCGCGTGCGTGCAGCGCTAAGTGGTGCTGAGATAGTATATATTTTTTTAACACGCAGTTATGCGTTCGGTTCGTCGATTAGCGTGCCTCTTAATATACATTTGCTTTTCTAAAACCAGTAGTCCTAGAAAAGCAAATGTGAAGCACTTCATCATCATCAGCTTATTGCCATCCACAGCTGGACATAGGCTTCCCTCAATGACAATTAAATTGATTTATTTAACCTAAATTATAGTTAGAAATCCATAATCCTGGATAACTGGCATTCCACCACTGGGCGGTTCTCCAGAAATTTTTTGCCTCGTACAACCAATCTCAGGAACAAATTGTCGCCTGCAGTATTTCCGGACCGATACGACCTTCAAACCTTCAAGAAAAAAGCGTACTCCTATCTCAAAGGCCGGCAACGCACTTGTGACTCTTGAGTTGCAGGTGTCCATGGGCGACGGTAGTCACTTACCATCAGGTGACCCGTCTGCTCGTTTGCCCCCTATAATATTTAAAAAAAAACCATTGTTCTTTCTATTTTCTATAACTAAAATGATGGAACCCATAATTATTAACTTAAACATGCTTTCTATTATTCACATGAATAAAGTTCTTCCCGTACAGATGTTCCTTGGGTTTCTTGGAAGTTTGTGAAAGGGTTTGGGGTTTGAGTTTGTTAGAGGGGATTGTATCTAAGAATTGGCCCGCCAGGTAGAGACGAAAAGGATCGTAAATTGAATATTTAAACGGCTAGTTACAATTTGATTCTTATTCCCAAGATGTGGATCACTCACTATATTTTGAGCATTTAATTAATAACAAAACTATATAATGCTGACTTTAGTATTGTAAATCATAAAAAAAAACAACCCAATAAAAAAGTGATAGTGATAATATACCATGAGAGTTAAATGACACAGAAAACTTCTAACAATTTGTAATTGTGTCAATGAGCTCTCGGACATGACGCTCAGCTAACTGGATAGGTATGACAAAAACCGGTATAGTTCAGCGGTATCATGGTATCTCATCAGATATGTATGTCATGCAAAGGTCCACTATGATGTATTTCCTGCTTATACGGCGACAGCAATTGGTAAAAGTAGACTGGTGATAACGAGAGTACGATTGCAGCTAATGAGACGCAACTTTAAATGGTCATTACGCGAAAACGGTGTGTGCGTCTGACTAAATATTAATTACAGAATACTACACACACATCAAAAGTGTCTAGGGATCAAGTATGTTTTATGTATATATTTTATAATTACTTTGAACCATACATAAAATGAACTGAAACTCGTGAAGTCGCATTGAGCTTTTTGTTGAAATATGGATATTTTGTGGCTACTAAATCCTAAATCTTTGGTTTTTATGGTCTATAAATATACCAAAAATGGTAATAACTAGACGAATATCACGTTTAGTTTTAAATATTTAGCCTTTACTTTTATTCTTAGCCTTTACGGTCTATTTCTCCCTGTACCTTGATGTTTTTGCGAATAATATGATTTGATTCATATCTGTTTCTCTAAGAAACAAATATGAATCATTCCT
Organism: Euplagia quadripunctaria; assembly: GCA_963859945.1. Lineage (NCBI taxonomy): Eukaryota > Metazoa > Arthropoda > Insecta > Lepidoptera > Erebidae > Euplagia > Euplagia quadripunctaria. Next base: position 21,861,157 of record OY982568.1, on the reverse strand, counting down.
TCATTGCTGTAATCTATTTTTGTGAAAACCTTATGAAAATACGCAATTTGACATTGAAAAACTTTTTATTTATTATTCTTCATGTGCCTCGCACGAGTTGGCAAAGAACATAAACAAAATCAGCAAAAGTAAAGGAACTGAGTCTAGCCACATAACTACCAATCGGTCGGACTATAATTTAGCGCTAGGCCAAGCAACCATTTGTAATGTATTAACTATTTTAGTTTTAATTACGTATGAGAATAAAACCTGACTGGTCTCACATGGTTACGTCATTATTTCCTTAGTTCTGACACTTCTATAAAAGACACAGCAACTGTGAGCTCCCCTGCCGATAGAAGAACTGTTTTTCAAAGGTCTAAGATTTGTATAAAATAAAATAAGCGCCATCTTGTGTCAATTATCTAATGCCACACACAACATTCGTGGAAACACAGAATATAATTTTTTTTTAGCTTTACAATAAGTATTTAAAAATTCCTTATTTTTACCTTTTTTGCCATTTAATTGACGACATTAACTTAGGTTAATTTCCCACAATTTGCAAAAATTGCAATGTTTCTTAATTTTTACAAAATATAGGGATAAGGTTAACTACTAATTAACATTAAAAGGATAACTACTAATAACTAATATTAGGAGTTAAAGTAAGAAGCCAGTCTGGAAGATTAGATTTGATAAATATTAAGTTGATAATTTTTTAGCCTACCTATTTTTTTAACCTAGATACTTTTGATGTGTGTACATAAATAAATAGCCATTATTTTCTCATCTTTAAGTTTTTTTTTACTGTAGCCATATCGTACCTCCTTTTTTTATTTTGTATGCGCTCACGCAAACATACTCACACTTTACCTTCTACATGCAGTTTACGTATCCGCCCAATCACTAAACAAACACGTCCACCATAAAATGCATAGCCAGAGCAGTATAACTTGTATGACGTCATGCAGTTAAGGTCTCAGTATATCAGACTGGTTTTTAATAAATTTCATGTGCAAGCAAAAACTTATTTAAGATATAAGAACGTCAGAGAATTTCGTTATTGTATACTTTGATTAAATTGAAGTTTAAAGTACAAGAAGTTCAAATTAGTGCAAGACAGTAATATTACACGTTAGATTTTATTTTAGGTTGATAATATTTGCATGGAAAATCTGGTTACTTGTTCTATTACAATAATTAGTAGCACAAAAGATACAGAAAGACGGAAAGTGAAATTGATAGCTATCGTTGTGGTGCATAATAGTTACTAATAGGACATATTATATTTCCCAAAACTGCATGTATTGTAGTTCAAATGGTTATTTCAAAAGTTTATAACGATGGATGTTTGTTACTCTTTCACGCAAATACAGCTGGATTTAGATAAAATTTGGCACAGAGATAGACTATAGTCTGGAATAGCACATAGGCTACTTTTTATCCCGGAAAAATTTATTGTTCCCGTGGTATAGGTTTCACCAAAACTTTTACGCGAACTAAGTCGCGGGCAACAGCTTGTTATAAATGAATCAATCGTTTTCGCTAACGTTCCTAGGTTATGAACTCAACGTAAACAATGAGTCTAATTCTATTATTATCACAATCACCGTAATTTTCCTAACGGCCTTGACCGGCATGACTCAATATATTGCTATCAGCTGTTAGTCTTACTTTGATTATACTTACATAATAAACAAACATGTATTTAGCATTAATTTTTTTTACGCTGTATACATAATTATTATTGTTGAATGCAATTATATATTATAATTTTTGCACATTGGTTTTTTACACCCGTATTTCATATTTCACTTTACAGCACTAGTTTTGATTTTCATCAAGTACCTACAAGAAAAGGCGTTAAAAGGTACAACTATACTCTCATATTATTATGTACTTAATACAACTGTCTCGGCTTGACCTGCATTTTTTTAGTTTTTAACTATTAGAAGTTTAACGTGTGTATAACTGCGTATATGTGTGTCTATGATTTTGGTTTCGTTTTCTTAGTTTGAAAGGTGGCTACGAACACTCTCGCGGTTCGTAGCTATACCTAATTCAAGAAACTCTGTTCAGCCGTTCGAAGATCATCAGCTCTTCTAATCGTTGAAGGAAATTTTCAGAGTATTTAATTTTTTAAATGTATCTTTGTTTTATATTTTTAAGATATTTCTTTTCATGTATTAGGAAGCTAGCGCTATCTCACAACTTAAGAGTTTTCGCCCTTGCTCTTAACTTATTTTTTTTCTTCGTAATAATCCTCTTAACTACTATATAAATTTTCTTTTAATAAATTCATCAGCAAAAAATACCTACGCATGTACAGTTACAGTTCATAATTCCAGATGATGTTACGGAGCAGTGCCCGATTACCTTAAATTTTATACAGAATAATAATATGTGGTGGAAAAATACTGAATGCAATGTTTATATTATATGAAGCCATTCATATATACCTAGTTAAACTGTAGGCAACAGTGACATAAATTTTACGTTACTTTTTGCATTTCGATGTGTATAATAAAGTTAAAGAGTTTGTTCGTTTAAACGCGCTAATCTCTGGAACTTTTAGTCAGATTTGAATAATTCTTTGTGTATTGGACAGAATATAGATTGAGGAAGGTTATAAGCTCTTTAACATCACGCTACGAACCTTAGGAGCGGAGCTATCTAGGCTAGTGACAACAAGAACTTTGTAACAAAATTGTTTAAAGGACAATGAAGTCATCGCAACAACACTTCTATTATAAAGAAAATACAAGATATAATGGCTATGGCGCACCTTGGGAGAGGTCTATATCCAGCAGTGGGCTGTTATAGGCTAATTGAAATAATTAGATACAAAGTTCTAATCAATCCTTATTTTATAAAAAAAGTAGCTGCACCCGGCATGCGCTGCAATGCTTTTTTCTTTTTAAAAAATGGTGGGTCCGCCACCCATCCTTTTTTTTTAGGAAGGTGAAATATATTTCACTACCTATTCTCATACCTACCAAATATACAAACAAAATTTTATTAAAATCGGCCGTGACACGAGATTTTTATCCTGTATAAAAATCTTGTGCCCCGGCCGATTTTAATAAAATTTTGTAAGAATTTTTGTAAGGAACACCGTACCGAATATTGAAATAGTGTATGCAGACCATTATTCTGAGTCGAAAATTATTGGAATTTTCTGCCGGAAAATTCATATTTTTTTAATAATTTTATGTTTTTTATAGCTAAAAGTGATATCACAATGAGTAAACAGAACATTTTACCGAACAAAAATTAATAAATACCTCATACGGCCAAAAACTGCAATGTAATCAATTAAACAACATTTATGCAATCAGCTGCTTCGACGGCACCGAACACTGAAGGTCATTCACCGTACCGCACAAAAAGAATACCGCGTACATTGCGTAGCGCCGAATGAAACTAATGACTATAAATCCTTAATCTCGTATTTTTATGATGAACTGACTTTTGTATTGTGATAAGTATAAACAAAAAGACGTTTTTGTAAGTTTTTCGCGTAGCTCAAACTTACACGCTGTTTATAAGATATTTTATTTTTGTTATTCAAGGTAGGTAATCAATTTAATATTATAGCCGATAGGAAAGAAGAACACGACCCATACTGGTAGCTATAAAGACTTTTTTATGTTAGTTACGTGTCTGTATGTTATATAAAGGTGTGCAAGACAAAAACTTATTTTACTTAAGTACTTACTAAAATACAATACATTTTATTCGACGATATTTCTCTTGTCAGTAACGTTAGGGCCTAATTAACAATTTATTCTTTTGGTAAGTGAATAGTATTTCAATATTTGTTGTAAGCAGGGGCGTAGCTACCACCATATCAGCCGTATCATTGATACGGGGCCCGCGGGCTACAGAGGCCCCTAACGTGTGAAAGCAAAAATTAGTAAAATGTTATCCAAAATGTCACTGAATCTCGTGTTTCCCGGGAAAAAACATGTAAAAATACTGTCATACGTGCCTATAGAGTTTTCACTTCAGAAATAACAAAAGTCAAAAAAGCAATCTCTTTTTTTCCGGGTTCAGCGTGCGCCCAAAAGTTGCCAACATCCTACATCGGTTATTGCGAGATTCTCCCGTTTAAAGCATTTTTGTTTCTTTTGTGAGAAATCTTTATCCTTCATTTGGGCTCCCCAACTAATTTTGATACAGGGCCCCCCTTAAATAACAATATAAGAAAGATTAAACTGTATTGATTGAACAATACTGATTTCTGGTCGATTCGTAGCTACTATCTCACAGAAGACCTCCATTTAACAGATGAACCTGTTTCCAGCTAGTAATTATAGTCACCAAGACCCTTAAAAGATAGGAGATGACATAATGTATGTATGAAATCGCTGTCACTGCGAGTGTTTATAAATTACACATTTGATCATTACATTCATTATCATAATTAATTCTTTCATTAATTCATTATTATTCATTGATAACCGGTTACCACGAGTCACGGTATATCCTTATTACCACTTTTTTAGTGAAAAGGAAACACTAACAAAAGTACGCACCTTTTATTCAGATGCCGTGACTTCACACAATAAAATAGACATCGTCAATGCTCCCCACAAGTAAATTAATTTTGTGTCTCCAACTGACCCAATTCCAATATGTCCTCTGAGTGATTGACCAGATTGTTCAATTGCTAGTAATGATTTTTTATTAGCTACTAGCTAAACCCAGCCACGCTTTGCCATGATTCAGAAATAAATCATACTCGTTGCTATGACAACCAATGCTATGTCCACCACCACGTCTATATCAACGACTTTCTTTCTTTCTAACTGTGTCAAACTATAAGTCAATGTAGTAAAACGCATGTAATTTTCCATTTTCATTGAAACTTCGGAATAGAAAGTAAACGAAAACACTCTTCTATTACAATTAGGGTTGCCACCCGTACTATAATATATAGTATCGTACTATATTTTAATAATATAGTACGAAAAATGCTACATTTTTATTGCTAACTCAACTGTCGCCATTTTTAAGAAAGAACGAAAGAAAATATAATTGATTGCAAAAACCTCAGCGTACATTTTTTTTTCTACGTTACTTAAGTCTATATTTAATTTAAACATTGATATTATTCACCTACTTCACAAACATCATATTTTTAGTCTATGAATCTATGATATATCTTCAAAAAGTAATTTATGTCATGTAGAATGTGTGTAGGTGACGTGCCATTCTTGACGTGGCAACATGTGGTTCCTTATTCCTTTTATTTATTTTTTATTCAAGAATAATTTTAATGAAATTATCACTCATAGTTTTGCAATTTCGGGTTGACACTCGGCATACACTGAGATGTTATAAAACATCCCAGTACTGATTTTCAGTGCCAACCGCACGTGTGGCAATGTGTTTTACTGTAACTGGATCACACTGGAAATGTTTGTAACGCTTTCACACCTTAACTACTCAGCCGGTCATCATGAAATTTTGGATACACGTTGTCATTGGCTACAGCCAAAAAGGACATAGGTACAAGGGATGTTACGGATATTCGCATCCGTATCCGCAATCGTGGAGCTTCCGCATCGATTTTGACATCTGCAGATGCAGATGTAGTGCAAGTCGCGACAAGAAAGAAAGTGAGTGGCGACTGGCGTGTGCCGTAAACACATGCTGATTGACCAATAGGAGCGAAGATTTCGGTGACAAGATCCGACGCGTTTGTTATTGTATATCAGGGATGTTGCAGATATTCGCATCCGTATTCGCAATTGCGGAGCTTCCGCATCAATCCGCGGATGCGACTTTCAAAAATTCGCATCTGCATCCGCATCCCCGGATGACAAAAATTCTGCATTCGCAACATCCCTAATAGGTACTTCCCATCCAGAAAAAAAAATGGCCGAGGGATAGAAAATAACTTTTAGACAACCACCCGGTTTGACAACATTTACAATAATAATGCGAGAGAAGTCTCGTGTGAAAGGAACAATTTTTTGCCTGAATTTTTCTAAAACTACTATATATTTTGCAAGTTTATTTCAAAAACAAAAATCGCCAAAAAATCATATCCGCCGTTTTTCTACGACTGCAACGATATGTATGTTGACCTGTCATGTACGGCAAGTCTATACAATGACAGGTTAAGTTATGCTGGTCAATAAAATAAAACAAAACATTCAAAACTTAATGAATTATGGTCGAATGGCAGCCAATCTGCCTGGCCATGGCGGCTGGCCTGTTGGTCTAGTGGTTAGTGACCCTGACTGCTAAGCCAGAGGTCGTGGGTTCGATTCCCACCCAAGACAAATAATTGTGTGATGAGCACGAAAATTTGTTCTGTGTCTGGGTGTATAATTTATCTATAATATGTGTGTATTTAGAAATATATAAGTATGTTTATCAGTAGTCTGGTTACCATAGTACAGGCTCCGCTTAGTTTGGGATCAGACGGCCGTGTGTGAGATGCGTGGAGTTATTATATTATATAATCTCTAGTAAAATAAAATAAAAAAATGTTTTATAGCGTTATGCTCTTTCTCTGTTAATTCTTTTTCACAAAGATCGGCAACGTTATAGTCATAATCTTGTTTGCTTGCAATGGAGCGGTTTCAACACAGAACATTTCATGGGGTTGTCTTGGTACGTGGTGGTATTTGCCGAAAAGTTACATACATGCCATGGTATTATGAGACAATTACCAGTGATTTTGAATAAATAAATCTTGATTAATATCAAAAGCGAAACCGTCAAGGATATCGGAACTTCACACCCTGGCAACATCTACATAATACCCTAATCTTTAAATGATGCTGATATATTCTAAGCATGTTTCTACTATCGTACTTGCCAGTCTTAGTATTAATGAATAGATACTCAAGTCACTTGATGACTTCTAATGAGTTTTATGACGTCACTATCTGCACTTTATGACTTTGCGTATGAGTGTACAATGAATACAAAACTCATTTGTTGTTTCAATAGTATTAATATTTTTTGCAAATAAAGAAAATGCTTATGCAATTCCTTTTAAGGTCAATCAACATTTCTTAATAAAATGGTTAATTCCGAATCCTTAAAACCCAGTTGTACTGCGTGCGAGATCAATAAACTTTGAGACTTTGACACATTTTTTTACCTCGCACGAGAATGCTCAGAAACATTTTCAGTTTACGTAATAAACTATATACCCGTCCAATAAATATCGCTGATATTTCAAAAATGTCATTCTACGATAATATTTTATTAATTTAAATAAATAAAATTGTAAACTATTTACTATATCGAGGTATTCCATAATTGAACTGCACATACTACATTAAATTCAAACATGGAATACTTATTTTACAAAAGTTACTCAGTCAGATTTACTAAACACTAAGTATTACTAGACAAATTCTTAATTATATTTTCTGTGTTTTGTTACTAATTTTTGCCGTGTCTCTAGCTATCTCGCAGTACTAAATTAGGACAAAATACCATTTAATAAGGCAGCAATAAAAAAAGACACGCCTAAACCTTGACACAAAGCGTCGCACGCACACTAGTTTGGCTTAGAATAACCTGCTTTGTTATTAATTATAACATAAAAAAAGCTTAGAATGATATAATTGCGGGATTGACTAGATTTCATTGTCATGTGTATAGTAGCATAATGTAATAGCTCTTGGTACCCACTAGATTAGATGTGTAAATCGGGATTTAATCGCGATAATAATTAGAAGGTACTATACCCCCACGGGTCGTCCCCCACCGGGGTAAACAATTACTTATTAAATGCTCATACGGTAACAGACCAAAATAGCTGCAGTGGAAAATATCCTCCATTGGCAATAAAATCCCATAAAACTTATATAAGAAGAACTGAGTTTTGTATTTCCCCTTGTACACGTCACGTCAAAAGCTATAGGAATAGCTGTATTGCGTATTACCTCATCTGACAAAATCTCCTTGTGTAACTCTACAGAAACTGTCAAAAATAAAAGATCGATATTGATTTTCGTCATAAGGCCGCCTTTTGTGCATTTTATGTTTTAAAAAAAATGAAATCTTCATTTTGGATTTTGTGTGTTAGCGGTAATGTCAGAATTAAAAGCTTATTAAAGTCATTTCTTTGACACGAAACGTCAAATGAGTTGATTACATCCAGACGAATCGGCTGTTACTCTTTATCATCTAAATCATGCGTCATTATTGTGTGCATTATGATTAAAGTTAACACACAATGATAATACAGGACCCGGCCCGTACTATGAGATTTGTTATATGCATGTTTGTTTTACATTGTTTACACACTGATATAGTATGAAGTAAGAGTCTGATCTCTTGTATTTTCAGGTGTTATATTTTATCTTGACATTCTTTATGCAAGGACAATGATACTCAATTGTAAGTTCAACGGTATTATACCGTCGTCAAAAACGAGGTATCACTATTTTTTGTCAGTAGTATCACTGATTTATTATTTACAGCTTAACAACCATAGTTAAGTCAAAGTAAAAGAAACACGCTCCAACGGCGAACCGAATTAAAAAAAATAGGCAGTCATGGGACAGAAGTGAAAACTTAAACGAAACGACGAACTTAAAACGTCACATTAACAAGTTGGTGACAGCATTAATTAATAAGGAGCTGACAGAACTCAATGTTTAGATTAGCGCCCTCTAGTGGATCTATATATGTATTATTAGCGTGACGGTAACGAGTTCAGTGCTTTTTCTCCATAGCAAAAGTACACAAATGTGCCTAAAAAAGTTTTCACTTCAAAAAAAAAGACACTGTCCACCTTCATCATCAGACCATCGTTACCCAATCTGTTGGACTCGATAAAACGAATCATATAAGTCCAAACTCGTCATGTTTACTACTAGCTACTTGAATTATAGCTAAGAACACTCGGTTAAGCCGTCTTTCAAACAACAAAAAAAACTTAATCAAAATGGGTCCATCCGGTAAGGAACTATAATGCCACAGACAGACACTCAGATACACACGTTAAACTTATTACACCCCTCCCTCGTCTTTGCCGCAGGGGTTAAAAGGCCTTACCTATCTATTAAAAATAATATTTTGGAGGCTCAGCCAGCGAGTGACTCGCCTGTTCCTGCAAGCGTTCTTAACCTATGACCATCAGGCGAGTCATTTGCCTCTGTTGTGCTGCTTATTTGTAAAACCTTTATTACCTATACGTTTTAACTACATACCTAATGCATTTTCGTGAACCCATTTAAGGCCCTATACACGGTTCGTCTTGAATGGACAATAGACTGGATTAATAAAGCGGTACAGAAATTGTGGTGAAATAAGAAAATTACAATACATTTTTCCTGAAGTTGTTGTTCCAAGACCGTGTGATATTTTCTTTTACTATGTAGAGTATCCGACACAAATTTTGATAATTTATGTATTCTGTATCTACTACCTTTTTGGCATATCTTGTTTCCGTGGGCGTACCTAATTTTTCTCTTTTTGGCAAACTTTGTTTTTGTAGGCCTCGGGTGGGCAAATCAACTGCCCAGCTAGGTATAACCATGCTTCTTTTGGATACTATAATTCACTGATACATTATTTAATTATCAGGAAATCAATAACTAGTTACATAAAATTTCCACTTATCAGACGTGACGGGGTTACTGTAAATCCAATAAGACATTTATTTATGTTAAAATTGTAATTTTTCTTTTGTTTCAGATTTAATCCTGTTTTCGACGATTTGGAAATGCTGCTTATATTTCGAATTACAAAACTTTAATTAATGTCAAGAAGGTACACAACGTTCAGGGGACGAACGTGTGACAATATAGAAAGTGAATTTTTCAAAAGTGTGGAATCGAGGACTAGCCCGTCCTTGATGTACTCGACAAGTTACAACCCTTGGGCCCTAACACTTTGTATTACGAAGAGACTCTGTCGCTACTCCGCTAGAGATCCAAGATTAAGACACTGGTCCAGAGAACTAACAATTTCTTCGACGTAGAAGAATCGTCTTCAATTGGATTTACAATCCAATTCTGGTAGTTTTCACGAAGTCCGTTAGAGGACTGAATTAGCTACAAAAAAGAACGTACTTAGGCCGTACGTACGTAGAAGAAGAGCTCGTTTCAGAGACTAATGGAATCGCAAACAGCTTATGCAAATGGCATTCCAGGTAAAGATCCTTCTATCAAGTATGAACGTAAAGTACCGTCTGAAGAGGAGAAGACTACGTCTCCTCTTCTTCAGAAAACAAATAATATAAAGTATATAGATGGAGTGAATGATGAGAAACATGAATTAAGAGATGTGGATAAACCTAAAGATGATTTAGACACTGTAAATTCTATGAAAACGGATCCAAACAACACTAATTACAATCGACTTTCAGTAGGCTATCATAAAGATAATAAAAGTGAAGAAGATGCAGTCTCGACTAACGAGGGAGTTAAATTTTTTGGCCTCGGGGACACCGACAGTATTTGTTCTAGTAAATCGGCGCAAGAATTACCACAGATACCTGACGGTGGATGGGGATGGGTCGTTGTTGCCGCTTCCTTCCTCATTGCCACGGTGGCTGACGGACTCGCTTTCTCTTACGGTTTGATGCATGACAAATTCGTCATCTATTTTGAAACTAGTGAAGCTAAAACCTCATTGATCGGCAGTTTGTTTATCTCCGTACCATTGATAGCTGGGCCGATTATGAGTGCTTTAGTGGATCGTTATGGATGTAGAAGTATGACAATCGTTGGCGGGATAGCCTCGACTATTGGATTTGTAGCAGCTTCATATAGTAATTCTGTTGAAGTTTTATATTTTACATACGGAATGATGGCGGGCTTAGGTACAGGTCTACTGTACGTTACTGCTGTTGTATCTATCGCTTACTGGTTTGAAAAGCGTCGTAATTTGGCCGTTGGATTGGGATCCTGCGGAGTTGGCTTTGGTACTTTCATATATTCTCCTCTGACTACATACTTACTTGAAGAATTCGGATGGAGAGGTACCTTATTATTGTTAGCTGGTACTGTACTTAATGTTTGCGTATGTGGTGCTGTAATGAGAGATCCAGAGTGGTTGATATTGGAGCAGAAGAAACAACGAAAGTTGAATAAGTCAAAAAGAGCGTCTAGTTCAATGTCAATATCTGCGAAATCTGGGGGAGGAGAATCTGTTTATCCTGGAGCTGAAGAACTTAAGACATTGTTAAAGAGCGGAGAGACACCTGAATATATACTCACAACTTTAGTAGCTTCAATTGCTCATGCGGAGGATTTGGAAGCAACAACAAAAATGAATGCTAATATGTCGCATCAGAAAGTTAGTTCAGTATTAAATCTGCCTACGTTCTTGAAACAAAGTGAAAAGGTACAGTCTATTTTTAGTCGTCCATAGATATCTTCTAGAAATTTTAATCCTCCTACAAACACAAACACACAAACACATACACTAAACAGTAATGTATTTTTTCCAGGTGCCGGCAGAAGTATTAGACCAACTTATAACAAACAAGCGTTTCTACAATATCATTTTACAAAATTATCCATCGCTATTAGCTTTGAGAAGTAGTTCAGAGCAGAAGCTGAACGTAGATCCGGTACCAGAGGTGTCCAAAGCGAAGCAGGTCATGATGTCAATGAAGTATAAGCTTAATAAGAAGGAAAAAGAACGGAAGAAGGCATTTGAGAATAAACTAGATATAGTGAGAGAGAAGTTACTGCAACCGATACCGGAGCATAAGCCTGCAGTGATCCAGCCTCGTCAGGACTGGTGGGCTAGACAGTTCCAAACAGACCGTCACTATCTTCGAGACATTAGAGTGCATCGTAACTCTATTATGCATCGTGGAGCTATGATGAATATTGCTAAATACAAACTTCGCGCTTCTTCGTGTCCTGACATTTACAGAAATTCTATGTGGTCCGTTGAGGAAGAGAAGGTACATTGATTTTTGTTTTATTCATAGGCACAAAAAATCTAACACGTATAGTTTTACAAGTGAGCAACTCATTAACATAATTAAATGTCCATATAGTTGTCAAACCACAGTCCTTCTCTAGTCTAAATGTAGTGCATACACGTGCTTTTCGCTATATCTTTGTAATTCGACAAGAAAGTCATATCAAAAGACAATCTAAGGTCATGTTCAGATGTCGGGCGTTGAGCGCGCGTCAACAAAAACACGAATTTTGTTGAAGTCGTTAACATGCTAAGCCTTTTGATCCGACGCGCGCTCGACGAGACGCCAAACGCCTACGGCGGTGACGCGTGCTTTGAGATCATTGGGTTGCCGTACATTTGTTTACAGAAATGTACGTTTTCAACGCGACATCACTTGATTTTAATAAAAGGATTCGACAATTTAAATAAAAGTTTGTATGTCAATTTCCACATAGCATGAGTTCGGTGATACTTCAATTCATACATTTCACGTAGTTTAGTTTTGTTAAAATTAAAACACAAAAATGAACCCGAATTTTATGTTTTTTTTAAAGTTTTTTATGTTATTACGCCCGTTTTCAATAAAGACAGAACTCGAACTGAATTGCGATAACGTGCGTTTGACGCCCTAAAAACGCTTGGCATGTGATCACTATACATAAAACCCAAAGCGCGTCCGACGCGCGGCCGACGCCCGTTATCTTAACATAGTCTCATATTTAGCGTATATTTCAAACTTGACTGATTTGACTGTCATATTCTTTTATTACTAGAAGTACCAACGGCCTTTCATTTATTTTACTTAACGTCCAATGACTCGTCAAATGCTTGATTATTCTAACCCGACTCTGATCTTAACTAATTTATCTAAAGAAGATCCGTTTACAAATTTCGAGTGCTATATATTATATATACCTTGCATTTTCAGTATTTTGTAATATCTATTTAATATTTTGTAAAACCTTTTTACAGACTTGGGGCCAACGTGTTCTGGACACAATAAACAAAACTTTCGATTTCAACATGTTTACCGAGTTCCACTTCTTTATGATGAACTTGTCCACTTTGGTGCTGTTTATTTGGTTCATTGTCCCCTACTTCTACATATCTAACTTCATGACAATGAATGGTTATTCTGAAATCCACGGAACTTGGATGCTGAGCGTATTTGGTATGGCCACTATTGTTGGCATTGTAAGTATTCCTTTTATACATATATCCTACTAATATTATAAACGTGAAAGTTTGTGAGGATGTATGGATGTATGGATGTTTGTTACTCTTTCACGCCAAAACTACTGAACCGATTGCGATGAAACTTGGTATGTAGATAGCTGGAGACCTGGATTAACATATAGGCTACATTTTATCCCGATATTCCCACGGGATCCGGACTTAACGCGGGTGAAACCGCGGGGCACTGCTAGTAAGTTATATTTTAGAATCACTTTACCGCGAAAGGGTGTGTCTGTGTGTGTCTGGACTGGACATTGCACCCCTAGTAGTCACACACGTTACCTCGCTCGCTAGTTGTAAGTGGATCCAGTGAGGAGTTATCCTCGCAGCACCAACGCTCTTCTCATTTAAGGCACAAAATGGCACACCATTTGGTTTAAGCCGGTTCAATTCCGAGAGAAGGCCTTTCCGAAAGCCTCTGGAGACTACCCATTGGGACATTCATAGTTAAGAACACTTCTTACTTAGCCTATAGTCTATACCTTCTTGTACCTACGCTAGAAATAATAAAGACGCACCAAGATAATGTCCCAAAGCAAACAGAATTGGAGCCACATGCATTACCTTGGCAGTTAATCCTGGGTTTTGAAGGTTGTTTCGGTTCATGTTGTTTGATGGCAGTTGGCTTGTTTAGAACTCTCAAACAAATAAAATGATTCATACTAACTGTTATCCCTATTTGATTTCAGGTTGGCCTCGGTTGGATGGGGGATCTTCCTTGGGTAAACGTGACAAAAACTTATGCCTTATGTTTGATACTTTGTGGTGTAACTATCATCTTGTTTCCTGTATTGATACGTGTCATGGATCCTGAAGCTTCTTACAGTTTCTACATTATAGCCCTCAACGCTGTAATGTTTGGACTTATGTTTTCTAGTTCATACTCGTATACACCCAGCATTTTGGTGGAACTGATTGCTTTGGATAGATTCACAATGGCGTATGGGTTGGTGCTGTTGAGTCAGGGCTTAGGACACCTAATTGGGCCGCCTATGGCTGGTAAGTACCTTTATAAGTTACAATTTACATTTGTTGTAAAGCTTACCTTTCTATTAACTGATAATCCCTAATAATATAATATGGTTAAATATTTGTAGGTTGGTTTATGAACGTCGAGTTTCAGTTATTTCTTATCGGACTAGTTGCGACATAATCATAAAATAGTAGGTATAATAATCGTAGCGTGAACAGTCATAAAATATAAGAGTTGCAATAATCTGCCCCAATAATGAAAAGCAACATTTGATCATTCGTGAGCTGTGTTTATGTTCGTACAAAAGTTGAAATAAATAAAACATTATTTTAGTTAATCGAAACACGTTCCACACAGCCATGGTCACATAATTTTACTGACGTTTTCTATATTTTGAATAATATTAGGGGCCATCCATAATTACGTCACACGTTAAGAGGGGGGGGTTAACAAAGGTAATTTTTTATTACAGTAATTATTTTTTAAATTGAAGATTCCGAATAATTGATGATCAATTTTATGAAATAAAGATATTGAATTTGAATTTGATTATCTCCACTTACCATGAGCGTGCCACAGGGATCTATTCTAGGTCTCCTTAATATTTGCTAATGTTTGATACGTATTTACATACACACTACCCATTGTTATTTGCTTCTTTTATAGAATGTAAAGACAAGAAAATTGATCATTGGTATGTACCCGAAGCCGATAAACCACTCCACCGTCCTTGCTGACGTTTTTTGTAAATCATATATTTTATATTTATTTGACTGTTGATGTTCCTGTCCTAGTGGCCTCTACGCGACCCCGGGCCTCTTCGAGCTACTGCAGTCTTAGTCCCGGTTTCCCATCCGAGGCTTGCGGTATCCCTAAACCTAGCGCCCTCGCTCTATCCATTTTCCTTACCCTCATTACATTACATTCCCAAGGAGCTACCCAACCAGTCAACCAGCCAAAATCTTTAGCAATGTTACACATTGCGCCGAACCCAAATAAAATTGGGAAAAAGGCAGGAAATGGAAGGAATACAGGAATGGTGATTATATGTCTGTATTAATTGTTTTATTATTATTCCAGGAGCTCTGAAAGACGCCACTGGTGAGTGGGATGCGGCATTCTATGTTGCTGGGGTATGGGTTATAATATCTGGACTGTTAGTTGGCGTCATACCTTACACAGAAAACTTCCGTATTTGCGGTAACGCACCTTTGGCAAAAGACGTTGCTGGTGAACCGGACCCCGGGGTGAAAATCATTATTGCCCACTAAAGAAAATATGGAATCGAATTTTTAGAAGATCATGTCAATAGAAAATAGGTTTTTTTTATTATTAATTAGGGTTAGACATGAATATTATTATCTTGCCTTTAGAAGAGATCTAAATATACTGTGTGTTTTATTATTTTGAAATAACTTACGAAATATTGTAGTATAGAAATAAATGTATGATCTTTAACGATACGTAATTTGTATCTCTTTCTGCTTGTGGGCTTTTAGATGATATTTTGTCTTTAGAAAATATAATTTTACTATTTTTCATAAGTAGAACTTTTGTTTGAGGCGATATACTGTTCCGCTATCAAATTTGTATCGTGATACACGACTTTGAAGAGTGTGAGTTTAAGAAAATTAAAATGTAATCGTATAAGTTCCAATGATGCTTTTTATATTCTTTTGCTTTAATAAATCTCCTGAGGAGATATTAGTATTCCTTTTAGTCTATAATTGCACGTAATAATGAACCTGGTGTGTTTTATGGTGGACTGGAAGATTGTGAGTCAATAATATGATAAAGTTCGGAAGATAAGGTATAATTATGTTGGCCTTGGGCTTTGACGTTGAATGTGTATAAAAGTGATATGAAAATTGAGATGATTTTCAGAATTAAAGTGGTTAGGCTGGTCACAACTTGGTGTGTGGGTGTGTGTCTCAGAGCACAGACTGTTTGCTATGGTAGAGAGGAGTTATTTGGTAATATACGTAGCTTCAAGGTCTTAGCATAATTTATTGTGACATTAAATTCTTGCCTTTTTGATGAAATGTGGATCCAGGGAATTATGGAATTTATTATTTTTTATATGTTTTGAGAGTATTTTAGATAAGTTTGTCTACTTACTTAGAATTTTAACATTATACGTATATATTATTACCCTGTGTATGAATTATATTAAAATAAATCGGACTTCATGATTATGTAGTTTTTTTTTCACCATTGTCTTTTACCGATAAGTTAAAACAGGGAGCAACGAGAGAGAAGTTGTGCATCATACTCGGAATGGAGTGTCAGAGTCATGGTATATTCTCTTTTTTCATCGACATGTCATGATGAGTGAGATATAGTCGAATGAAACGTCATTTCCGGACGTAAGTAATTATGGTGGATGCCTGTCAAGTCAAATCAGTTCTTTTTATTAAACGTTTAAACGGTTGGTTCGGAGTAAACTTGTGTTTATAAAATAACAGTCTGTGAAGTCATATGTCGCTATTGTCTAATGAATTACTTTTGCAGTTTGGTTTGTAAATTAACAAATAATAAGAAACTTAATAAAAGTACTAACAAATCATTTTGTTTCATGAAGAACAGTCTATACCTAATTTATTTTATATATTACTTTATTATGGGCTCTAAGGAAATTTCCCACGTAGTGCGGTAATTGTGACAGCTGACATGTATATTACAAAGACAGACTGATACTAGATCTATGGCCATAAACTAAAATATATTATACTGAAATAGACTGGCAACTCGTTTTGTGTAGGTCAGCGCCTCTGACCGCAAAGCAGGGGAACTTTAGTTCCCTACTTCACCTATAGAGGCGCTGAGTACAGGTGTAACAAGTGTAAAAATGTATTATTACTAAAGCTATAGCCATAATGTATAATTATGAGAACGGAATAAATAATACAAAAGTCTAATTTAATTAGTTTATTAATAACATATTTTATTATCATTTCATTTACAAGACTATAGAAGGTTTTGAAGCATATAGGAACTGTCACTGTCACCACATACATTTTTATAAAATGTAGAACTCCTTTTGACTGTGAGAACATTGTTCACTTATTTGCACCAATTCATAACGAAAAATACTTTACTATTACAATAAATCTTATCACTTTTATTACAAAAATAAATAATTTAATAAATTACAAACCGGCGATTTTTTTCTGACATTTGACATTTAGACAGAGACCAGAGTTGCCAGCGTGTTATACTGGTTAACTACTTTATGGTCTTGAGTAATAATTTATTTTATTTCGAAACAATGATTTATTATTTTATATATAAATGAATAAAAGTTTTAAACTTTTTTTACTTACCTAATATTAATCACGGAATTATTAAGAATGTCAAACCTGGTGAAATGAATATACAAACTTGACAAGTTATATAAAATACCTTAAATGTGTGACGGTAAAATATGGTAACCTAGAATAACAGTTTTATGTATCAGGTGAAGATGGCTCTTTTAAAAAAATAAATATTTGTTCCCGAATTGCCAGGGCATGATTTCTTTTACATTCATTCGTTCGACATTCTACAATACATTCAAAATTTGGAGTCAGAGTTTTATTTAACCACACACAACAGCGCTAAAGTGGTGACCCGTCTGGAACACAGCAAGATTTTAAAATTAAAACACGGCGAAGCTCTGCCCATCAAACCACAGAAAAAGCAAGAAAATGTCGCAACAAGAAACAGCTACAGTCAAGGCCAGCTCGTCCACTTTCAACATCAGCAACACCGTCACCAACGCAGAAGTGGGAGGTATATCCATAACAATGCGAATCCCACCTTTCTGGCGTGATAAACCACGGTTTTGGTTCATCAGTTTCGAAGCAGCAACCAACGATTTAAAGAAAAGCCAGGCGCAGTTCGCCCAGATAGTGATCGCACAACTCGAGCGCCAAGACATTGAACAAATCACCGACCTTCTATACAACCCGCCAAAGCAAGACCATTACAAGGCGATTAAAGAACGTCTTATATCCGCCTTCGAAGAGTCAGACAGCCGTCAATTTCAGAAATTACTGTCGGAAATGGAACTAGGTGATCAAAAGCCTACCCAACTCCTCCGCCGTATGCGAAACCTCGCCACTGACAAGGTACCAGACTCTACTTTGCGACTAATGTGGACAAATCACCTGCCACCACACATCCGTTCCGTGCTTGCCGTCAGTGAAACTTTCACGACGAAAACAACCTTAGAAGAGCTAGCGCTTCTCGCCGACAAAATTATGGAGCAAACAACATCATTATCGCAAGTTTTAACACACATATCAGCCGTCCACTCGCTAACGCCACTGTCATCACCATCAACCCAAACAGCCGACATACAATATCTTATAACCGAACTAAGGAAGTTATCACTCGAAATAGCAGATTTAAAAGCAAGACCCTACCACAATTACCGCCGAAACTGCTACCCGTCTAATCAACGAAGCCAATCACAACAACGCAGTCGAGATTCATCACCCTCACCGTTTTGTTATTATCACCGACACTTCAAATAACAAGCTCGACGCTGCACATCACCTTGCACTTTCAACAAGACGCCAACTTCGGGAAACTAAACAGAACGTTAGCGGAGGCGGACTCTGGCATTCAAGAAAATTCTCACCGCCTGTACATCACTGACAAAAACTCTAATATTTCATTCTTGGTCAACACGGGTGCCAACATATCCGTACTACCGAGAAGAAAGGGTCAAGTCGCAACGCCGCTACCATTTCAACTTTACGCAGCTAACAATACATCTATAGCTACGTACGGAGAGAAAACATGAACGCTCGACTTCAATCTACGTCGCCCATACAAATGGAAGTTCATCGAGGCCGACGTTTCGAAACCCATACTCGGCGCAGACTTCCTTAAACATCACCAACTAATCGTCGATTTACAAAATAGAAGACTGATCGACGGTGTCACAAACCTTAAGGTAAACGCCCCGGTACTAGTTTCAATCATGCCTACAGTCTGCAATATCATACACAATATACATACATATCGCAATCTTATCACATCTTAGCGCAATATCCTAATATCACGCGACTTACTTCAATGCAGTTATAGGTCATCGCCGCTACACATCGTTCCTAAGAAGAATGGTGACATATGAGTTTGCGGAGACTATCGTCGACTCAATGCAACCACTAAACCCGATCGATCGCTACCCCGGTTCCAGGTGTCAAAGACTTTACACACCATCTCTCAGGCAAGTCTATCTTCTCAACAATAGATCTAAACAGAGCTTACCAGCAACTGAGCATAAGAGAAGAGGATATCGAGAAGACCGCTATAATTACACCAACGGGTCTATTCGAATTCCCACGTATGTGTCCCGGTTTAAAGAATGCGGCACAAACATTTCAACGATACATTCACGAAGTACTGCGAGGATTAAATTTCGTATATCCATTTATCGACGATATATTAATAGCTTCAGAGAAGTCAGAAAATGAAACCCAGCACCGAGAACACCTCCACATAGTCCTCAAGAGGTTAGAAGAACACGGCATCACTATCAACCCCGCCAAATGTAATCTAGGCAAGTCAGAAGTGCAATTTCTCGGTTACACAGTTTCTAAAGACGGAATCAAGCCTCCCGATCAAAAAATTAAGGCTATCACCGAATACCCCAAGCCCAATACAATAGAAGAGTTAAGAAGATTCCTCGGAATGTTAAATTTCTACCGCGATCACATTTCTAACGCCTCATCTTTACAAGCACCTCTAAATTCTTACCTACACAACGTCAAGAAGAGAGATAAAACTCAGATCACGTGGTCCAACGAAGCAACGGAAGCATTCGAGCAGTGTAAAGCTAGCATCACTACAGCAGCTTTACTCGCTCACCCATCTCACCACGCTACACTCGCTTTATTCTGTGACGCATCAGACACATCAGCTGGCGCCGTGCTACAACAGTACATAAACGAAACATGGCAGCCGCTCGGATATTTCTCGAAAAAAATCAACGACGTACTAAAGAAATATTCTACCTACGATCGAGAACTACTCGCAATCTACTTAGCCGTCAAACACTTTCGTAAAATATTCGAAGGACGTCATCTAATCATATTCACGGATCACAAGCCGCTAACATTCGTCATGACTAAAATCAACTCAACTACTGAGACACCGAGGTGCACAAGACAACTATTGTTTATCAACGAATTCATCACTGATATTCGTCACGTGACCGGTAAGCAAAACATCGTCGCCGATGCACTCAGCCGCATAGAAACAATATCATGTCCGTCCACCATCGACTACAACGACATAGCAACAGCGCAAGAAAGTGATAACAACTTACAACAATTATTACAAGACGAAAACATCGCGCACAAGAAAGTAATAATACCGAACACCGACATCGAACTATACTGCGAAACATCCACACCATCTGTACGCCCATACATCCCGGAAAATCATAGAAAAGAAGTTTTCAATCAAGTACACAACATTAGTCATCCTGGTACACGCACGACTCGCAAGCTCACAACACAAAAGTATTTCTGGCCATCAATGAACACAGATATCAGCCGCTGGACGCGAACCTGTATTCAATGTCAGAAAAGCAAGATACATCGGCACACACATTCGAACATTTCATCATTCCCACCAACTGACCGCTTTTAACACGTACACACAGACATCGTCGGACCGTTACCTACAAGCCCTCAAGGACATCGCTACCTAGTAACTATGATCGCTCGTCTTACAAGATGGCCTGAAGCTATATCTATAGACGAAATAACAGCTGATCGAATAGCGAACATCGTCTATCAACACTGGATATCTCGTTTTGGGTGCCCAACTACACTAACAACAGACCAAGGTCGTCAGTTTGAGAGTCATTTATTTCAAAACCTCATGAAGCAAATGGGAATCAAGAAACATCGCACAACACCTTATCACCCGCAAAGCAACGGTATCATTGAACGTTGGCACCGCTCACTCAAAAATGCATTGCGCACCAAACTAACCGACGCACAATCATGGATAGACGAGTTACCTACCGTGCTGTTGGGGTTACGCACCGCGCTACGCAGTGACAACGGTGTAAGCGCAGCTGAAGTTACTTACGGTTGCAATCTACGATTGCCAGGCGACTTTTTCACATCAAGCACCTACACACCTACAGCCATAGATTATACTTACGTCGAGAAGTTGCGTGACATCATTCAAAACAACAAGTCGCAAGCCGTTACCGAGCATCATAATAACAATAAGCGTCTATTTGTGCATCAAGACCTGCTTAGTTGCAGTCATGTGTTTATTCGAGTAGACGCAGTCCGTAGACCACTGCAAACACCGTATGAAGATCCCTACCGAGTTGTAAGCCGAACAGATAAAGTGTTGTGTACAATTACCGGATCGGCAAACAAACATTTCAATCGATCGACTAAAGCCTGCTTACGTCGTAATAGAAGACAGCAATCCCAACCAGACCTTTACCAACCAACAAGTGCACCTGCGAACATCGTAACGCTGCCGCGACCGGCCCTCAAATCTACACGCTCCGGCCGCGCCATCAAGCTGCCGGTACGCTTTGCTTGAGGGGAGTACTGTAGCTACCATTCACAGTTTTCAGAACCCACAGGATCAAAGAACAAAGAAAGGGCGACACAATAGCATCGCCGAATGCCTTTGTTTCAAACTAACGGTTACTAATAAACCGCGCGAGATGAACTGCTTTCTCATTGGCCGTTGAAAGCGCGGGAGTCAATGCAGCGACAACAGCGACACAAGCGGACGCTTTGCTAATACTACAACGCTTTCTGATTTGTCGAAACGACCGTAATGCTTTCTGATTGGGCGAAGGATCAGAGCGCCTTTAGTTGCCGCGAAAACTTGCAGACACTTTACGCACTTCACCATCTTGTTATTGGTCGAAGCAATTAGCGTGTGCGTATTGGTTATATAATTTTAAGCGTCTAAGTGTAAATATCTTATTGGTTATGACAATCCATAGAACATTTTGTGAGTTTATATAAGGGCAGTGAAGCTGTAATAAATACTACAATACATTCAAAATTTGGAGTCAGAGTTTTATTTAACCACACACAACAGCGCTAAACGATTAAGGAGTATATTATTATTCTACCTTCTATTTTCTAATGAGTCCTCCGACCTTCTGTAGATGGTTCATCGACTGAGAGAATAGATAAAATACGGATTTTTGGGAATAAAAGATAGAGAGACGCATGTATGTATGTACTATACTGTAAAGCGTCTACAGATGAAATATTTGTTACCGCAAGATTGTAAACTGCAATCGTGCGTCGGAGCTGACATACACACACTTTTTTTCGTTAACGAGCTTTAGCTTAGCTTAATAAAAAATAAGCAGTCATGGGACTGGCGACTGAAAACTTAAACGAAACGACGAACTTAAAAGGTCACATTAGCAGGTTGGTGACATTAATTAATAAGGAGCTGACAGAACTCAATGTTTAGATTAGCGCCCTCTAGTGGATCTATATATATATTATTAGCGTGACAGTCACGACTTTAGTGTTTTTCCCCATAGCAAAAGTGCACAAACGCACAAACCTCAAGACTTTTCTTCAAAAACTTTTTTTTTATGATTATGGTCGAAATTCAAACATTAGCAAAAAACAATCAGTACAGTATCAGATTTTTTTATTAAGTATAGGTGGAAAAAATAGTGTTGAGAAATAAATAGCTGCACACAGTATAAGAAAAGATTATGTTTTAATTAACTTGG
This sequence comes from Euplagia quadripunctaria, assembly GCA_963859945.1. NCBI lineage: Eukaryota > Metazoa > Arthropoda > Insecta > Lepidoptera > Erebidae > Euplagia > Euplagia quadripunctaria. The sequence continues at coordinate 21,838,328 of OY982568.1, read as the reverse complement.
TATCCAAAAACATATATTCAGACTAATAATTTTATTAATAAATCAATTTAAGTGACGTCCCTGCCTTTTAGTTCACAACCTGGCCGTCCGAAACCGTCCCTGGATATAACATCTGTAAATAATAAATTTTAAAATTATTACCTATTGAAAGACAAACAGAAACAGTGCCTAAAAAACCGCATCCTTTTTCTAGTTGGTTACCACTCTAAAAAATAAAAATTCTTAGATCATATTATTTTATGATTTTTTTAACAATCGGACTTTGATACAGAGTTGAGTATTACTTAGCAAAAATAATAATGACTTTATTTATATTTTTACCTGCCCAGTGAGATACCCTCTACTTTTCTCTGGTCAATCTCCTCCAGCAAGGCCGTCAATATACGTAGGAAGGGGTGTTTTTCTGTAAAGTCATATTTTATTACTAATATGTCTTTTTGTTAAAATACAGTACTTAATTGATGCATGACAACGCTGAATGACATTTGAATATTAAAGCTAAGTATCCATCTATATCAATTTAAACATTTAATTTGAAAATTATGACAGAAATTGTAAGAAAAGAGTGAATTTTAAATGGATTGAGTTTTTAATGCGTTTTTTGAATTACAATCGCACGCAAATGTTAAAAATATGACTTTACTAGTCAATACAACGGTAACGTTGCTAACTGACATATGTTGTATGTGTATGCGTGCGCCTGCATAAGAAGTTAAATAAAAAGTAAAGTTACATGTGTGACTGTGTGCACTAATAATGAGTGCTGCCACTAATAATAAATAAAAAAAAATTAAATAACTAAATCTAACAAACTTATTATAGATCTTAATTTAGATACTTCAATTTTCAAAATGATTACAAATAAGTTTTAATTTGAACTAGGATATAATATTGCTATGAAAGCTTAATGGTGGGTTTACACACTCGCGTTCAAACCGACATTCAACGAGCACAAGCACGGGCACAAATATGTGAACAGGCTGTTAGTGCATCCTTGCGTGAAAAAGCAAGTGCGCAGGCTGAGGGCTGCTTGCCAGGCTGCGTGACGTGCTTGTAAACCCACCATAATAAGTAACGTTAATAAATTACAATATTTACAATACATGCAATAAAAACGCATCATGCAACTGACACTAACTGTCACGAATGTTTGTTATTATGTTAATAAAAATAAAACATTATTTTTTAATCGTTACGTATACTCTTTGCTCGTGACCGCTACCTACTATACAGGGTTGCAGTAAGATAAAATGTGAAGTAAAAATAATAATATAAGTTTATTATATATACATAAATATTTGAGTACCTAATATTTTTAAACAGGAGAGTTAGGAGACCGATTTCAACGAGCCTTAATGGTGGCACTACTCTAAATCTTAGGACAATAAGTATATGAAATTGTAATAAACCTTTTTAAAGATCCTTATACCTCTCCGGTATTTATTTTAATTCATGTAGGATCATCCATGAGCTATAAAATATTAAATATTTTTTAAATTAGGTACACTAAAAATACTAGACCGAATTGACAAGTAACTCATTAAAGTATATTAATAAAAAAGTCAAAAATAAACGAAATAGGTAGATTCTGTTGCAGATTTCTATTTATCGTTACAGTGAGGAGTAAAATATAAAACGTCCCAAGCAAAATGAGACGAAGTTATCAATATTTTTTTTAATCGGCGTGTTTTTTAAATGGAAAGATAAAAAATACTCCCTCTTTTTTACCTATAATGGTATAGGTAGGTACCTACTTAGTACGGAAACTGAATCCCGTTAGAAGCCAATTGCACACAAACCTCTGTAATAAGCCACCCAAATGGCAATACTTTTTCTTGTTTGTCTTGTTATGTAGCTTAAAAAATATAGCAAACTTAGCAAAGCATATCAATAGAAACGATATATCTATCTATAACATTGAAACGTTAGAAAAAAATTACAATGAACAACTAAGCGACTGAGCAATTCTTGCACCATAGTCACAAACACGAGCGCTGCCACGACCACCCCCAAGGCAATCGCGATTTTCACCTCTGCCGTCGGGGCTCCCTCCACGTACATATATCGGTCCATGACCTCCATCTTGTAAGCACTGAAAACAATGGTCAAAAATCGTAAATGCACACAATTTTTACTGACACTTCACTTTTATTGCGTCTGTCTCGTCGCACATATTGATTTCGATACTATTTTTGCTATCTAAGTACAGTCTGAGTTCTTTTAATGTAAATTGTATTAAACGACAGCACTTCGGAACGCTAAAATGTACTATATTAGTTCACTTTTGGTGCATAATATGCAATGTACGCAACAGACAGTTTCGGCTTTTCACCCTTGTAAACAGTCTGATGTACCTATGTTATTGAAATGGGTGGCAATTTTGATTAATGACCGCGCAGCTTCGCCCTTTTGGGTATTCTTAAATTCAAAGTCATATTTTAACTTATTTGTTTTTTATTTTTTGAGTGATTTAAGATTGCCCTAAACCAACACTATAATTTAATTAGTTTAAACCATCGGTAAAGGTAAAGTTTTATTTTGAGAGTACAAAATTGACATTTCGCCTCAGTGAGGGTTGCGGGGAGTGTGCATTGGGCGGCCCCTATGTGTCCCTTCCCCATTTCTGAGCCTGCCGATCTACCACCATGTCCCGTGTAGTGTTGTTACGAAATATTTCTACACGTATTTTCATCTTCACTAAACTTTAATTAGACGAAATACTTATTATGTGCTACAACAGTCGCCCGACATATGGCGTATAAAGGTATTGATTTTTTTGATTATAATAAGGCTTTGCTTTGGTACATGACGTTGACAGTAGTTTGGTACATGACATAGGATGGACGTTCCATATTTCGATACACACACACTGAAGCGGCAGAAAAATACATATTTAATTTCGTTGGACATGCTAGGCATATTATGATAATTGAGTGTCTATGTCACATCAGCAGAGTATTAAATGGTAAAAAACTTAATTATTCCTAATAATTATTTCTCAAGGTAGGTATGTCTCTTTATTGCTATTTTGTGGCAACGAAATAAAATGGACGGATCTAACAAACATATAACTAGCGAACTCAAGCCTTAAAGCAACTTACATATGTGGGAATGGAACCCACAACCGAACAAGGTACCTAACAATAAATGATGGAGGTGACCAAGTAAAAGACAAACACCGCTCAACCAATTAAACAAACATCGGAGTTTCATTTCATTTGATTTTTCAAAAAAATATACCTATTCTTATTTGATACTTTTTGCGACTATCTCCAAAAAAATATTTTTCGGCCTACCTACTCTTTATCAACGAACGTGACGTCCCTAATGTCAGTTTCTATGTTGCACGGTCAATGTCAAATAAATCAAAACACTGTGGGGTGGGATATTTATTATGATGTGTTAAAACGAATCATTTTATGTATATAAAGTCATTGTAATAAATTAACCAAATCAACATATCGCTAGACTGTTAGATTATTTTGAAATAAGAGTGTCACCTAAAGGAAAATAAGGAATATCATATTTATGTTAATGAATAATAATTGTTTGTAATGAAGTAAAGTATATTTAAAAGTTTTAAAAGGAAGTATTAGCTATGTGACTGTGATGAGATGCTATTGACAACCTAAAACTACTGTGCAGACCAAAAATATGAACAAAATGCACAGGTTACAGATTAATTCTACTCATAAAAAATTGTTATCAAAATCTAGTTTGGTACTAAAATACTTTTCGCTTTTTATAGAATAGTGCATTTGGATTTAAAAGGTGCCCCATTGAAAATTCCCTTTTTGGAAAAGGTAAGATATAAACAAAAAGCAAGTCTTAAAGAAGGAGGTTTTGTAATCCATATGTATGTATGTTTAAAAGCCTGCGATTTTCTTAATAAGGAATGGACCAATTTTCATGATTCTTTTATTAAAATATTCTACATATTTTCAGGTAGGTTTTAGTAGTAAATACATTATAGGTAGGGTATTTATTAGTATTTTTTTTCACAATCAATGTTGAAGTATGTTTGTTTTCTGTTGAAAATTTCATTAACTTTTTTTAATTACGTTTATAAAAATATTTACTGTTGACCAACATTATCATTTTAAACAATGGGGCGATATAGCGGTAATTAGCAAGATTGGTATAGGTATATCGGGGAGTCCGTTGCTGTAGAGTAAGTCGGTCTTGACCGTGGGCCGGTCTAATTCACTGTCAACTAAGATTAATGAGACCAGGAAAAAGTCATATTAGTATGAACTAAGACTTACACAGAACAGATATTAAGCATATATTTTTTTATACATCTTAAAATCTGAAAAGAGTATTTTATAGGCTCAGGCTTTTGTGTAGGTGTGTAAACAGAAAATATGCACTTTAGTGAAATTCATTGAAACAGATCATAGCTGGAAAGCTGTCCTTTAACTAGGAAGCCGTTAGGCCCAACAAGTTGTCGGAAGATTAATGACTTTTTAGTTAAACTACGGCAGAATAGGCGGTCTTAACGCTAATAGCGATCTCTACCAGACTATCTTTGGATGGAGATAAAAATGGGGAGTTGCAGAAAAAAACAGCCTGTTGTTAACCTAACCTCAGACATTGACCGTAACCTGTTACGGCTATTATAGCAGTTGTCTTCAACAAACTTGGCTAATAATAAAATTCCATTATCATCATCGTCATCATAATCATCATTATCATCAACATTTCAGCCATAGGAACTGTCACTGCAGGACATAGGCCCTCAATGACTTCCAGGAAGACCGGCCCGGTCGGCCGTCTGTTCTATTGCAAGCTTGTATGTTGTACCCTGCCCACTGCCACTATGTTTGTTGACAATTCCAAAGCAGTTTTAGCACTTTTTGCAAACTTCAGCTATCTCTTTCATTCTAGGTATTGTTATCAGCACAGTCATGGGGTGCAACAGGCCTTCTGTTAGAGTGGGAAGATACATTTCCTTACTCCGGAGAACTAGCAGATATTGGCAGTCAGAAAGACAGTGGCGGAGATGGAATGTATTCGATGGAAGAAATACAGCACATATTCCAATTTGCCCGGGATAATGGCTTACAGGCCGTAAGATATTATGTTTCATCAACTGTTCACACTATCATATTAAGACTAAACTAAATTTTAATTTATTGCCATTTTGAATTCATATGAAGTAAACACACCTAGCGCAATCTAGCGAATTCAAGCTGAACTATCTCGTAAAATTCTTATTCCAAGGAATTTGGCTAATGTGATATTTTAATGAAATTTATTAGAATAAAATGATTACATTTACAAAACTTAGTAAAGCCAAAACTAAATTAAGTCATTAATATTTAACTCATTGAATCCTTTGTTCATTAACTTAAATAGTATTGTTTTCTGAAATAAAAGTTTCTTATGTATCATTTTTTGGAACACAGTTAACTCCTCAATTATTAAAAATGTGCATCTACATGAGGAAACACATTTTATGATAAAAAAAAAAAAAAAAATTTTTTTTAGCTATATCAAATATTTGTCAACTAAACACTCAAATTAGACCACACCTATCTGTAACATGCTGTATAATCGTATTAATTCCCGAATACTTAATTATGTTTATGGGGTTGGTGTGGGAGTTAATGCCTATGTAAATTATTTAATTTCAATTCCAGATCCAGCTAGTCCAAACAATTGGACATTTGGAGTTTGTCCTTAAGCACCCGCAATATATTTCACTGAGGGAGATTCCAAGTTCTCCAGCTGTGTTATGTCCTTCTAGGGAAGGATCTCTGGACCTTGTGATGAAGATGGTGGACCAAACTCTGGATGCCCAACCTGATGCTCAGTTTTTTCATATTGGAGCTGATGAAGTAGGTTTTAAAATAACTTTATATTTTATATTTAATTGATTGATAGGTGTTTTGTAGAAATGGTTTTAGCATTAATTAAAGTTATGCAATGAACCTGGCAAAAAAAAGCATTGAATGATTTTATGGTTTTCCTTGGGGGAGGCCTTTGTTCAGCAGTGGATGGCCATGATGATGATGAAAACTACTAAATCCCAAAATAATGCTTTCTCTATGTGCAATAACAACACTGATATATTATGTTAAATAGATTAATCAGAATATGTATCTAATATGAATAAAGTATCACCATATTTTCTGGCAAATCCAGAATAATCCAGAATTAAGAATAAGATAGACAAAAGCTATTATTTCATAGTGTTTTAGTAAATTCAGTGTAATTAGTGAATGCACTCTTAAAGGACTTGCGATGATTCCAGGTGTGGCACAAAGCAGTTTGTTCAGATTGTCAGAACAGAGCATCGACTAGGAGGTACCAGGGAGACGCTTTGTTCCTCGAGTACATACAAGATTTAACCTTGTTTATTAAGCGAAAGAGACCACATTTGACTATACTCATGTGGGATGATATGCTTAGATCCATCAATGAAGATGCTTTTAAAGGTCAGTAGAGGTAAAGCTTATAGCTTTCTTTATACCACTGTGATGGCAGATAGGTATCTTTGGTGGTAACCAATGTTGATTGAAGCCCTGGTGGCTTGAACTATGGCATTTCTATAAATACCTGAAAAATAACCTCCACCTTTTTTTGTTGCTAATGAATGTCATTTGCTACAGCAAATTAGATAGCGTGAACAGGGAGGCGAGGGAGTGCTGACGCGTGCATAGCATGCTCTCGTATGCTTACGCTATGGTGGCTTTCGACAACACATAAATGCGATCGCATTCGATCGTACGCGAAAGCACGCGGCTGCATATAAGTGCAATTCCGTGCTGCCAGGCGAGGGTTAACCCAAATTTTATTTTTTTATTATTAATCAAAATCCTACTAAAGCTGGGAATTGTTTATTCATTACAGCATACGGTTTCATAAACGTCCAACCAGTGTATTGGAATTATAACACGATAGAAAACTTTCGAACGGACTTTGTGCTTTGGCAGAAATACACCAAGTTGTTCCCAAAGATATGGGCTGGATCAGCATTCAAAGGGGCTAATGGAAGCTGTCAGGTAAGGAATATCTTATTATTATTGCTTTTTCCGAAATACACATGTGGAGGGACGGATGTTATGTCCCTCCAACACAAAGGGAGGATCCTCCGACCAGGCGAGGTAATCACGCCTGGCGGACTGCGGCCCCACGGTTGATGTTGAGAAGTTGTAAATATACCAATTGGCGCAAGAACTCTCATAGCGCGATGCAGGATTAGTAGTTACTCCGTAGTTCAACTTGTCTTCGCTAGATGCTGTTGGAGTATGTTTCTGTTGTATGTGGAAGTCACCACACACACATGAATAAAACTGTATATCTTTAACTGGCCGTTCACCACAGTTTCACTTGCAATTATTGTTACTGCACGACCTTAGGGTCGTAGCGTGATGTTCATTGCCTATAATATATTAGAGGCTGTTAAACAAACAATCAAAGAAGAAACTGTCAGCTTTATTATATAATAATAATAAAGCCTTTTTAACCGACTTCAAAAAAGGAGGAGGTTCTCATTTCGACTGTTTTTTTTTTTTATGTTTGTTACCTCAGAACTTTCGACTGGGTGAACCGATTTTGATGATTCCTTTTTTATTTGAAAGCTGGTGTTTCCCGTGTGGTCCCATTTCAATTTGGTCCAGTTTTGACAATGGCATCCATGAGAAAACCATATATAAGTCTTTTATGGAATAGTTTTATTTGTTGAAGTCGGTTTTTTTTTTAAAGAATTATTATGTCCACAACACTTACTTTTTACATTTCAAAGAAGTAATTTCCTACCTTAAACTTAATATTTGTATTTATTTATTAACTTTTTTTATTTTTTTATTTGTGAATCCCTTACTGGGTATAGGCCTCCTCCGAATTTGCCCATGCGCTTCTATCTTGAGCACAGTTCCACCATTGTTTTCCGGCAACTTGTGTGATGTCAGCCTACCTTCTATAAGGTCTTCCGGCCCTCCTTTTCCCTGCTGGCCCACGCCATTGGGTTACTCGCAGTGTCCACCGATTGTCAGTGTAGCGGGAGAGATGTCCTGCCCAGCGCCATTTCTAGCTCAGGGCTTGTTTTAATGCATCGACTACACCCGTTTTTTTTCTTTTGTCCATACTTCTTATTTTCTCTATTTTCCTTACATTTAGTACACTGCGTTCCATGGCTGTGGCTTCTGGCTTTATTATATTATCATAGATTAATATGAACTAATAACTTGTTCTTTCAGGCATTATCACCAGTAAGCCGGTATGTGAGCAACCACGAGGCTTGGTTGCGGGAATTTAGTATTTACAAGGAGAACATCGATTTCGTAGGAATCATACTGACGGGATGGTCCAGGTGACATCATTATGTTGCTTAATTAAAGTTTTCATATGTTTTCATGCAGTGGCTCACTTAGTTAGGTGTTCAGTCTCATTAATTGTAGGACGGCTGCCACTCAGCTCACAATATTCATTGCGCGCCAATACTCTTAACCAATAAATATCAATGATTTTAAATAGAACGTTAAATTCTTTGGTCCCAGGAATAACAATCTGTTTATATTGAGCCCTCATTATCAGTCACCACGTTTACTCGCGTGTACATATTTATATATTCTGCGCGGAACCTTAATTCTTTTTCCGAAATAATAGTAGCCTAAGTTACTTCTTATAACACCAGCTATCTGCCAGAGAAAGTCCCATGGAAATTGGTCCACCTGTTCTGGAGATTAGCTGGAACAAACAGACATATATAAAAATTAAAAAAACGAATTTTTAGGCATAGGTTTTGTGTAAATAACTGTATTAGCTTAAAAAAAAACTATTATTTTGACATTACCAACAGACACTTCAATTTCATTTATTTGTATTGATGATTGCGGCCACCATCTGTTTGATTATATGTTATTTTAACCAACTTTTTAAAGTGGAAGTTTTTTAAGCTTTATGTCTGTTAAATAATTATAATGTACCTTGATAAATATACATTTATCTTCATTTATTAAAATGGGGATTCCAGTGAAATTGGTACTTCAAACTGCTTAAATGCAAACTATATTAAATTTGTTTAAAATCGCTTTAATTCTATAGTTTATTGAGAAAACTACAACTGATTACCTAAATGAAGTCAACCAAAAATCAATACAACTGTCCTATATGCCCCTACAACCCGGTTATTTTTATCTCATGTCATATATGATCACTATGGCGACCTCGAACCAATTAAAAAAACGGTGTTCCGTCAAGGAAGTCACTGTGAACTGGCCTGTTGGTGTAGTGGTTAGTGACCCTGACTGCTATGCTTATAGGTCGTGGGTTCGATTCCCACCTGAGTCTCGGTGTTCTTTGTGTCCGTTGTTTCTATGTTTGTAAAGTCCCCCGCGACACAGGAGTAATTCATAATGCGGGAGTTGTCTTTCTAAAAAAAAAAAACCACGGCAGACTGACCTGATCTGTTAAAGAACAGGCGACCCCTCCTTCCCCCTACAACCTCATTTACTTATTACAGGTATGATCACTACGCAACTCTGTGTGAACTAATGCCTGTGATGTTGCCCAGCCTCGCCAGTTGCCTCAGGCTGTTAACTAAATCAGACCACGTGGCCAAAGGTAAATAAACACATGTTACATGTTTGCCCACTCTATTTACACCCGCATGATAAAAAAAGTGGAAGTCCGTGTAGAATAGGTACGAAATAACGTCTACACACGTATACCCCCACACATCCGAAGAAATATACATACCTACTCACCTAAACACGCACACGCGCGTACACACACATGCACACGTATACACGCACGCACGCACGCACACCTACACGCGCATACGCAATCACGCACACACGCACATACATACACACACACGCACATACATACACACACACGCAAGCACGCACGCACGCACGCATACACACAGAAAAAGCAACCTATTGCTGCGGTGCGTTGTAAAGTTATGTTAAGAATTTTATGAAATAAAGATATTTGACTTTAACTATTGGTGTGAACCACTTCCCCGATTTGGTGACTGGAATTGCCACGGGTACGCCGCTATATGTGGACCAAAACTGATTTCAGAGCACGTGGTGAGAGAATTCCTCCCGCCTCAAGAGTGGCCGGGAGAGGAGCTAGCGCGTTGTGTTCATTCCTTCGTTATTCTGCGGGAACGGTGCATGAACGTGTTACATGGTGAACTGTAAGTAAAAACAACCATTTTCACAATTAATATTCCTTATTATGTTTTCCTAAACTTAATTCAAGTTAAATATAATAATAATCCTAGGACGACACAACGTTTTCTCGTGCCAGACTAAGTTTAGCTTATACTATGGATTCTAGAACGTCGATGAATGTAATTCGATATATATATATATATATATATATTTTAAAAACATGTTATATATACACTACACACAGAACACTGCAATAGAGAAATTCATGCATATAAATGTTTGCACTGGGCTCCCACGGTCCGTGATATTAAGGACCGACACCCATGAAAGTGCAGAGCCGTCCGTACGGATCTGCCGCGCGTCGGTCTAAGTCGGTTTAAGGTCCGGTCCGTGGTCATCCGTAATAACATCGAAGAACGGGCTCGGATCAGGCCTTGCTTGGTCTGGCCGTCCGTTGTCGTCGGCTGTCCGCGTCTGTCCGTAATATCATGGACCGTGGGAGGCCATATTAGGCCGTCACGCAAGCTTATATGGCGGTTTCAATAGGCTAAAAGCTGGGCTCTTAACTGTAAAATATACGTACGTATACTGTTTGTGTAAATATTCCAGAGTGTCGACATGGCTGAACCCATGGCAAGTGGAGAGGGGTTACACCGTTTCTATACACGTTCAATCCATCGCTTACTCAGCGCATATGTAAGTATTACAAATATATTGTTACGAGCTGGGGTTCGGGATTAAATAGGTTCACCAATTTGTAAAGAAATATACACAATATTTATTTTAATAAAACAGTTAACACCAATTATCACTGGTCTTCGCTAATATCGCACTTGTTGACTCGCTGATTGCAAAACTAGAACTGAATCCATCTCGCATTGCAACGGTGTAAGGTCATAAAAAATCTCATAGAATGTTCGTGAATTTTCCTGAAACATGTCGTACAATCAACTTGACTCGACTGCTGTTCGAATTTCTAGAACTCAGTAGAAAATTCTTATTGATAGACTATTAGTTCCGTTATTCGGTAAAAGATGACGCCGTGCGTCGCAATTTAGGTAATTTATGACTTCTTCTACTCGTCAATAGATGGCGCCCGTAGGTCAATTAAGGCTTCCGGAACAATATTTGAGTTATTTCCATCAAATGAACGGATTTATCAGAAATACCTTGTTCAGTACCTGTTTGGATGTTGAAGTGTAGTCTCTGTCAATGGTAATAGGGTTGATGATAGTTTTGGTAACCAGACTGCTGATACTTATACTTATAATACCAAACACACACATCAAAAGTGTCTAGGGATCAAGTACGTTTTAGAGAATCGCCGCAATTGATGAATATTATTTTAACTTTTTTGGATCGTCATATATACATATTATAGATAAATCATCCTCAGACACAACGAATTATCGTGCTTAACACGAAATTGGGAAAAAACGGTCCTGGGAACCCAAGACCTCTGGCTGCGCAGTCAGGATCACTAACCACTAAAACAGTCCTGTCAAATCCGGTAATAATCATCATCGCGAAAACTTTAACGAAATTTGCTTAAAAGGGGTTATACAAAATTATCTTCGGGTATTAATATACATAGATTATAGCAGGTTATTCTATTACATTATTAATATGTTACATTATATTTCCAGCCTATTAGAAGAAATTAAGAGTTTATACCAAAGCATGTCAACACATCTCATCTCTATAACTGGCAAGAGAAGTGCAGAGGAGTGGTTGAGGTCAAATGTCACTCCTATCTTGTCAAAAATGAATGGACTGTGCGAAGTTGCTGATAGCGCTATGACTCGAGATGCTGGAATTCGACCATGAATACTGTCACTACAAAACGCGTACAATTATAACCAAAACCTATAACATTTTGGCTAAAAGCACTACCAAATATAAAAACGAGTACAAACCCAAATAGTAATTTGGGTTAAAAGCACTATTACTTACACAATGGCGTACAAATCTAATCAAAAGCTTTAGAATTTTGGCTGAAAGAACGAACAAATATAAATTCGCTTGCACATATAACTAAAACCTATAACACTTTGGCTTAAAGCACTACCAAATATAAAAACGAGTACAAACCCAAATAGCAATTTGGGTTAAAAGCACTATTACTTACACAATGGCGTACAAATCTAATCAAAAGCTTTAGAATTTTGGCTGAAAGAACGAACAAATATAAATTCGCTTGCACATATAACTAAAACCTATAACACTTTGGCTCAAAGCACTACCAAATATAAAAACGAGTACAAACGAGTACGTACACAATAGCGTACAAATATCAAAAGCTTAAGAATATGAGCTGAAAAAGAACTCCCAAATATATAACCACGTGTACATAAATAACCAAAACCTATAAAATTTAGTCTAAAAGCACTACTAGATATAAAAGCTAGTACAAACCCAACTAGCAATTAGAGTTAAAAGCACTATTACTTACACAATTAAGCTTGCAAATTTAATCAACAGCTATAAAACTTTGGCTTAAAGCACTATCAAATATAAAAGCGAGTACAAACCCAACTAGCAATTTGTGTTAAAAGCACTACTACTTACACACTATTGTGTAAATATAATCAAAAGCTTTAGAATTTTGACTGAGACAACTACCAAATATGAAAACGCGAGCAAATATAACCAAAACCTATAACACTTGCTAAAAGCACCACCAAATATAAACACGAGTACAAACCCAATTAGCAATTTGGGTTAAAAGCACTATTATTTACACAAGAGCGTACAAATATCAAAAGCTTTAGAATATTGGCTAAAGAAGAACTACCAAATAAATAATCACGTGTACATAATTAACCAAAACCTATAAAATTTTGGCTAAAAGCACTACTAGATATAAAAGCTAGTACAAACCCAACTAGCAATTAGAGTTAAAAGCACTATTAATTACACAATTAAGCTTGCAAATTTAATCAAAAGCTATAACACTTTTCTAAAAGCACTACCAAATATAAAAGCGAGTACAAAACTAACTAGAAATTTGTTTTAAAAGCACTATTACTTACACACTATTGTGTAAATATATTCAAAAGCTTTAGAATTTTGACTGAAACAACTACCAAATATGAAAACGCGTGCAAATATAACCAAAACATATAACACTTTGGCTAAAAGCACTACCAAATATAAGAGCGAGTACAAACCCAACTAGCAAATTACGTTAAAAGCACTAATACTTACACATTATTGTGTAAATATATTTAAAAGCTTTAGAATTTTGAAACAACTACCAAATACAAAAATATAACCAAAACTTTGGCTAAAGGCACTATCAAATATAAAATCGCATGCTCATATCGGTCATTATTGGTCCAAATTGTACATAGTCGGTCAGTAAGTACCCTTGAAAGTAAAGACAGTAATAGCATATATATTATATATGTCGTGGCCAGAATTTAAAATTGTTTGATGTGTCCGACCATTTCATCAATTCGTATTTCGTGAAATGGTCGGTCACATTATGGTCCGGTCAGATCAATAAAATACTCAGCGTTTGACGAAATGAACAGCTAAACGTACGACTACATAACTTAAAAGGTCAATAAATATACTTACATATAAGTTTCTTATTTATTTATAATTTTTTATCAAACTTTTTATACCCTACATTCATGATATCACCAAACGTGGCTGACGTATCACCAAGTGTTGACGTTTAAACGATACGAATACGATATTTTTAGCTAAATCTGTAAATATAGTTCATGAAATGGTCGGACACATCACGAAGTGGTAAATTTTAAGATCCTGACTACGACATATGGTCATGTATTTTTGATTATAAATACTAAAAGTATAGAAATAAAAATAACTTGTAACTTGTAAGTGATTGTAATCAAATAAATGATAATTAATAAGTCTAAGTTTAGTATATTTTTACTTTCACTATATATTATGTAATGACCCATTTTTTTATGCGTGTGGAAACCCCCTCGGGCCGACAAGCACAAAAAAAAAGGTTTTTACATAAACCCTTCCTCAACCCTATCCCCTTTCCAAAAAGCTCTAGAAACCTTTTTACCGATAGAAATCACAATATAATAGTCGTTATTCTACTAATATTACACGAGTAAATGTGAAAGTTTGTGAGGATGAATGGATGTATGTTACTGTTTCACGAAAAAACTACTGAACCGATTGTGATGAAACTTGGTATGTAGATAGCTGGAGACCTGGATTAACACATAGGCTACTTTTTAACCCGATATTCCTACGGCACCGGGACTTACGCGGGTGAAACCGCGGGGCGCAGCTAGTAAATAATAATACCTTGAGATACCACACGGCCGTCTGATCTGAAGCTACTACAGAGCCTGTACTATGATAACCAGACTGCTATCGCTACATATTATAAAAGAAAGTCCAACACCGCTTCAGTCTGTCTGTCTGTCTGTTGCGATAAACTCAATGACGACAGAACGGATTTTGATACGGTTGTCACCAATAGACGGAGTGATTCATGAGGAAGCTTTAGGTATATAATTCATTAAGGTTTTGTGTAAAATGTCTGAAATATGACGATTGTTAAAGATGTCGGAAAAAAACAAAATATGCTTTGCTACTCGTGCGAAGCCGGGGCGGGTTACTAGTCCCACTAATATTATAATTGTGAAAGGTTGGATATATGGATAGATGTTTGTTTGTTACTCTTTCACACAAAAACCACTGAAGCGATTGACGAAACGATCGAGATGAACGAACGAGCGATGAATTTTGGTATGTAGATAGCTGGATTAACGCTTAGGCTACTTTTTATCCCGATAATCCTACGGGATCGGGGCTTACGCGGGTGAAACCGCGGGGAGCTGCTAGTAATATATAAATTACGCCCAGACACAACAAATGGTCATACTCATCACACAATTATTTGTCCTGGATGGGAATCGGATCCACGACCTCTGGCTCAGTAGTCAGGATCACTAACCACTACCTCCCTTTAGTGCCAAACAGTGACCATAAACTCAGAACATGTATAATTATGTTGAAGGGAATTTATTTCTAGACGCAAGTCCTCTCAACCGAATGTCACTTTTACTCAAGAGTTGTACTTGAAGCGATTGAAATTAAAAAGCATAAAATGTTCACTGGAAATTGATTTTAAATTATCTACAGCGTGGAATCCAGTGATAAAGAACATACCACTTCGGTTTTATGCGCAGTCGGATAACAAACGAATACACTAAATGTGCGGGTGGATAAAGAACCATCTACCTCACGGTACGATACTAGTGTAATTTGATGTTAGTTGTATCCTACTAATAATTATAAATGTGAAAGTTTGTGAGAATATCGGAGGCGTCGTCGAATCCGTCGAGACGAAGGGGTGCACCACTGAGCCAGTCAGCAGGGCTGTCAGAATGTATAATTAGATACAAAATTCGTATAATTCGGTTATCTCATGTATCCTGTGTGTATAGTAGATTGCATTGTATAATTGGATACAATGTCATTACTGGTGTTATACCCTAATAAGTACGTACATACAAAACAAATCATGTCTGTGGTACACTGATACGGTACACCCCTATACGTTAAAATTAAAACATCTTTTATTGAAATCTCCAGAGAGTGGCGTAGTATAGTTCTGTTGTACAATACTTTGTATTATAGTACATAATTTTGTAAAAGTTGTGAGACTCGGCGGTAAAAAATAAGTTGTCCTTATGGCCAGTGCAGTCACACAAATCGCTATGAACGCACTGAGTCGCCACCGGCACTGGGTAGGTAATTAAGTAAAAACCCAAGATATGAGCCAAGGTGAGTAAATCTGTCTCCTCACCGTCACCTTATAAAGGTAAGGTACCTAGGTAATGAAGTTTGTAAGTATAAAACTGTAATTATTGGAACGTAGTTCCTTTATCGCACGTGTTCAGACGCTCGGCGGATTAAAGCCGGAAAAAAGTGTTAGCGAACGAAAAATGCTGACCGCGAGTTGATTTATTTTATTTTTACGCCATCTATGGATTCTGCACGATACTAGTGTAATTTGATGTTGGTTGTATACTAATCCTACTAATATTATAAACGTGAAAGTTTGTGAGGATGTCCATACATGCTCAAGAGCAACAAACATCCATATGTTTGTTACTCTTTCATGCAAAAACTACGGAACCGATTGCGTGAAACTTGGTATGTAGATAGCTGGAGACCTGGATTAACACATAGGCTACTTTTTATCCGGATATTCCCACGGGATCGGGACTTACGCGGGTGAAACTGTGGGGCGCTGCTAGTATCCCTATAACTTCTAAATGCCTGAAGAGATTTGGATGTATGAGGGATCATAAGAATCCCTACATCATCCGAGTAGAAAAAATAATATGGCGGCTGTATGGCGCAACTTCGTTTTATGGCAGGGAAGTTGTTTTTTATTTTGCAACTTGTTTGAGTCTTTTCATATTAGCATTCTTTTTTACCCTAAATACACTTTTTTTAAGTGCAGGAATACCTGTCATAGAAGTTCCAAAGACAGGAAAACGTGAGAATTTCAAACGTTCTATTCAATTAAGCAACGCAGAAAAAAACAATATCATTGTACTATCAACCTTACACTGACTTCAAAGATATCCCGGAAGTCAATTAAAAACTTCCTGTCCAGTGATAAGGTAAGTTAATTACAAGTTCAGAGGCGGTTTTATCTTTTTGTTTCAGCGCTTGCCATTGCCTCCTTTGATAACTTTTTAACAAATTTGATTGAAACGCTTAGTTGATGAAGTTGTACATTTTTGAATGGGCGAAGTTTCGGTTCTATTGCGTTTAAGAAATGTATTTGATGATTTTTAGTTATTTTGTGGTTGCTTTTTTTTAAATACATATATTATATTTCTCTTAACTGAATACGTTTCAGGGATTTCTTAAAAATTCAGTAAGGGTGTAAAAACATATTTGGGCTAAAAAATAATAAATAAAAAATAATAAAATATCCAGTTATTTGTGTGCTACAGATAATAATTATTCTTCTAGAATAATTATTATCTGTAGCACACAAATAACTGGATATCCTACATAGACTTTAATTTTATTATTTTTTACCGACTTCCAAAAAGAGAGTAAACACCATGTACGCGGCACTTGTTTTTTATGTTGTTCACTAATAAATTGTTAGGCCGTTTAACGAAGTTTTTATTCTTTTAACTATGTATCACTAAATTCGATTAAGTTAGATCTCAAAATTTTTTATGATGTACAATATTGGTGTTTTCTAGAAAATGAAAAAAAAAACTTCCCGTTGAGTAGGTTGTATGCTTTTTTGCCATCTTAGAATTATAAGAAAATATAAACAAGATATGTGGCAACCGGAAAATGTGCGTTTGTTCATCAGGAAGCTGATGATGTCAATCAACCAATTGACTCTTTGTAGTTTAGTAATTGAGCCAATATCAGGTAGGTACTCAGATAGAACAGATAATTCAGACGCCATAGAACTGAGTTAATATTCTATGTGATGTTTAATGTGAGTAGTTCTCAATAATAAATGCCAAATTCATTTGCATTCGTACGCAAAAAAAGTTATTTCTCCTTGCTCTCCTTCCTCCTTGGTTTTAACAAATGTCCTACCCACATATTAAATAAAAAGAAATGATAATTACTCTTCACAATGTTCTTAAAAAAAAGAAAATTGTTGACATTTACCCCACTACAAACAATGTCAGGTGTCGATCATGCTTTCAATTTTGAACAAGTACCTTTAAATTTAAAATACACCCAACTGAAAAATCCCTTCAACTATTAGAAAAAAGTTGATGATACCTATTTCAACGGTTTAATAGATTTTTCTGAATTACAGCTAAGAATACTCTTGATCAAGTCACCTTTCAAACAAAAAAAAAAACAATACACAATCGGTCCATCCATTTTATGATGCCACAGACAGACAAACTGATACACGCGTTAAACTTACCTTTCTGCAATAAAAAAAGAAAAAAAAAAGTTACAAATTAAATAAATCAAGGTAGTAGGTACCTATAGACAATAGGTAGTATTATTTCTAAAGATACTAACTCATCCAATTGATAAATGATCTAACCATTTATCAGATATTCGATAACGAGTGAGACAACATAGTAGGTTCTCTTTTTAGATATATTATTAGACCAGTGTCTCTACAGTGCTCTAAGAGTCATTGTTTTCCTCTTAAAGGTGCGCATAAACTAAAGTGGCGGGCGGTAACATCATGGCTAAGGCATCGGCCTTGTGATCAAACAGAGATGGATCCAGCCTTTTGATTGTGTAAGAGCGAGAAAAAATATCGGTTTAAAAAACCAAATTTCTTTTTGAAATACATATCATCTTTTATTTATTTCCCGAGAATGAGAAATTTCTAAAAGTTTCAGAACCTAAAATAATAATCGAAGAACCTTGAAATTTTATTCTAGTTTATTAACACTATGATACCTACCCCATAAAAAATATTCATATCTATTCAAAATTGGTAAGCACATCAATTAACATATATCTACATAAAAATATAATCGTATAAGAAACCTTGTTCTGTTCAAGTCGGTTAAATAGACCACAAAATATTGAATCCGTTATTCGCTTGTTTTACCTTTCAAATACACAGTTCATTGCCTCAAAGGCAGCTTGTTATGTGATGATGACTTATAAACGCTCTAGTCGTTACGCACCTTAAGCTGCGCCTGCGCACGATCGCGATACACTCACTCAACTCACATGTTACGTTGTCAATGCTGTCATTAGTTAACTGACCGCGAACCAGAGCGGTCGCAAGGTTATCGATATGTATTATTTATTTTGTTTTGTGTTGAGTTCGGTGTTTGCCTATACAAGTGGTGGAATATTTCGGGACGTATTATATTCTGATTGGATAACATGTAAGTAACCTTATTATGTAGTTCAGTTTCAAGGTCTTTAATACGGTTTATTAGTTATCAAAATCCCAATAAAGAAAATGTACAATTAGATGAAGATTAGTTTGTATCAGGCTAACAAACTGCTAACATGGTTTCTTGTGTGCCCTTTATAAGGACAACTAAGACAAGAAACTGTTGTGACCTTAACCCTTTAATAAAAAAGGTCATTGTGTAAACGTTGAACAATATGACTTTTAAGATAAGCAACGAAACGCTACTCATGATTGATTGTAGTGTAAACAGTTTGAAAAACAACTCCCTACATAAATGCGTAATTTCTTAAGTTTTGTAATTAATAATTTGTAGTTTAGTACAACTAAAAAACAGGATTTAATGGCGAACCGAATTAAAAGTAAAAATCCGGGCCCGCAGCAGAGGTAGATTCCTTTCTCGGGGACTGCCTTCCTAGGGTATACCCGAGTCCCTTGCGATAGACTCACTTATGTTACGGAACACCGTGTGGCTTTAGTCGGTTCGATTTCGACATACCACTTCACCAATAGCTATGGTGAGGTGACGACCCGTGGGGGTTTCCGCACGAAAAAAAAGAGGTAGATTTCTTGCTTTTTTAATTTTTTTGAAAATCTGCCCCCCTAGTCTGCCTTTGGAGTAATATCCCCTATTCACAAACTTAACCTTCATTTTTGACCTGTTGATTTTTCGTCCAAGTTTGAAAGCAATCGGTGCATAATTGCGACCTCTATCGTGCCAGTAAATATATACATAATTTTTTTAACTGGTGGTTGTTTTGGGGTCTAGGGGATAACTAGACCTCCTGTGAAGAATTTTTTGGAAAACTCGACAACTGGTACAAAACCAATAGGTAGACTTTCTTTGAAATCTACCTAAAAGAGTTCCGCCATCCACCTCCAGGCTTCGTCATCAGATGATGATCATTGTTAATCTGTTGGACTCGTTAAAATGAGTCATATGAGCCTCAACTGAGGGGTTTACTAGTAGCCACTGAAGAGTTCCACTATTCACCTTCTCAGATCAGATCAGCTCCAAGATGCCAAATTATACTATTGTCATCCAAACTACGTACACATACAAAGTTTCATTTCAATACCACAATTGGAAGTACAACTGAAACGTGTTAAAAATGTATTCCAATTAATTCAATCATAAAGATATGACAATGTTACTGGCCTGTTGGTCTAGTGGTTTGTGACCCTGACTGCTAAGCCAGAGGTCGTGGGTTCGACTCCCACCCAGGACAAATAATTGTGTAATGAGCATGATCTTTTATTCTGTGTCTGGGTGTAAGTTATCTATAATATGTATGTATTTAGAAATATACAAGTATGTTTATCAGCAGTCAAGTTTTCATAGTACAGGCTCTGCCTAGTTTGGGATCAGACGGCTGTGTGTGAGATGTGTCAAGTTATATAAGTTTATTACGTTTATATTGTTACTTCATGTTAGCGTATACATTGTATAACGTGATCTATAAATATAAATAACTCTTTCTTTCTGTAGATTACATCATAATTATCTTCCTAACCCAATTTCCCAAATTTTATGGGGTCGGTGCTATATGTTTTCTTCTTATATTCTATTCTATCATTCGCATTTCTTTGCTTACTTCCTTTTTAGCCATATCTATTTTCACGTAGTCCATCGATCTTTATTTGGTCTTCCTTTCATGCAACATATACTTGTATTTGTTGTCTAAGGAATGGAAGAGTTATTTGAACATAATCATTTCGTAATATATTACCATAGACTTATTATTTTACCCTTACTAATATTATAAATGCGAAAGTAACTCGGTCTGTCTGTCGACCTTTCACGCCAAAACTACTGAACCGATTTAAATGAAATTTGGTACACAGTTAGTCTAGAGCCTGAAAAAGGACATAGGCTACTTTTTAATGCGAAAAAAGGGGTGTATGGGGTTGAAAGGTGGGGATGAAAAGTTATATGGAAGTATCGTCGTATTTAGAGCTAGAAGCTTGAAACTTATTTTTTAGGCTATTGACTCGATATAAATACACTATTCCACGCGGACGAAGTCGCAGTATATTATATAAATAAACTGTATTCTTGAACATTTCTATTTTTTTTCTCTGTTTTGATCTTGAATATAGGTTTATGAAGCTAAACAAAAACACTAAAATTGGAAGTATTAGAACTGATTTCCTTAACTCTATAATGCCATTTTACTTTTTAAAGCTGAAAGATAAAGAGGGTTGTAGGCACGGAGACGCACTACTAGACTACTACTGACATAATTATAATACAAAAAAGAAAACAAATTATATGACATCTAAAAACAAGTGCAGTAGGGGGTTGAAAAACGCTCTTTGGCGATACCTTTTGATTAGTAAATAAAATGTTTTAAAATGTAATATTTTTTGCCAAACTCTGACAGAGGGCGAAACTGTCACACAATTATGCTGAATTTTTTTCTATAAAATTCTTTCAATGTCGTATCTTTTCAATAGAATATTTTTGCGTATAACTTGATATTACATATATTTATTTCGAGCTGAGTAGGTACCTAAAGAGACAACCTTAATACACTTTTTTTTGAAGTAAGAAAAGTTATTTAGCTGTGTTGTGTTTTGTGAATTTTCAACGAACAACATTAATGGAAAACAAAACAAGTTACAAAACACAACTGTCCTGACAAAAATTAATCACGTGCCATTCAGCCGCTATATTGATTAAAAAAAATATAAACCCAGTGTCACTCGGGATTATGTAAAGATTCTAACGATATCCCACACATCATCTACATCTGTTCAGGCAATTGACAAATATGGTGGAATAAATAACTCGCATATAAACATGAAGTCTCTGTTTTGTAGTGTTTCTATATATAGCAATTACCATGATACTGCAAAGTACAATTATGTAATCTGTAATAATCCCTACAAATATAACGCGAATATCAAATAAGCAGTTTCATAATAGTTATATAGTAATTCCCTTCCAGTTTCTGTAATGCGGTATTTAATATACAACATTTGTTCCTATTGCTAATAAGATTATTATAAGTAACGTCTGGGATGTATGAAGCCGCATGCAATATGCTGGTCATGCTGTATCAGTCTGTAAAACTGAATAGATCGACCGTACGCCATTGTTAATTGTATTGTATCGTTACAATAATAGACAATTTATTATCATTCCTCGCGCCATTTTCTAGTAATAACGCATCTAAAAAACAAACAGACAGATGGGTATCACTACATTTTATAAAATATAGGCCCCCGCCGCGTCTGTCTGTCTTTCTGCCTGTCTGAACGCAATACGACGGTTTAGGTGAATAATCCATTAAGGTTTTGTATAAATTTATTAGAATAGCTATGACGACGATCGTTGAAGATGTCGGAATATTTGTTTCTTGTTTTTTTTTTGACACATCTGTCTGATCCCAAACTAAGCAGAGCCTGTACTATGGTAACCAGCCTGCTGATAAACATACTTATATTTTACTAAATACACACAAACATATCTATCTATAAATAATCCCTTGGCATCACGCGTGAACGGCTGGACCGATTTAGCTAATTCTTTTCTTTCGTGTTTGTTATTGTCAGGAGAAGGTTCTTATGAAAGAAAAAATTAAGAAAGTTGCGCGGCAAATTAGAAAATTCAAGAAAACTTAACGAGGGACTTACGCGGATGAAACCGCGGAGTGCAGCTGGTTATAGATAAATTACACGCAGACACAGAACAAATTATCGTGCTCATCACACAATTATTTGTCCTGGGTGGATTAACCGTTTATATGCTTAATATCAATTCTGTGTAAGTCTTAGTTCACACTAATATGACTTTTCCTGATCTTATTTAATCGTGGTTGACAGTGAATTAGACCGGCCCACTGTCAAGACCGGCTTCCTCTACAGCAACGGACTCCGAACGGACTGGGACCCCACGACCTCTAGCTTAGCAGTTAGGGTCACTAACCACTAGACCAACAGGCCAGTCGTCATGCCAATTTGGTTAGGTTAACCGCCTTGAATTCACGAATTCAGGTACATTCATAATTATGTTATTTTATCCGTCCGTCTCGCTCTAATCGTTGTGTTCATGTAAGAAAACACAATAATACAATGTTATCCCAATATGAGGGCAATGCACAATATCTTCGTTGACTGCAGAAAATATAGGTCTTCCTTCTTACTATTATTTATAAATGGAAAGTTTGGATGGATGGATGTTTGTTACTCAATTACGCAAGAACAGCTGAACGGATCTGAATGAAATTTGGCACAGAGATAGATCATAATCTGGAGTAGCACATGGACTACATTTTATCTCGGATAAACAATAGCAGCTAGTAAATTTATGCCCCGCGGTTTCACCCACGTAAGTCCCAGTGCCGTGGGAATATGGGAATAAAAAGTAGCCTATGTGTTAATCCAGGTTTCCAGCTATCGACATACCAAGTTTCATCGTAATCGGTTCAGTAGTTTTTGTGTCAAAGATAACAAACATCCATACATTCATACATCCTCACAAACTTTCACGTTTATAATATTAGTAGGATCTGTTAATTTACCCGTGGCTTCACTCGCGTCAATGTAGATTTTGTCAATCTATCCACGGCACCAGTACTTTTTTATGGATGAAACGCGTAACAAACAAACTCACTTTACATAACATAGCATTTTTTATAACAGCATAGTATTTTATAACACAATTATTTTATGCTTGAATAACTACTATATCGTATAGAAAAAATAACATAATTATCCAAATAGACTAATTGCTTCAATCGCTGCCTTAAGCGTGTGTGGTTCTTATTGTTTAGGTACGGAAACCTACCAATTGAAGTGATTTCTTTTCTATGTTATGTTTGATTATTTCTAATATAATTATTGCGTCTTCTATCTATGTATACTAGAGATCGCGTGGTGGTCGAATTTCGACCATGGTTTATTTCATTGGCCAATATTACTTGACCTGTCACTGTATAGACTTTTATCTATACAATGACATAATATATACTGGACACTCATAGCTGTATGTACCCGTTTTTGCATTTTTTTAACTTTGTAGCAAATATTGTTCAAAAATTTTAGCATTCGTCACTTCTTCTTTGTATAAACTATAAGTGTGCGAAATTTCACACTCCTCCGTCCGCCCAATTTTCGTAAAAAGGGATCGAAAGTTTTCGCTTCACGTATTAATATATAGATGAGCGAAGACAGGGTCAACCACATTTACTATCAGAAGTAAACGATTGTTTTATCTCTGTTATTATTTTGACCCGTTAGAAGAACGTCAGAAGGTAGAATATTATTATTTTCTACTAGAAGGTGAAGAATTAACATAAGTTTTATAAGGTAATGATGTTAAAATAAGTACTACACCGAAGTATTAATATGGACTAATGATACTTAATGACTGTACCTACAAACATTAAGTATTTTCTTAACAAAACAAACAAAATTTTTTTTAAAAGGTTTCACAACAAAAATATTTCGACACAAAAGCTAATTAAAATAACTTGTCGTACTTAAACGCTCATGTTATTAAGTATCTCATTTATCAAAGGAATTTAATTACGACTTATTAATTTTTATACAAGCAAAACAAAATTAATGTTTCATTAGAAATATCATAGAAAATATGGTGCTGCATTAGGGTAAATTTTAATTATTTTGGCGTTTCGCGTGTTAACAAATGTTAATAAAGCTCCGGTAAAAGTAATATTTAATTATAATATTTTAATTTGAATTCTGTTTTGATAAGTAAGCTTCCGATTTTTTTTCTTTTGATCTTCATTAAATATTTAGAAATATAAAATGACGACGGCACAAAATAAAAAAAAAATCTAAATACCGCCTTCGTTCGTAAATTTAAAATTAAAAAAATAAAGATATCTAATGTAACACGTTCGAATTATGTAGGTATGCCTTACCCGCGAACCATTGAGTTATTATTGCCGCGAACTAACTAAAAAATTCACGCTACCGAGAAGGTATTGGTATTATCTAACAAAGAACCTATTCTTAACGAAGACATTTAGTTTAGCTAGATGGAAAAACATCGAGTTATTCGAAGTGTTAGTGAACAAAAACATTTGCTTGACCTATTTTTTTATTGTAATAGCGTTTTATAGCGTCACTCAGCTTTGGAATAACATTTGTGCCAGTTTGAGTATCCTTAAAATCGAATCATGGATATCAACGGGCAATACACAGACTCACACACACTTTACGTAATCGAATTAATTGCTGACTAGATTACTTATAATATCACTATTGTTGTATGTATTACGTACGGCTTACTGTTTAAAAATAAATAATTAAATAGGTACTCTAGTAATTACCCTTTAAAGTGCAATTTTGACTACTGCGGTTAGTATGTACCTACCTAACTACACGTTGCTGATTTTTTTTATTTATTTATTATTAATTCTAATCATATATATCAAAAATGTAAACTGCAAAATTCAAACTTGTTATCGTAAGAACTATATAATCTATTTTTTTTCAATATGTATTACTTATAAACGTTTTCTTAAATAATCACGCAACCTGCACAATTATACACAAATTAATTAGTACAAAGAAATGTTAACGTTATAGTTAATCAATGGATTAAAAGTGAATTACTTTAATTAAAATAGGGACAGAAAGAAACAAAAATCAGTTGAATGTAAGAAAAATAACAACTTGACAAATAGATGAAGAAAGTTTTTGACATTTTTGCTAAAGCTTTTTTAAATTTTGATGGCGACAAGTTGTTACTCGATTGATCGATGTCAGTAAAATTATCATTATTTGAATAACATTGCCTAAGATTACTCCCAAGGTTCATAACTGGAACCTAGTAAGTATTATCACTACATATTATAAAAGAAAGTCCCCCGCCGCGTCTGTCTGTTCGCGATAAACTAAAAAACTACTGAATGACGGATTTTCATGCGGTTTTCACTAACAGACAGAGTGATTCATGAGGAAGGTTTTGGTGTATAATTTGTACCCGTGCGAAGCCGGGGCGGGTTGCTAGTCAAGCCCTAATTGTAATATCTAACATTAGCAAGTCACGCAGTACAAGCAGTACTCATCAACATTAGCCACCGATACAGAATAGGCTTTGTAATCATACAGGATCTATGCTAATCATTTCCTTTGGGCTGAATGCGCTATTGTTGGGTTAGTGTAGTCATTGCGTGATCACACATGTGATTCAGATGTTTGTTAGGAATAAGTTAAATGTACGTACATAAACTCTAGCCTTTTCACTACAGGTTAGACAGAGACAACAGCTTGTCATTTGCTTCTTTCGAATACTTCTGACCTTCTTTGGTCAAGTGATCAAGGTGTTCTGCTTAGGCGACCCCTAACCATCCCACTAACGTTCGCCTTTTAAAGCGTGTAAGTATTAGCGTCGTGAAAAACTTACAAAAACGGTTTTCTTTCGATACTTTTTACAATCCAAAAGTCAGTTCATCATAAAAATGCGAGGTTAAGGATTTACAGTCATTAGTTTGATTTTGCGCTACGCAATGTAAAAGCAACATGTGTAGGTATAATTTTTTTCCGGTACGGTGAATGACCTTAAATTTTCGGCGCCGTCGAAGCAGCTGATTGCATAAATGTTGTTCAATCGATTACGTTGCAGTTTTTGGCTTTATGGGGTATTTATTGATTTTTAAAGAGTGATATCACTTTAAACCAAAAAAAGGTAAATTAAAAAAAAAAATATGATTTTTCCGGCAGAAAATTCAAATGCTATTTCACTCAGAATAATTATGGTCTGAACCTACTATTTCAAGATTCGGCAGGCCGTTTCTTAAACCCGTTATATTTGTTTTGTCATTTGTACCATACTCATCATTGCCACAGTTAATGGTATTACTAATAAACTCACTATAAGGAAGCTAAAGGCCAATGTCTCCTTATACGTATAAATGTTGCTACATATACATATATGTACTTCTATTTTTCCATTACGGAAAAGAGGACAGATAACGCCTTCCCTCTTTTTCGCTTGTAAATATTATGGCCCCTTAAGGCAGCCCTTTGTACTTTATTTGATAGACAAATCTACATACGTATGATGAATATTTTATTTGAATAACGGTGTAAATACTTATCTATCTCGCCATAGATAATTACTGCAGTAATAGTAGGTTATGTGTCATTGTAGTCTTTGACAATTTAGTTAGACACAACCTACTCATACGGACTTTTAGAGAGATGGGTCTGGGGAATTTACAGTACGTGTCGTATTATTTATCGCATATGTGTAATATTTCTACCTATATATTGTTGTGTTGTCATCTTTAACTTAAACTGTTCCTGGTTTTGCACAATCTCTTTTAAGTTTGTCTAATTTCTATTGTAAAGAATGACAATTAACTTTAATATGAAATTACTGCGGTAATTACTATCAGTTAACAATACGAATGTTGACAATAAACAGATCTACTGCTATTTCAAGTATCCATAATATTAAATGTAGATACAAAAGTATCGGAATCTCTAACGAAACCATACAGAAAATCTTAAGTAAATGATGTAATTTCTTTAGGAACTAGATTGCTACTTCCGTTCTATGAAAGTTTATTTATCATTTTATTAAGTGGACTGGTAGTGGACAGTGTTTTCGTTTAATAAGGTACCGTCCACTTCGCGTATAGGCCCTCATTTCTTTTTTCTTCTTATTTAGTAATACTTGCTCATACTTTTCTGAGATTTACCGGATTATAAAGAATTGACGTTTAAATTTTAGACCTATAAACTTTGTATTCTGTCAATATTATTCAAATTTACCACTTAAGTATATTTTTTATCTTCAGGTAATCACGACAAAACCCTGAACTACGGTGTCAGCGAGGTCCAAATTTTCTTCTACGACTTCCAAAACAACTTCAACCTATCTTTTCCCATCGAGTCTGCAGTCGAAGGCATCACATCCAGTTATAACTTGGATGTCTCACGACGTCTAATATTCTTCAACCCAGGATACAAATCTCACATTTCTAAACATACTGAGGATTTAGTCAGACAAACCTTTCGCGATGTACCTAACATCTACCTTATTATCGTAGATCATTCTATGTATACCTCGGCCAAGGGAGGCAAAATCGCTAGCTACGAAAGATCAGTTAAGCATGTCTACTACATCGGAACGGCTCTTGGAAACTTTTTGGGCGGTCTTCAGAAGCAAGGATTTCCTTCGAATAATATACATTGCATAGGTCACAGTTTGGGCAGCCAAATGCTTGGATATGCAGGAACAAGATTCACTGAGCTGACAAATGAAAAGATTTGGAGAATCACAGGCTTAGATCCAGCTGGTCCTTGCTTTTCTAACGGTTTAATTGAAGATCAAATTAGATCTGGTGTAGCTAAGTACGTGGAAGTGTACCACTGCAATGCTGGAGGTCTAGGAACGACATCAGTGCTAGCTGATACTGATTTCTTCTTTAACAAAGCAGGAAAGAAGCAACCGACGTGTCATTCAGGCATAATTCCTGGTAAAGGAGAGAGTGATGCTGCCAAATGCAGTCATAAGGCCTGTGTGAGATATTACACTGAGTCTGTGCATTTAAATACTGGTTTCTTGGCATGGGCCTGTGATTCATACGATCACTACTCCAAAGGGAGTTGCGCCGTGAATCAGGTGACGATTGCTGG
The DNA here is from genome assembly GCA_963859945.1 of Euplagia quadripunctaria. Classification (NCBI taxonomy): domain Eukaryota; kingdom Metazoa; phylum Arthropoda; class Insecta; order Lepidoptera; family Erebidae; genus Euplagia; species Euplagia quadripunctaria. The sequence goes on along the minus strand of OY982568.1, from coordinate 21,809,687 downwards.
TTATAATAATCCTGGGAATGCTACAGGAACGTTTTATGTTTCTACGGATTTGTTTGGTGTCTAGTAGATACGTGAGGCTCCTAAAATTGTAGTTGTAAACAAGATGTCATTGTTGTGATTATATGCCAATGTAACTGCTTATAAAACTTATTGGTCAATAAGATTTTCCAATATCTATTAACACAAAATGAATAACAGACACAGATAGTATAAAAAAAGGACAAACGTCTTAATCGCATTAGTATTTGAGCAAATAAATGCCTTTTATTTCCAGAAGTTTCGATTGACTAACGTGAATAGTATGATATCAACTTTGCGTCATTTTCGGGAAGCACGAATTTATAGGTTAAATAAAATAATACTCTAATGCGTATATCAGAAAGTTAATTTCAGCTTGTTCGTAAATCGCAAATTTTGCACAAAAATACGCATGTGAAGTGTCAATATAGATTTAAGATAAGAAGTTTGTCACAGACATTAAGTTTGATTTATGTCATCTGTTTATTTATTTGACAGATATTGGCAAATATTTTTCAGTGTCATATGTCTGCTTAGACCTGCTTAGACCTTAAACTTAGTATAATCGCTAGTATACCAAAATTATGGCGTAGACTCTGGGTATTAATAAATCGTCTCTCACATGATCTGACATCTAAAGATTTCAGAATTTCGATGCTTTTAATAAATTACTTTTTCTATTTCTTAAATGTTTCAATATATTTCAATATATTGGAACGAACTTCAGGCGCGGATGGGGGCTAGCCGGAAAAAAGTGTTAGAGCAACGAAAAATGAGAACTCATTCTGTGATTCACGGATTTTCCTTGTAGTTTTATTGGGAGTAATAATTGTCATAAATATTTTTGTTTTGTAAAGTTATCGCAACCGAGGGATAATTTAGAAGCGCAACAGTCTTCATAAATAAAATAATAAGAAACCGGTATAATATAATGAAATATAATATTTCGGAAATCATAACATAATTACATTTCATTAAGAATTAATTACAATTATTTTAACACTTAGTGTAATTTTGCATGAGTATTGTTTCTGTTGTTGCATAATATTTTTTTATGTCATGTGTGTTTTATTAATATTTTTTGATTTTTCTTCTTACAAAGCTAGGAAGCATGAACGTCAAGAGAAAAGTGCAATATGATTCGTATGAAATGACAATATTTAACTATGTACTTTTAATAATCAGAATGAGATTTCTAACGACTTTTTTTAAAATAACTTTGTAAATAAAATAAAATAAATTTGTAAGCTAATTAACTGAGCCGTTTATAATAATAATTTCACACATCTCACACTAGGCTGATCCCAAACTAGGCAGAGCCTGTACTATAGTAAGCAGATTGCTAATAAACATACTTATATATTTCTAAATACATACATATTATGGATAAATTACACCCAGACATATAATAAATAATCATGCTTATCACACAATTATTTGTCCAGAGTGGGAATCAAACCCACGACCTCTGGTTCAGCAGTCAGGGTCACTAACCACTTTACCAACAGGCCAGTTTACAATAGCAGTAATTTATTAAAACGTTGTTAATGCAACGATTTAATATAAAGTGCACCTACAGTAAAATGCTATTTATCCGCCGGCGATTGTGCTGTAGTGTTACTGGTATCGCCGAATAACGCTATAACGCACTAACCACGGGCGCATCTTCAGCACCAAGTTCAGCAGTTGTGATAACTGCAACGAGAGGCGCGTGTCGTCAGCTGTCGATACTTGTACAGCAGACACAGACATGCAACATGAACATCAGTTACTCTTGGTGTCGTCATGTTAGAAACAGTCTCAACTATTGCTATAAACTATTAAAATCACTAAATGACAGTAACTACTATGTTATTCGAACCTCAATCCGCACTCAAGTGATTGTTAACAACTCATAATGTTTTTATAATCAATATTCATCAACCGACCAATAGCATTGCGTTACCGGTATAACTAGTTTTAGATTACTATTAACGCATTTTGATTAAATAGTGAACTGTTTTATCATCTATTATAGTTTGCCCCTATTTTTAAATAAAATAAATAAGAATTTTTGATGTGGCGACAACAGTTATTACTACCGTTCGTCTGTGGGTGGTAATCTTTGGCGGCGCGAAAACTTGTACACGTAGGACAGAGAGGAGATCTGCAAGTAACAATAAACTCGTGACCGTCACGCTAATAATACATATATAGATCCATTACACGGCGCTAATCTAAAGATTGAGTTCTGTCAGTTGACCTGCTAATGTGACGTTTTAAGTTCGTCGTTTCGTTTGAGTTTTCACTTCTGTCAACAGCCCAATTTTTTTATGGTATCTTGGGGCAAACGAGCAGACTTGGGGTCACCTGATGGTAAATGACTACCGCCACCCATGGGCACATGCATATCAAGAGTCACAAGTGCGTTGTCGACCTTTAAGGTGGTAGTAGGAGAAGAAGGGGGAAGAGAGGGAGGGGCTAGGGCATCCGGTGGCCTCACTCACGCGGCGAAAAATGCAAGCATTGCTTCACTGCGTTTTCTGTGAGGCCGTAGTATCACTCCGGTTGTCCCGGCCCATACGTGCCGAAGCATGGCTCTCCCACGAATAAATAAATGTGAAAGTATGAATGAATGGACGTTTGTTACTCTATCACACCAGGACAGCTCAAAGGATCTGGATGAAGTTTGGCAGAGAGATAGATTATACTCTGGGAAAATTTAGGACAGATTTAAATTTCCATGCGAACAAAGTCGCGAGCCACAGCTAGTACACATTTTGTCAACGACGCCAACGGTCAGCAGCGGTAACTGTGGTCATTGGAAATAAGCCATGAACAAGAGTAGTGTCATAACGTGTATAAACACGATTCCTGGATGTAATATTATCCCAGACGATGTCGTTTTCTTAATTGCGAGACATTAGGACGGCTGTATTTGATATTGGTCGTATATGTTTGCAGATTCCAGTGTAATTAACTCAATGTGTTTCTGATGATACCAGCTCACGAAATTGTCTTTCTGTAGCTAATTAGCTAGTGGGTAGTTAATAGTTATTAAAAATTCGGTAGAAAATGTTTTTAACCCTTTTTTAAAGAAATGATCTGTTAAATTCTTGGGGAAGATCATCATCATGGTTCGTTTATCAAGTCAAAGTTTGCACTACAATAATTCTTTAAAAAAAAAACGACTTCAACAAAAAAAACTATTCCATAAAAGACTTATATATGGTTTTCTCGCGGATGTTATTGTCAGAACTGGACCAAATTGAAATGGGACCACACGGGAAGCACCAGGTTTCAAATAAAAATCAGAATCAGAAGAATCATCAAAATCGGTCCACCCAGTCGAAAGTTCTGAGGTAACAAACATAAAAAAAAAGCATACAGTCGAATTGAGAACCTCCTCCTTTTTTGAAGTCGGTTAAAAATTCACGTAGAATTTGTTAGTCGTATTTTCTCCAAACATAACATTGTTATCTCTGTTGCGTAAGGTAATAATACAATTTCTGATGAATCTCTGATAAAACATACTGAATGTAAAAATAACTCAATTCCGTATGTACCGTGGCTTATTGATCTGAAAGCCTTTGTTAAGGGCATTCAAATTTTTATTTATATTAGTTTTTAGGGTTCCGTTCCTCAAAAGGAAAAAAAGGAACCCTTATAGGATCACTTTGTTGTCCGTCTGCCTGTCAAGACCCTTTTTCTCAGGAACCCGTAGATGCATCAAGTTGAAATTAATACCATATATATACATTTGCGGTTCCGTGAAGCTGTAAAAAAATCAAGATCATAAATCAACGCAACCATAAGATAGGGTCACTTAAGTTGACCAAATTTGAACATTTCGCAGGTAAATCAAAATCTATAGGGTACTTCCCATTGACCATGAAACCAGACCAGAATCATGAAATTTGGTAAGAAGCAAGGCCTCATAACACAAATAAAGGCAAAAAACCGAAAGTCGTTAATTTGTTGTTATATCACATAAAATAATAGTTTTCGTGATTACAAACTTAAATTTTGCATTTGGATTGTTGACTTTCTGACATACATCGCAACCGCAAAGTTAAGTTTGTCTTTTGAAAAAGGCGGGCAAATGCCTTTTGTTTTTTAATTTGTTCCCGAGATGGACGTACTATCTACATACAAATTTTTTTGCTTACGGAACCCTCGATGCGCGAGTCAGACACGCACCATTCCGGTTTTGAATCCAAGGAAACTCCAATACTACCCAAAAGTCAAACTGTCAAAAATCCATCACATCTCAAGTTAAAAAAAACGAATGCATATTATTATATAGGTACTTTATCCAAAAGTCAATCTGATAAAAATCCCTGACATCTCAAATTAAAAAAACAAATGCATATTAATATTATATAATATATACTTATATAGGTTCTTTTACATGCGAAAAAATCCCTTTGAATACATTCAATAAAGGTACCGCTATGGCATGCACTTGTGGATCTGAAGCCCAAGGTGTCAACGCTACTAATTGTTTTTTCCTTCTCCGATTATTAAAATGAAAACTGAAAGAGTAACGCCCTTAGATTTTATGGATTTTCTCAATAACTACTGAATAACAATCAAAAATTTTTTTGATTTAAAAATTTTAACTTTACACATTCCACCTGCTTTTATGAGAACCGGAGGTGGCAATACCTGGAAATTCAAACGGTCACAACTTTTAAACGGATAGGTTATTTTCAAAAATTTTCATTGTAACTGCATGCTGGAGTCATGCACTTTCAGTGATTTAAGTAAGTGTTCCATTGTCATATACATTCTGTATACTGTTTAGTATGAGTGTTGAATACACTCCATCCAGCCCGAACTTTATACAGAATTGCGATTGATTGTAGCCAAAGAAGGCTTTGAAGGCTCGCATATTATTCGGAAAAACATTACACGCTTCAATAGTAATAATTATAGTTTCAAAATGTACGTCGATCCAAAAATAGCCTCTGAATACACATTTAAAATGACGTATGAATTTACTAAAGTGTCTTAAAATATGTTAATTTTATATAATTTAGAAGACGTGAAATTAAAAAAAATACTACCTGTGCTATCTACTAATATTATAAACGTGAAAGTTTGTGAGGATGTATGGATGTTTGTTACTCTTTCACGCAAAAACTACTGAACCGATTGCGATGAAACTTGATATGTAGACAGCTGGAGATACTGGATTAACACATAGACTACTTTTTATCCCGATATTTCAACGGCACCGAGACTTACGCAGGTGAAACCACAGGGCGTAGCTAGGTATAATCTGAAATTGTTGAGATTTATTTTTAAAAAAATTGTTAGAGGACTTCCAGCCAGTTACAATTATCGATGATCTTCTCGAGCGACCTTTCCTTCCATTGCCTTCTCTTCTTACCTACCTTAATATACTCCCAATTTTCTCTTCTTTATTTCACAAGGTGCCCAGTTGATGGCAATAGGCTTGCCCCCTATTACCCCAGTGGAACCAAATTATATTTGGCAAAATGTGAGTGTTTACTACGCCTCTGCTTAGCCCTTCGGGGATCTTTATCCCCGATCGTGTAAATACCACGTTAAAGTCTGTTACGCTATTAATTAATCTGAGTCACTGTACATATTTACGCTTGGATCGATACGGTTTGTATTGTATGCAACCAGTTATTGACATTTCATCGCAGATATCACACGCTAATAAAACATTCTGTATAAAATCTTAAAATATTTATTTTGACTATGTTTTTTTTCTGCTCTTCATTTTACGTGAGCTGATTATTTAATTAGACAAGGTGAAATCACCGGTGGAGGAAATCCCTCTTCCTATTTAGGTAAGTAATAGATCATGTCGTTTAAAATAGCGCTCATGGGAATAATAAATCTTGATACATTGTAGTACCCCACAATGCAAAGCTTGTGGTGACGTTGTGGGCCGCGCAGCGCTATAATATTTCAATATAATTTTGAATCGACCGTTTTCTTGTCTTTAATAAATATTATAAAACAACAACATAATATCACATTTATTTAGTCTCTGTGTGTCACCGTGACAGATGACATATGACGTCAGTACATATTGATGCTGGATTAAAATGACACGGCTGTCAATCGTGTGACACCGACAAATCAGTGGTGGAATGGGTGTACCCATCCGCCGTTTTGCGACGACAATGTTTGAAAGAGCTGGCAACTTACCACGTTAAAAACGAATTACTGATAAAAATAATCTGTAACAACCCTCAACGAATAAGTAATATATCCTTTTTTCTCGTTATTTTCTATTATTTTAAATTCATAGTTATTGTGTTAAATAGTTAATTACTATTTTTGTATGTAGGTCAACTTAACTATTATTATATAACTATTAGGTATATAATACTAATACCGGGGCATCTCGGGGATCTGTTCTCTATGCAACCTTGTTCCTGCTCCATAAACGACCTTTTAACACTGCCCATGATTGAACGGGTTAATTTTTGACATTGCAATGGGTGTCCAATTGGAGTGACGACAATCTTGTTAATTTTAACCCTTCTAAAACACAGGCGTGTCTCTTTTCGGGGAAAAAGGATGCGTTTGAACTTACAATCACTTTCCAAGGTGTATTCTTACCGATTACTGATCATCTAGGGCTCCTGAGCATTACAGCCACGTTCAAACTTAACTTCAGACAAAAAATGTCCATGGCACAGACAGCTTCCAAGAAATTGGGAGTCATTTCAAGGTCCAGAGGTACTTCAGCTCTGAACAGCTGCTTAATCTTTATACAGCCTAGGTTCGATCTTGGATGGAGTACTGCAGTCACCTTATTGATAGCTCAGCAAAGTCACAACAGACAAAGTACAAATTAAAAATATAAAAACCCAAATGTGTTAAAATACGAACTAATAAATATGTAGTTGCATATATTTTTGTAATCTCTTTTAAAACCCTTCATTTTGATACCCCACTGGTTTGGGAGAAAAAATAATTTGTAATATATATATACATATCTACGCAAAATTGATATTTTTAATTTTAATTAAAAAATCGTTATTTACCCAGTGACGGTTTATTGAAATAAAATTTTATACAATCGGTTTAATAGTTACGAGGGAACGTAGGGACGGATATTCAAACATACAGGTCAAATTTATAACCCTTCATTTGGGCTTCGCCGCAGTCGGGTAAAAACTCATTTTAAGGATACTATTTCACTGACTGTAATAAACTCCTTCCCCACTATGTTCTCTGGATGGTGTAGATGAGATATATGCTTCACAATGTATCAAATGTGAACTCGATGATTTTGCGAATCTCTATTTTTTGGTTACTTTCGACGTAATTTAGAAGTCATGACAATTTCTTGGGTGTGTTTTTAATTTGTTCATATTTGCAAAATTAACAAAGGACTCGGACTCGTAAGACTAACGAGTCCTAGTCTCGTAAATCTATTCAAGTATCGAAATTAAGACTAAAAAACTTGAGTCTTTTACAACACTACTCAGACGTGGATATTATTTTTTAAAATGTGTGACAAACACACCATCCATGATTTCTGACCGCTTTCTCAATCATAGGTACCTTGGTACGTTTAATGAAGTGGTATAGGTAACAAACAATAGTTTTGTAAAGTTTTGCTGATACAAAAAACCTTGTGATGTTAGTAGCAGATGGACGTATCTTGGAGGGATCGAACCCATTTTTTCCGTATCGTTTCGTCTTTTTTATCGAACAGGGTCACTGAATTATCTTAAGGGTTTGGCTGTAGATATTTGAAAGGCTACATTAAAATTTCTTAAATCAAAAACATTCATTTATTTATGTCGGCTGGGTCGCTTGACCCTCGAGTAGTACTATCGGTAAAAGTAGACGTGATTATCTTATGAGACACAAGTCTCATTAAATATTCACGTTAACTTTTACTAGGAAAAGTAATACCCGACGAAAAAAAAAATTCCAAACTTCGTCTGCGTGCAAAATTTTGGTGAAATCTATCTCACGGGAACGGTAAGTTTTTCCGGTATTAAAAGCCCATGTGCCATTCCAAACTATAATCTATCTCTGAGCCAAATGTTATCCAGATCCGTTCAGCTGTTTTTGCGTGAAAGAGTAACAGACATCCATCCATCCACACTTACGAAGTTTCGCTTTTATAATATTAGTAAGATTAGTTACGAAGTTGGGAAGATATTTCTAAGTACCTATAAAGTGGTATTAACAAAGACATGCAAAATCAGGATGGCAATTTCATTACAGCAACGTAATGAAAAGCAATATTGCACCGAAATTAATGCATGTATTATCAGCTTTCATTAAGCACAGTGAACGCTTCAAAATCTAATAACAGTTTAATAGGCATCTTCGGTTGCAACGATGTTACAGAACCTCCTTACTATTGCACCCTACTTATGTACTCGTGTTTGCAATAAAGCTATCTTCAAGCTATATAATATTAATAATAAAAATAATCTCTATTGGTTCAAAAGAATAGTAATGTTTACGCAAACTAATGTTACAATATTTGATGTACAATTAATATTGGCATCTGTTGCTCGGCTAGGTTTATAGCCTGTATTTCAACACACAGCGCCTCCTATCACTCCTATCATCCTCTTTGGTAAGTATACATATTATTCATACTTAGCATTTGTTCAAAGTAGATTTAAAATCCCATTGACAATATTAAAAACATAGATAATAAAAGGTTTAATGAAAAATATTTATGTATGTCTGTGGGTGAGCGAGTGGTATGTGTATATGAGTATGTGTGTGTGTGTGTGTGTGTGTGTGTGACAGAGAGGATGTTTAATATGGATAGTGGTGGGTAAGGTTAGGATGCCAAAGGATGTAATTAAATAATATTATACTCTAATAATAGATATAACAAAGGAAAACAGTATGATTTAGGCATAAGGATACAATTTGCTACTGAGGGATTAAAATAAATTTTTCCGAAAAACTTTTTCGGCTAGAAAATGTTTTCTCATTACAATTTTCAGCAGATTTTTTTTTTTTAGTTAATGTAAATTTAGTCAAGACGGACGAGACCTATAAGCTATTTTTATTCCTTGCGAACATGAAATTTTTCTGGATGAAAGGTACCCTATGGCCTTTTCTGTGCCGATGGAAATGTGTATGCAAATTGCAAGATGTCAATGATGATTAATTTTGAATTTCATAATGATCGGTTAATTAGTTATGGCGTGAAAGGGTGACAAACAAACAAACTCACGTTTACATTCATAATGTTAGTTAGGATATATAGGATATAGTAACTTGTAATATCAAACGTGACTTAAACAACTTCTCTGAATGAAGTAGTGATAAGGTAATTTCAAGTTTATTGTGGAGCTAGCTAACTTTAGTCTTTAGTACAGGATAGATACCTAGTTCCAAGTATAGTAGCTGGGTTTGTTTAGAATAACTTTTCGTCGTTTGACTGCATTTGATTTGTTTCTTTATTATTTTTATATTTAGAGTCTGTTATGCAAACCATACGACCCACCTTATGCTTAGAGGCCTTAGGTACGTATATCAATAAGGTCATAAGAAGTTAATTGACTGAAGTTATAAAACTCAATGGTATTTTAATACATTCCAAGGATAGAGTTAATACTTTATTATGTTTAACATAACTATATTTTTGATTTTCCAGTTTTTTATGAGATGATATCCAAACTTAATGACGACGTTAGTAATTAAATAATTAATTTATTTATATTGGTTTGCTAACAAATGTAACAATAATACAATCACATTTATATCATTGCATAACAGTTATTAGCACAAAAGTTTCATTTAATTACAAGCAAACACTGCATGCCTATAGTATGGATACAATAAGAGAGAAAGCAAGTTTACTAAAAAGTGACTCACAAAAAAATAATAATTACAAAATGTTGATATTTTTTAAAGCTTTACGAAAGCGAGTTAAAGAATCTGCGAACACGTCTACAGAACACTACAGTGGTAATCTTGATTAAAATTCAGTTATTTTATTTTACTATCTTTAAAGTGTTAAATTACTATGTAGTACACTAAAGACCAAAATTAGTAGTCCGTTTCTAGAAGCTTCTAGTAGGGGTGTTCCAACCGCAAACCGCAAAGTGAGCTCGTACGAGTTGATACAATTCCGTAGCTCGGTTTCCACTGTCGAAACTTCGTAAAAATACTATTTCCCATTTAAACTGTGACGAAAGTTTCCGTTTATGCGATATTTTATTTTTGTTTTAGCTTTGTTCCCCTACGGAAATGCGTTGGCCTTTTGTTGAATTTATTTAAACTAAATTGTCCAAAAATTCCATTAATACTTTTTCGAACTCGAAAATAAAATCAATGTCATTTTGCTACTGAATTGTGTTTTTATTGCCTGCCTCCTTTGTAAAAGGCATAACAGGTATTTGTGTTCTTTGGTTTTGACCAGATTTACCAGGAACGAAGTAAATGGGTCGAGTGGTGTTTAAATTTTCTTTGTGTTCAGTTTTCTTTTATGTTGTGTTGTGGTAAGGGTCTATTTTGTTTTCACCAATCTGCATGAATTTGCTTACTATTCTTCACGTGTTTAAGATTGCAGCGTTTTATTGGGTTACATAAACGGTTTTGTTAAGATTAAGTAATTTCAGGCTATGAGAAGATGATTTAGGTTAACACCAATTGTTGAGGTGACTATAGGTACTGCTTATACTTTTTATTTTCTAGATTCAAGTGACTTCATCTTTGAGTTCTGCGTATTTGCTCATTTTTTCAGTGATTATCTTCTTTTTCTTGTGATCTTGCGATCTGCAATATTTATAAGGCTATGTTGGCGCCCATACTTACGGCCGGTTTCCGGAAGGTTAATCAACGCAAAAAGTACTTGATCGTATGTCAAATCTGATGTGAAATATATATTTAAAGCTTGATTTGGCACTTTGATTAGATCATCAGTTTTCATTTAGTTAACATGGATGTAGCAGCATAATACGTACGTGCAGATATATGAAAATATCTTGTGTATTGTACAATACATGAAAAAAACATCAAGACGCCTGAAGTTGCCCTCATTGCATTACGATAGGAGCGTTATTGCTATATTTTAAGTTCAAAGTTCAGACACTTTTGTCACCAAGTTGCGGAAAACATGTATCTTTTGGCTTGACCTTTTATTAGTCATTCCATACCTGTAGAAGGTGGTTGAATTAAACACTGTTTTCTGCATAACAACTCTATTACACGTATTTCTTGCTGGTTTTACTACCCAGGTAGGTAATATTCATACTTACACTATTTAGTACAGGGCCTGGATTCATCTCGGAGTGGTTCGTAAGTGTAATGAAAGGACAAAATATGTTTTTAGATGTATAAAACGGGTCTTACATTAATATTTATAACCGACTTCAAAAATGAGGAGAATCGACTGTTTTATTTTTGTTGCTTGCACAAGCACTTCTTCCAATTCTCGACCATGCCGACGTCAGCTATCTGAATCTCACTGAAGCACAACTTGATAAGCTTGAGCGACTTCAAATTTTTTGTTTAAGATTCATATATGGGCTACGAAAATATGATCACATTTCAGAATTCCGTCAAAAGCTCAAGTGGCTTCGAATTCGCTCTCGCCGGAGTACTCATATCCTCTTTTTGCTTTATAACATCTTATTCAATCCTTTTTATCTCAAAGAATGGTTTAAGTTCCTTCATTACACACATGAAAAATGTCTAAGGTCGTCTGAGGATTTGAGACTGGAGATGCCACAGCATTTCACAAATTTTTTTAACCTATCTTTCACTGTTCAAACTGTACGCTTGTGGAATGCGTTACCAATAAACATTAGGCGGGCGCAATCAATAACCATTTTTTAATGGTTCATGAACACTACCTATCACTTTACGTTTCATTAATATATATGTATGTAGTTACTACTGATCGCTTAAGGCAGAGGTCCCCAAACTTAATTGTCCCGCAGACCACTGTGTCACCATGTACCATGTCTTTCGGGTTTGAGTACACCCCCGGCTACACAACTTTATAAGGTATACTAATTTGCTACTAATATTATAAAATTGCGAAAATAAGTTTGTTTGCAAAACGACGAGTTACGAATAGTACATTTGTTATATTTTGAGTAAAAACTAATAAGCAATCTGTATATGTACGTTATTCCATTAATATTGAGAGTCAAAACTATAGTAACGGCTTACGTAAAATGGGATCCACTATCGTGGGGGGTCCACGGGTCACAGTTACATCTCACGGACTCCCAATTCTTTTTTACTTACACGGATCCCTTGCAGGTCGTCATCGACCCCAGGGGGTCGATATAGACCACTTTGGGTATCCGCGGTTTAAGGTATATTGTATATTAATTATGTATGTACGTACATAAGTACTTTTTACTATTTTGAGAAAATCCATAAAAACTAACTTTAAAAAATTTCGAACCCGTCATACCCTTTCAGTGATTTAAGTAAGTGTTCTATATTCAAATATACCATGTATATCAGTGGAAGGCGCAGCCGCAGTCGAGATGCGTTTACAATTAGGTACATATACATTTACATAACACGATATTGCTTAAACATAACTGTGCTTCTGGAAATCATTTATTTCATTAATCACTAATGTTTGCTGTCGAATCATTAAATCTTCGTTCCAACAACAAAGTCGATGTTGCACTCAATTATTTTGTAGGAACATTAGCAGTAATGCATGTGAGCTACAATTTATGGAGCTGTCTTCCTTAACGGCGGCGGGCCGGTAAGGCTGAGTGCTCACTTGCGGTGAGCTTGTGGCAGGGGGAGAATCTAAATAATTTGTGTGCGGCTTTTGAAAAGGGGCAAGGAAAATTCGGCACCAAGTTTCGATGTTATCAATGTACAATGATATATCGTTTTACTAAGAAATGTTATATACCGTAAACATAACCGAAATATTTCACTAACATTTTTTGTGTATTATTGTTAATGAGAGATCCGTAATTATATTTAAAGGCATTATATTTCTGGAATTCTGTTAAATAAATTTATTCATACATACAAATAGGTAAAGCCTTTCGCTGGAGACCATGGTTTTGTCTATGGTCCGAAGCGAGAGTGCGTGGAATTCCGCTGCCTCATTTTGCGAAGCGTACGAGAGAGGACGAGTACTCTCCCGTCCCGCAGAAGACGCACCAGGCGCCGGATAGTGCAGAACGATCTTCGGCCTCCGTGAGCGCTGGCCTGGGGGTATTGGGTAGGGCTGTCCGTTACCCTAGCAGGAGCAGGCCTGAGAAGCTGGCGCGATGTGTTCCGCGTGCGCCTCTCTAAACCGGAGGAGGGCAAGGCCCACGTACTCTACGGTGTGACCGCCTACTGACCAAGAGGCGGCCAAGGTCTGCAGGGGTTCCCGGAGGCTTCCTTCTTAGGGTATTCCCGGGTCCCCTGGAAGTGGGCCTACCCATTTGTGACGGAACACCGTGTGGTTTTAGTTGGTTCGATTCCGACATCCCACTTCACCATTAGCTCAGGTGAGGTGATGACCCGTGGGGGTTTTCAAACGTAAAAAAAAATTACAAATAGGTAACCATTGTATTCTTCTAAAGACTCTAAAGATTTTTCTTCGGACCGGCTTTCGAATCAGGAAATTTTCACGATCGAGCTGTTTTATTGTTCCTACAAAAAATATACAAGTAGGTACACACATCATCCAATAATGGCATCAACAAGATGCGTCACAGAATGTGTATTAATGTGATAGAGTAGACTACTTTAGTCTGTGGGCAGACCCGAAAGACGTCGCCTGTTAATTTTCGATCAATTTTTTTTTAGGTTATCGTTTTAAATCGTAAGTATATATCAAATCAAATCCAATTAAAATTATTATTTTATTTTTTAACATGTTAGATATTTCAAACTAGTTCAGCACATTTGCCAAATTGAATAAATAACTAATTATGAAACTAACTTAGTAACTAATATTAACTTTCTACAATAGATATAAATAATATATTTATAGGAAAAGAACTTTTAGTTCTACCCAATTTTTTTGAAAAAATACAACTAATTGTGAGTATTTTATTTATAATATGTATGTATTTAGAAATTTATAAGTATGTTTATCAACAGTCTGGTTACCATAGTACAGGGTATATGTGTTCTGTGGTACAGGCTCTGCCTAGTTTGGGATCAGACGGCCATGTGTGAGATGTGTAGAGTTATTATTATTATTCTAACTTTTAAACTTTCGCGTTTCATGATATAATTATGTATTTAAACGGGAATTAACGCGATCACGAAAATGTATAGGCGTCAGTCAGCCTGTGACCACGGCCAGTGCAACCTGGTCGAAACGTCAAGCAATTCAGAGGTATGTACCTTTATATATACCTTTTTGTGATCGCGTTAATTCCCTTTTAAATACATAATTATATTATTATTATTATTGGTAAGTAATGCATTACCAATCAATGGTATATCAATTTTATTTACCTAAATAGGTTCTATATAATACAGACGAAAACAAATATCTGGAAATCAAAAATATCTCTGTTACAAAAATCAGTTATACGTTTTGCTGATGTCAGTACTAAGTAAATTGTGTTGATTCACCTCATAAGTTATTACTAGGCAATTAAATTTAATGATGCAGATAATGTGTCAAGAGAATGATTGATGGTTGTTTACGGCGATTCATCCAGCTTTTCACGAGTCCTGGCAAAAATTAACCAGGTACATCTTAGTCAAAAATATTGCCTCATCAACATTGAGCTTCTGGTCATAAAAACGATTGTTTGACTGTCTTAACTCACCTAATTTTTGTCTTCAAGAACTATATCTAAACCAGGAATACATATTAGCCTTTAATTTAAAAAAAAAGTCGAAAGTAAAAAGTTGGGTGGGTGTGAAGTCAGTGATCGCGGGCAACATTAACTTGTAATTTTTAATTTAACTTCTATTTTTTTTTTATTTAATGCCTTGAAACGAGGTCTCTAACTATGGGCTTGATGGGCAAAGTCAGAGTCACTCAACGAGCTTTGGAGAAGGCTATGCCCGGGATCTCTCTGAGGGATCGTATCAGAACTGATTAGATACTCAAAAGAAAGGTTATCGACAGAGCCCAACTAATCAGCAAGTTGAAATGTAGATTCTCGTCTAGTTGTAGATTTTGTCAATCAGTTCGAGTCTCGCTCGAAAACAGAACTTTTTACTGGATGAGAGGTACCCTGCTTACCCTGGCAATGTTTGGCGTGAAAGCGTAACAAACAAACATATAACCCCGCATTCGCATTAATAATATTAGCTAGTAAGGATTATATTTTGAGTTGAGATTTTTGCATGCAGGGACTAGTGGCACAGATAAGATAATAGTTACTGCTAGTAGGTAGTCAAAAAAAGTAAGCGTCCAAAAGTTTGTTATTAACTCACTAACTATGTAAAGAAATCTTGGAAGTCAATTTGAACCTACTTCTAATTGTCGTATCGAAATGACACTTTATATGTGTATGTAGTTTGGATGATAATACTATAATTTGGTATCTTGGAGCTGATCTGATGATGGAAGCAGGAGGTGGATAGTGGAACTCTTCAGTGGCTAATAGTAAATCTCTAGAGTTTGGGCTTAGTAATGATGGTCTGATTAAGGAGCCAGGAAGAGTGGTCCTCTTTTTTGCGTTTGAATTTGGTTCGCCATTTTTCTAAACTACAATTTATTTGGATAGGTACGTTCGGGTAACGATTAAAACCATACTTTCTTTCAAGAAACTCTGATTTTAATAAATCTACAAGTTTATTTGTTACAAATATCTAAGTCTAAGTCATAAACCTTCTACTCATACCCTAACTGGAGTGCATTTCTGTCTTCGATCCGTACGGTTCTACATTGGCGAGAGTAAGTGGTAATAGTGGAGAACGGTAATGAGGTGTTAACTGCGTTTTTTATTGTGAATTCTTATAATTAGGAAATAGAGTTACTTAACACTGTGATTCTGTTAAATGGATTTAAACAATTGATTGTTTTTAGGGTTATGTTTCTCAAAAGGAATAAAGGAACCTTTGTAAAATCACTTTGTGGACCGTCTCTCTGTCAAGAGCCTTTTCCCCAGGAACATGTGGAGGCATCAAGTTGAAATTAACATCAAATACGTATGTCTGCGATTCCTTGAAGCTGTAAAAGAATTAAGCTTCTAGGTCAACACAATCAAAATCTTAGATTTTAACAATTTCATTTCGCAGGTTAAACAGGTCTCACAGCACAAGTAAAGGAAAGTCGTTATTTTATTATTATATGATATTTCTTTTTGTAATTACAATCTTATATTTTGCGGTTGGAAAATTGACTTTATTATATATCGATGAAGGGGGAGTATTTTTTGGAATTGGGAAGGTAAGTTTGTCTTTCGGAGAAAACGGGCTAAAATCTTCGAGAATCGATTTCCGAGGTAGCCGTACTATCTACATTCAAGTTTGTTTACTTACGGAACTCTCATTAAACAATTCAGACTCCCTCTTGTCCGGGTTTTTCATTCAAGAAAAATTAGGCACGTGAATGTAGATATAGGTATTAGGTGCGCAAAACATTTTTAACACTAGTATAGGTAGCTGAAATTCATAGGAAACTCTTCATCTCATATAATGGCATACAATTTAATTTTAAACAAGAATCCTTCAACCTAGACAGAAATCGAATTAAAAAAAAAACAGTCAGTCGTAGGACTGCACGTCAGAAGTGAAAACATAACTTCACAATGTATTTGCATATACATACACACACACATCTGTATATATATAATTAGGTTAAAAATAAAAAGTGGATAATAACATATCTAAATGTATAAATAGGGTACACTGGAAGTTCTGCGCTCCTGGCCGCTCATAAATGTTTGAATTTCGAATGTTATATTTTTTTAAATATAAGAAACTCGGCTCCGTCTTACGAATTTTCGATCAGGTCACGTGTCAAATCACGTGTAAAATTTTTTACCCATCTCAATAAGTGCACGCCGCTAAAGAAATTTTCACTTCAAAATGTCATGCAATAATTCCATAACTTGCTGCATCTTTTATAGCAGTAAGCAGCGGAATATGGGTAGGCGTGGGATGAGTCGACACACTCGACACGATAATACTATCTATACACTCGACATCCTGATGCCATTTCTTTTTCCAAGCGCAGCTGGTTGTAAAGGAGCTGCTGCTGCATCCGCGGGAACCTGCGTCGGTGATTATGTTTTCTCATTTTATGGAGAGAGTGTTTTCATTCTGTTTACAAGGAACTAGATAAGCGAGTAATCGACTCTTCACTTGACGAGCAGGCTGGTCTTTTTTCTGCACAAAGAATTTGCATTTTCATTCAACTTGGCAATGCTGCACGGTCTTCCGGGAATGCAATTAGTCGGCGAATATACACTGGAATTCTATGATGTATGCAATGAAATAAACAGATATTTTTATGTTTATTTATTGTTAGTCTATGTGTATGCAAATATGATGGTTTCAGTTTGTACATGTATATTGAAAAATATGTTGTAAATACGAAATTGTTTGTGGAAAAATAAATAAAAAAGAGTGATGGTGGATGTTTTTTTTCCATTATACAATATCTCAGGTTGTTAAAAAGTGGTTAACATGCTGAAATATTGAAAAAAGATTTTTATGTCTGTGCACAACTACTGTTCTTAGCTGTGTGAAATGATAAGTCAAAACAGTAATAAATAAATGCTTTTGGAGTAAGTGTAAATTGTTTTTACTGGCTACCATTTGAACTTACGGTAAATTGACTGCGACGCCTATTTCTTTTACAACATCAGAATTAAATGACGCTTTAAAAGCTATTTTGCTAGTCTCATAAAGCCGTATTCAATCTTTTATTTGCTTTGTCTTTGGTCTAGTATTATGTTTGTGATAAAGAAAACAATTATTCAGTCCACATTTCACATCTCGAGTTTACGTGTCTGTTTTTCTTCCTCACTTTAATTACAATTTAATGAAAAATAATCACCAACAAAATGGAATTTAATATACTCCCTTTTTGAAATGAAGCACGTTATAAAATGAAATTTCATTCATCCCCAATTAACATCATTACCATCCGTGAAATATTTTTGTTTGTGCCTCGTTTTAATGAAAGCGAGATGTTTACATATAACAGCTAACATTCCGTACATCTATTGTTCTACTAATGAACTAAGTTAAATATAATCTCATTATATTGTGTGTAAATAATAGTCAGTTCATTGTAATTATGATAAATTGAGGTAGCTAACAATTTTGGCATGTTTATATGCGAACAAACCACAGTCTGCGGCATCCCTAGCGGAATTTATCTATCCTACTAATATCTACTAATATTATAAACATTAAAGTTTGTGAGGAGTTTGTGTTTGTTGCTCTTTCACGCAAAAACTACTGAACCGCGATGAAACGTTGGTATGTAGATAGCGGGACACCTGGATTAACACATAGGCTACTTTTTATACCGATATTTTCACGGCATTGGGACTTACGCGGGTGAAATCGCGGGGCGCAGCTCGTATGATATATTATGTGTATTTTGCTGTGTAGTTGAACATATGCATTTATATATTTGTAGTACTTATGTACTGTATATAGACATAGAGCCTTATAGGTTACATAACTGTAAATAGGTATTGGATTATTGTAGCATCCATTCCCACACGGTACAAGGACTGGTCACCTGCGGAACTACATAAATTGTATTTTTTCTAGACCGAAATGAGGATACCTAATTTATTAAGGATCTTAAAATTCTTTGAAAATTTTGTACCTAATTTTTTTTTGCTAATGATGATATTTTTTGGAGGAAATATAAAGAAATTCATGATTCTTAGCAAAATATCATCATAATCTCAGCTATGCCATACTTATTGTTAAGCATAGGCTTCACCCGAAGATATTCACAATGAGCAATTTTATAGTTCACAGGAACGAGGACTGGCAGTGAAGCAATGCTTCATTGCTTTTCGCCGAGTAAGTTAGGTTACCGGAGGCCCTAACCTTTTCCTCTCCCCCACTTCCCGCTCTTCCCCCTCTTCCCCTACTAACATCTTAAAGGCAGGCAACGCACTTGTGACTCTTGAGTTACAGGTGCCCATGGGCGGCGGCAGTCATTTACCATCAGGTGACCCGTCTGGACATTTGCACCCTATACCATAAAAAAATTCCATTGGGAAAACCTCGGTAAGGACCTCAATCCATTGAATTTCATTCCACTCAATTCCGTGGGTGACCATTTAGGTTCCAAGGTTCACACCTTGTTCACACCGGAAGAACGACTGCCAGCGGCGAGCAGTGCGGTCAACCCTTTCTTATTCAACAGTAGCTTTTAGTCCATATATTTTAAAATAGTGTTCTATATTAAAAAATCGAGAAATAATACGTTATTTATTAAATCTACAACACGACCAAAATCAGATGACACCTTGCTATAAATTATATGTAATATATTATAGATATTTCAGTACAGGAATGGACAAAATCAGCATGTTTTTTGTATGTTAAGCTCCCGACCACCTCACGGTTCAGCGGTGGCGTGCGCTCAATTTGACGCTCTGATGTTTTTCCACGTCCACACTCCAGTGACGAGGTGAACGCTATAGGCTAGGTAAATCTACCGTTAATTTATATTTTTGGGGATAAATATGTACACGGTTTTTTTAAATTGGCTTTGCTTCATGAATAATGGCGTTTTAGTCAAAAACAGGAATGCGGTAAGGCAACTTCTAAGATATTTCTTTTATTACCCGAGGTAAAATACTCATTTTTTTGTGTAATTGGAAACCCCCACGGGCCGCCACACCACCGGGGTTTTCAGTAGGGCGATGTGTCAGAATCGAACCGACTAAAACCACACGGTGTGCCATACCGCGCCATACATTAAGACAATCGGTGAGGTGAACTACCTGGGATATAGAATATTCAACCGTAAAAGTATTCTTTACAGTTTTTTGTAAACATGTTGCCTTTTTGGGAGTTTTATTCTAAAGAGATATTAGATAGAATTTAAACAAAATGTAATCAACAATAATTCTAGTCTATTTTATCAAAGCTGATCAATCGCAACAATTCCCAATTCGTCCCATATCTTATTCCGTTTAGTTGCGAGTCTCATTTACATTTATAAAACCGCAAATTGGAAATAAAAATCAAATTACCTACAGACAGTGTTTAACAAATAAACAAGGGGTCGAAACCTCTAATCGCTTTGCGGCCCGGTCCGGTATCATTACCGGCTGTTCGGTAATGAGCCCTGGTAATGACTGGCTGTGTGTAGTTTATCCGTTATTTGTATTGGATTTTAAACCTACCTCTCGGTCATTTATTTTGCCTACTACCGTGGAAATCGGATAATTTAATACTATTTACTTATTTTGTGGTTTTTTAATTAGTCTTAATGTGTGATCTTGGTGTGTTTAACAGAATTTAATGATGAGTTATTCTGATAGAGCTCACCTTAATAATTCAACAGTAGTACGAGGGAAAGTTGACCCTAAATAAAGCTTTAAACGCGGCAATTTTCATTTAGATCATTAAGTAACATTTTAATGATTTTATGAGGGCTGTAAATCAAATATTATTACAAAGATGATGAACCCTAAACGAATTAATATTCTTTTTGTTTACAGATTTTTACCTTTGACTACTAAGCTCTGAAACGATCATATGGACATTACAATAAACCATTTAAAGAATAGTGTTTTTGTTTAGAATCTGTAACAAAATAAGTAACTGCAGACACTGAGTCACAGGTATTCGGAAGCAGTCTGCTGTTAATAACAGGTTTTCATAATGTTTGACGCAAGAGTGGAGAAAGGTTTGTTATCAATGAATTGAATAATCACTCTGAAATCGTTGAACTTGATTTCTGAGGACGGATATTAAGTCGTTGATGAAAAAGCTTGTTATAGAAAAATACTAAAGGTGTCTTCAACGTCTTATGTGACATGATGGCAGAACATTCGACCGTAACGTCAGAGGTCACGGGATTGATTCTCACTCCGTTAAAATCTTTCTTTGCATTCAGGGAATTTGGCTCTGATCTGAAAATTTCTATGTATAATACGTATGTACTTACAAAAAACTGTCTAAGCATGTTTATCAGTGTTCTATAACTAATACAGTGTACAAATAAACGTGTACAGTGGACAAAGAAAATGGTCTACCAGTTTTGACAAAAGTTTCTGTGTAATCACAATAGCGATAAGGTTGTGGTGGTGATTGGTTGTGATTTATGATGTCAAGTGATCTTCAACCGTAGGGTGGTAGACGATATATATGGCCGATGGTACTAGCTTTTATTCTTCTAATTTGGTGTTCAAATATGTCCTATTCTTTTTATTAATAATCCGGGATAATAACAATGTTTAATATCAAGTAGTAAAGCTGTTCGCTTTATTTGTTTGAATAGAAAAATAAACTGTCGTGCGCAGCCTTAATTAAGTTAAATTACGCTGTAGTTATTTTGGTCGTTATGTCGTTACGCTGCTAATGAAACTGCATTTAGTCCTTAGATTAACAGCATCCAAAGTAATCAAATACTTTTGTTTTATATTGTTTAAAACTGTTTTATTAAGTAGCGTATTTTCATATTTTTAAGCTTTAATAAATTTTTCAAAAACACATACATACTGTGCAAGCTATCAATGTGTGGCCTTCGTTAAGATTCTTCTTTATAGAAAGTACGTGTCGGATATAATGGCACGCCCCTACATATTCTCTACCAAATCATAAATAAGACAGGTGTTTCAGAATAGCTATGTTCTACCCGCTAATCGTTTGCATCGAGCTAAACATTTATAGTATTCAAGAACGTGCATCACTTAATATTTAGTAGGAGTCTTTAGCCTGAAGGTGACACGTCTGGAGTTGATTTTTTTTTTAAATTTCTATCACGTCTTACCTCTCTGAAATCTCTAACGCTGTGTCTAAAGAGCTTTCTGACGGTGGTATACTTAGCTCGTATTTCTTTTTTGTGGTATAAGTTATACGCGATTAGACAGAAATGTGACATACTAAAACCAATAAGTTGATGCGTTTCGCCATTGTTTAACGCGACAAAACTTTCATCCCCATCACCTGGATATTTGGCAATCCACCACTGTGCGGTTCTCCAGATTTTTTTTGCCTCGCACAACCAATCTCTGGAACAAATTGTCGCCTGAGTTATTTCCGGACCGATACGATCTTCAAACCTTCAAGAAAAGAGCGTACTGACATCTCAAAGGTCAGCAATGCACTTGTGACTCTTAAGTTGTAGGCTCCCATGGGCGGCGGTAGTCACTTACCATCAGGTGACCCTTCTGCTCGTTTGCCGTCTATAACATACAAAAAATATATTACAGGTCAGTTCAATTTAATTTAAAATATGTAACAGCAATGTAATTTGTTTCAAAACATTCGCATGTCTATTCAAGACGAAATGCCTCATACTAATCCTACTAATATTATAAATGTGAAAGTTTGTATGGATGGATAGATGGATGGATGTTTGTTACAAAAACCACTGAACCGATTGCGATGAAACTTGATATGTAGATAGCTGGAGACCTGGATTAAGCCATAGGCTACTTTTTATCCCGATATTCCCCTGGGATCAGGACTTACGCGGGTGAAACCGCGGGGCGCTGCTAGTGTAACATATATTTAAACCGCCTATTCAGCGATTAAATCTCATTTGATTTACCAAAACCACAATCTGAGAATCTGAGAACACAAAAAAAATAACGAAAAGCTTCTATGAAAAGCGAGTTCTAAGTAACACCATATCAACAGAATTTGATTCAAAATATGTTAAGCTGTATGATAAATCAGCTGTTAGTGATATAAATATACAAATGTACTTACATCGTTTGGCTTCCCAATACTATTTCTTAAAAAAAAAAATACTTTCAAACGATGACTGCTGTCATATATTCGTCAATATTTTTGTCTGTGTCAATACTTTTGTCTGGGTCTTCCCATTTTCCTGTTCCTTTTTAGTTATTCTTAAGACATTTTCTTCAGTTCCTCTGTACCATGACACCTGTTTCTTTTAAAATATACCAAACGTCAAGACTGCAAACATATAATATCTGTTGCGAGCAACAGACAGCGCGTGATCACGTAATGCAGCTTAAAACGGGACGTGGCTTGATTTAAACGTCCTCTTACTGAATTTACTTGCATTTTGTATATTCTCTCATGTACTTTAGTGATCTAAAAACTATTTTGAATTTAATAGAAAGAATTAAATAGTTTCTCTAGGGTGCTATAAGCTTTAGTTATACATATAGAAGTGTTATTTAGGATGGAATATCTACGGTGAGTAGTCGCAGAAGGCTGAAATACTACAGTTAAATTGTTTTTGAACGGTTTAATTTAGCTTGCCTTGTTTGTGGCTTGTGTGGATCGAATCTAGTAATTAAATTTTACTACCTTTTTGTTGATCGATTGATCTGAAATTTGGTGCACACTTTTAGATTTTATGACACTACAATAAATTATGTGTATGATAACTAATATCATTGTTAATCAAAGATGGCCGCCGCAACAAAATGTCGGATTACAATGTTTTTACAACCACCACAATATGAATATCAAGCGAAAGGGCTTGACTAGTCGAAAACACCATGAAAAAATCCGTATATTAACTAAATAAAAAACTGAAAACTTGAAAATAAAATAAGTATAACAATTACTTTAAAAAAAATTACTTATTTTATTATTTTTTTATATTTATTGTTTGCGTTATAAAGGTTACTTGCCTTTCAAATAAATCCTTAAATAAGATTCCTATATAAGCTCCACCCAGACACAAAAACTAGATTTACTTTTACCAAAAATGTTCAATGTATTTTTTTAAACTAACTATGTTCTATACTATTTACTTATCGGTAATCGGTTATTTTGCGTTGTTAAGAAAATATTGTCAGGTCTTGCTGACTTAGCCGTCTACTGAAATATAACTTAGCTAGATGTGGCGACTCAGCGGCTCATTAAGTATGGAGCACGTGAGTGTCCTGAATGACTTTATACCACTCGCTAGCTTTAGTTAAGTTTAGCAAAACGTCATCGTCTGCAACAGACCGGCTTCTGAAAAATATTTGTCATTTTCTACAGTATTTTTAACCCCGATGCAAAAACGACGGGGTGTTATAAGTTTGACGTCGATGTCTGTGTGTGTGTGTGTGTGTGTGTGTGTGTGTGTGTTTGTGGCATCGTAGCTCTAAAACGGGTAGACCGATTTCGGTGCGGTTTTTTTCATTTGAAAGCCAGTTTCCTTGCGGTGGTTCTTAGCTATGTTTAGTTAATATCGGTCCAGCAGTGTAAGAGTATCAGCTCTTTTCCAAAATGATGTAAGGCATTTTGTAATCGTTGAAGGGATTTTCGAGTCGGGGGTGTTTTAAATTTTAAATTAATAGTTATTAGGTCTGTGTGTCAGCAGACTAATACCGTATACCTAGCCGTTAGACCCGAAGAGATATTGAGATTTATCTATGAAAAGGGTTTTTTTTTCATTCTATTTATTTTTCCAGGGTATCAACTGAAAAAAAAATGGTTCATGGTCACAATTATTTCCAAGATTTATCAGATCTAACTAGTTTGAAAACGTTACTCTTTTGGAGGTATTAAAATATGATTATTTAATCTTCCAGGTAATCTTCGCTTTTTTGAACACAATGTGAAGTTGCCAAAAAACAAATATTTTTTATGATAAAACTTAACATGGTGAAAAAAATTCGTACTCATTACAGCACAGTTTAAAACATCAGTTTCAAATTATACTGATTATTATTATATAACTAGCAACCCGCACCGGCTTCGCACGGGTAACAGAGACATCTACAACAATCATCAACATATTTCAATCGATTTACACAAAATCTTAACAAATTATACACCTAAACCTTCCTCATGAATCACTCTGGCTATTAGTGAAAACCGCATGAAAATCCGTTAAATACTTTTTCACTTTATCGCGAACAGACAGACAGACGCGGCGGGGGACTTTGTTTTATATTATGTAGTGATATACCTTATGTCATATTGCAGAACGTTCCTAATCTAATTTATCAGTTAAATCAACACAGAACTGGATCATAAATTTCAATCCTGAGTAAAACCGCAGCTCCATATTTTTGAACTCCATCTTGAATAATAAAACGCGTGATAAAACAGCTTGGCTTCCAGCCAAGAGGTAATGGTGTACAGGCACTACACATTATGTCTCTGCATCATTACTCAAAAGCACCTAGTGAGTAGGTGCCTCATAAATATTATATATTGTATTAGAGAAACCACCGTGAAGTTTGTGGTATGTGTATGAGATAGTAAATTGACTGTCTAAAGCTAAATACGAATGGGATGCAGAGAAATACTTACGTGAGAAATATATCAGGAACTTTTTATTTAACACTAGCAACCCACGTCGGCTTCGCACGGGCAGCAAAGCATAATTATATTGATTTTTTTCCGACATCTTCCACAATCATCGTCATATGTCAGCCATTTTACATAAAACCTAAGTGAATTATACACCTAAATCACTTCGTCTATTGGTGAAAACCTTACGAAAATCCGTTTGGTAGTTATTGAGTTTATTCCGAACATACAGACAGACGCGGCATGGGACTTTGTTTTATAATATGTAATGAAGCATCGCGTCTTCTTTTCACAAACGGTAAGACAAGGATGTGCGACACCCTAGTGTCAAACGCTTCTGTTAGGTCCCATCTGCGCGTTTGCCCCCTATTCCAGAAACTACCTTAGGACCAACGAGTCAGTTTTTAATTGTTACTTTTTCTAGAAAAGCCCTTTAGTAAAGTACATTATAATAATTTACATAGCATAACTAATGTTCCGTTGAAACATTACTGTTTTCAAAGACTCGGTTGTATTTTCATTACACATAGCGCCTAATATATTTTTTCTTTTTTTTAAAAAGACAACTCCCGCATTAGGAATTACTCCTCTGTCGGGGGGACTTTACAAACATAGAAACAACGGACACAAAGAACACCCAAACTAAGGTGGGAATCGAACCCACGACCTATAAGCATAGCGGTCAGGGTCACTAACCACTAGACCAACAGGCCAGTCAATATTCATAATGTCTTATTAGCACCGCATTTTATATAGACCTTTATACTTCATCGTTGATAAAAAACAGGTAAATTTCCTGGGTATTAAAGCCAGCCTTATATAATTACAAGAAATTAACACCTCCAGGCGATGTAAAGACATTAAACGTTATTTATTATGAAACAGGCTTAAAACGTCTGATATAATTCATATTTAAACGCACAATTAAGTCAAAATATTATTTTCGTAACGGTATTTCTTGGTAATTAAGCTTGGACTGGTGGGAAGTAGGGAATAGCCACACCGCTATTAATTTTATTTTTTGCAGCTATTTTTGTTTTGGCCTTTGTTTAAAATCCCTTTTTTTGCTTTTCTTGTACTATATTAAGCCGTTGTTCCGCGTAGCGGTCATCAACATGGCCTCTCAGAACCCACGGCTTAAATAAATTCCAAATGTTTATTTAATGAGCCTATTACTATAATTTCTCTATCACCCTAGTTGATTGGCGGAGAAAGCTTTATGCATGAAGCCCACCTACATTAATATTAAAACATACAATTATCTTTTAAAAAAGTATACAGAGTGTTACAGGAACGTGTGGTCATATTTTAGGGTCGTATAGTAGACCTTGTGAGTAACGTAAAGCGTTAACACTTTTATGAAAACTCGTGAGGTTTAATATAGAAATCTTATTTTGAAACTAAAAATTAAATATGAAAATTAGCTAATATTTCGTATGTGATGAAATGATGCATGAATGAAACTATGGGTAGATATTTAACACCGAGGATGTGGAAGGAATGTCGAGATTTTTCTGAAAATGTCTGCATAATTTTTTTATTAAAGAATTAATATTAAAACATAATCTTTAAAATTAACATCAAAATTCATAAATGTGCAGCAGCTACACTAGGAAAAGCATTTTACGAAGTTTTTTTTTTGAATATCCATTTTTTTTTATTTTAAAATTTGACCACACCTTTCTGATATTCGGGTATAACAGACTTTAATGCCCCCCCCCCCTCCAATCATGAAAAATTGTAATAAGCTGTACTCTTAATCCCTTAATTTTCCGTTCACCCTTAGAGGTGGAATATATTCTTCAAATTAAAATGCCAATTCATTTAAAACAATTAAGAAATCGGTTCACAAATGGCGGAGATATCGCGTAACGTACACACAAAAACTGTCGAATTGAGAAGAAGTCCTCCCTTTTGAAATCGGTTAAATATCATGAGCTTTAAGTTTTAAATTTTGAAAATAAAGCATAAATCCTAAAATAATGTAACACATTACTGGTAGTATGGGTCACACATTACTAGTATTCTTATTAACTCCTCCAGATAAGCGAAATGCTTGTGTTAGTCCCACACCTTAGCCATAACTCACCCAATCCATCGATGTCCAATTTTAATCTACTTTGTTTTGTCCCATATTGAAACAACTTCAGTTTCAGTCTCCTGATGCTGATGGAAAGACTTCACTAGCTGCAGTACGCGGTATTTACAGTGGATACAAAGGCTGTGAACGGGAGGAGCATACTTTCATAACTTACGGTTCCGTATGTCCTGAATCTACTGAACCGATTAAGTTGAAATTTGGTATACTTATCAATCTGATCAACGGAATCAAATCAACATCGGAATCAAAACAATAACGAAATTGATAATCGAACAGGGCTTTGATTCTGTTAACGAGTTTCTGAAAAAACCCGCTTCTCGCTCTTTCCACTTTAGAAATGCATAGTGTTTAAAACTTTAAACTCAAATTGTGTCTCGTTGCTTCTGTTTTTATTCAACCTTACCACAGATAACATAATATTATACTAGTAACCTTACTCATTGTTTTATCTACTGATCATCTTTTGTACCACATTTATGCAAATAAATTCATTATTATTATAATATTATTAACACATATGTGTATATTTTTGTGTGTGTATCATCGCCTTTTGTCAACCGGTTTCAATAATTCTTCTTTAAAATAAATTTATTTAAAAGAAGAATTGGTTGTAGTCATGGCTAGTCAGTCCTATTTAAATTTGAAGACAAATTGGAAAAGTAAGGGATGAATGATACAGCTTATGACAATTTATCATGATTTAAGGGCATTTAAGTCGCTGATACTTTTTTTAAAGTCATTACTGATAATTTTAAAGTTATTTAAGGAAAAAAATGAAAATGTACCACCTTATCTCCGAATTAACTGAGCCTATAATTAAGAAAAAACCCAAAAAACTTATTTACTAATAGATTATATGAAAATTATAAGAAATCTATGCTCTTAAGATAACAGTATAAAAAATCTTTCAATATTGTGCGTACAAACTTCTTGCGATTCATCGTACGGAATCCCTTGAACGCACTTGCCCGAATTTTTAGTACATTGTTCTCTCCTATAGATTTAAATCAATCTAATGACGATATATTAAATGATATCTTAAACGTGTTAACGTTACGTAATAAGACGTTACAAAAAGCGGTCATAAAAGTCGGCCATAAAATTTATTTTTTCTTCGCTAATGAACGAAATGCCTATTAAATCTGAGGAAATAGTGTTCTTTTGAAGAGAAATTTAATTAAAAAATCCATGGTACCATTAGGATCTAAATTATTCTGTTTTTACTGCAAGAAAAATATACTTATGTATTTAGAAATATATAAGTATGTTTATCAGCAGTCTGGTTACCATAGTACAGGCTTTGCCTAGTTTGGGATCAGACGGCCGTATGTGAGATGTGTCAAGTTATTATTTATTATTATACTCTTATCATTCGTCTCCTTCGTCAGTCTCAGAACACAAATTAGGCCTACAATACTTGTAAAGACAAAACAGACAAGATTTAGTTATTATATCTAGTAATGGACAAGTTCCTTCTTCCTGATACGACCTCCATATTGCCATAATAGAAGATTCATACGTACATAAGATAAGATTTGAATACCGAAGTGGGGGATGAAATGGAGGTGAGGGAGAAGGGTGTAGGGGTCTTGGCTTTTGTAGTTTATGTAGCATTAAGTTTATTAAAGTAATTTGGAGTAAAGTTTTGAATCCCCCCTCCCTTGAATTGACAAAAACAAATTCAGCTAGTAACATTTTGCCGCCCCCCGGGCAAAAGGCTGGGTATGTCTATGGCACTACATATTCTTTTAACCTGCAGTTAGCAGCATAATGTTGAAGTCCTTTGTTTTTTTTAGGGTATAGGGGGCAAACGAGCAGACGGGTCACCTGATGGTAAATGACTACCGCCGCACATGGGCGCCTGAAACTCAAAGAGTCACAAGTGCGTTGCCGCCCTTTAAAGTGGGAGTAGGGGAAGGATGGAAGAGGGGTGAGGCGGGAGAATTGTGGAAGAGGGGGAGAGGGGGGGGGGGGAAGGGTTAGGGCATCCGGTAACTTCACTCACTTGGTGAAAAGCAATGCAATCACTGCTTCACTGCTAGTTTTCTGTGAGGCCGTGGTATCACTCCGGTGGAGCCGGCCCATACGTGCCGAAGCATGGCTCTCCCACATCTTGTAGTTACCTATAGGTTCTTCTCTAGAAGTCGTAATAGACGCATTAAAAAGAAGCAGTTATAATTAATATGTTAGTTATTTGAAAAGCTTTGCATTAAAACCTCCAGAATGTCTAAAGAACCCACATAATCAAACGAACGGTTTTGAGTTATTCCATTAAATTCTGCAGATAGTTGCGATCTTCGGATACGCACGTATATGCTGCTGATATTGGGCAAACTTAAATATTTGCGGTGAAGCTTTGTGTATCCTGTTCACTCAATTGAAATTGTTTGGGACTTGACTTGTATCTTAATGTAATTCTAAACAATAGCTTTGTGGAAAACGGTTGTTACGTCCTTCTAACACAAAGGAAGGAAGGATCCTCTGACCAGACTAGTTGATCGTGCCTGGCAGACTACGGCCCTATAATCAAAGTTGAGAAGCTGCATCACTACTTATTATAAAATAAAGTCCCGTCCCGTCCTGTTCGCGATAAACTCAAATACTACTACAAATGGATTTTCATGCGGTTTTCACCAATAGATAAAGCGATTCATGATTGGTTTTGTGTAAATTGGTTGAAATATGATGATGATTGTTGAAGATGTCTCTGCTACCCGTGCGAAGCCGGGCGGGTTGCTATGCTAGTGTATACTAATTACCGCGAGAACTCTTATTACGCGATGCATAATCAGTAGCTACTTCGTAGTTCGACTTGTCTTCGCTAGATGACACTGAAGCATGTTATGAGATGATGTATGAATGTGGATTTCGTCACTGCTTAAGCTAAAATACACTTTGTTTAATTGACGCATTGAAATGCCTATTAATATGGTCGAGACGCTCATGACTGATACAGAAGATGAACTGTATGAAGACACTTAAACAAATAGTGACGTTCGCTTTGGTGATGTATGCCCAAATATGTTTTTATTTAAACGAATGACTGCAAAGTCATATTGAAGGAGGTTTCGGTTATTTCCATACATTTTATTTTAAACAAAGAAACCAAACTTAAAAAAAAAAATAACACTTTTATCATAAAGTAAAAAATAAAATTTGTCGAACCTGGTCGCAGGGCCATCTGCCGGGTCAAATTGTGAATCTAAACCATTCAGGGTACCACTCAAACACACATTTTTTTATCAAAAATTGGTCCAGCGGTTTAGGTGTAGTTTAGTGACATACAGACTTCCAGAAGAATAATAGGTAAATATAAGGAATATAAAAACACACATTTCGTGTTTGTATGTCATGTTTACGTCTCTTATGTGCATCTTATGTCACATTAAGATATTTGTAAACATTAATTTGGTTCGTTTGTCTTGTGATAGTAAATTATTATGAGGTACATCCCCGTTATCTCTTCCGTACTAGATCCATCACTGCTAACTCTCAACGCTGTTGTATAAACTAACACAATTATCAGATGACATTTGTTTACCTAAACTTAACTGGTTCAAAACAAAAAATAAAGACTTGAGACACTTCACCCACGGCCGTCTGATCCTAATCTTATTGGTTCGTGGAAGAGCCATGCTTCAGCACGTATTGGCCGGCTCGACCAGAGTGATACCACGGCCTCACAGAAAACCGGCAGTAAAGCAATGATTGCATTGTTTTTCACCGCGTGAGTGAGGTTACCGGAGGCCCTACCCCTCCCTCTCCTCCCCTTTTCTCTATTCCCGCCTTCCCCCCTCTCCCCCTCTTCCCCTACTCCCACCTTAAAGGGCGGCAACGCACTTGTGACTATTGAGTTGCAGGTGATCATGGGCGGCGGTAGTCACTTACCATATTTTTTTAAATATATGACACTCGGACACATTTTCCATACATTTTTGATGAGGGTCACGTGTCTTAACGCGAGATTAACATTTTTTACCAATCTCAAAAAGTGCCCAACGCCGCTAAAGAAGTTTTCACTTCAAAAAAGCTTTGAAAAAAAACGATTGTGGTCAAGTTTTCATAAAATTGTACCTATGGACCCACCATAGGTACAATTATGAAAACTAAAATGTTTCTATAGTGCAATAATTTTAGCTTACCAAGTAGTGGTATCACGAGGGACGGCGGTGAAAGTAGACTTTAGACACAATTGGAACTAGAAGATGGCATTGTTCTTGAATTAAATAATGGCACAATTGACAAAGCTTTATTCCTGTTCCCTTATAAGCAAAAGAAGATATAATTAATTTTCCTTAACGTTCGTATTTCACTTCTAAAATAGTTCAAGGACATCGAGTTCGTTTGTTCAAAATAGTTGTAAAAAAACCTTCGATCAAAATGATCGAAGTATATCAAGTATTTTGTACAAAGTATGAGAGATATATTATATACTTTAAAGAACTACAAATGTAAATAACTTATACTCGCATAATGGTATAAGAATATTCTTTTAGTCGTCACACAAAGTGCATTTTCCCCATTCCCTGGCAAGAAGGCGAAGAGAAATAATGTCATTTTTTAAAAACAAAAGCCTTTCTTGAAGAAAGTGCATGTACAGTCGAGTGTCTAGGCGCTAAGTGCACGTTAGAGCTGCTTCACACGAGAACACTGTGGTCATTTTGTTTTTATATTTTGTTCGTGTTTCTGACAATAACATTTTGGAAGTTAGCGAAATATTCTGTTGAACACTTATAACATTTTTAAATTCAGGTACGTTGTTTTACAATTACCTGAATATTTGAATACATGTATTTTCTTGGGATACATATATAAAAAAGTTATGCGTGGTCATAAATAAAAAAAAATAATACTGGTTCACTTGAAAACCTCTTCCGGTTTTTCGTCGGTTAAAAATTAACAAAGTACGTATCTGTATGGAATAATCATAAATATAAAATATATCCGATTCGAAAATTGCTTCAACGATTAGAAAAGAGCTGATGATCTTCAAAGGGCTGAACAGATTTTCTTGAATTATTTATAAGAACACTTTCGATCAAGTCACCTTTCAAACAAAAAATAACGCACTTAAATCGGTCTATTCGTTTTGGAGCTACGATGCCACAGACAGAAACACAGACACGTCAAACTTATACCACCCCTCTTTTTGCGTTGAGGGTTAAAAATAAAAGGGTTGAATTTTTTAATAACATCATACACAATCAAAAGAATAATTCTTTATTATTATTCTATATTATTTTCTAATAATAATTGATTGTTGATATTTTGTTTTTTGATTTTTGACGCTGTACCTACTTTAGAATTGTTTTTACTTTTCCTGTTGTTAACTTGGTACTTTTTAACCTGTATGTTTGGAAGTGTCACAATTTTAGTGGCATTGTCAATAGAATGTACTTCTATGTTTGAGATTTGTAATAATAATTTGAATATTTCTAAAGAATATGCTGGTTAATATTAATGTCATTTTCATTATCATATTAGAGACAAATACTTCACTGTATGTAACCTTGGCAAGTATGTACCTACGTGATGACTTCATATCCTTGCATATTAAAATGAACGGATAGTCATTAAATGAAGGTTATTGGTCTCATTCGTGTGGGAGGTACTTTACCGTGGCTCGTGGTCTCTCGTGACGCACTCCACGCAACGGCTTTGTCAATGTACCGAGCAGCATTGTTTTATTTGTGCTTCACTTTCAGTAGTGAAATCGTGACGTGCTCGACGCGTTTGACAGGATATTTGTAAGAATTCTGAAAATATATTGTCATGCAAATAATTCATGAATGGTTCTAAGAGTATTTGTGAAGGAACAGGTATTGTAATCTATAATACAAAGGAAAGATTATCCGAACAAGATTCAACGAACTCGAATTTTCGAATTTCGAATCCGAACGGATTTGTTGTAGTATGTTTAATCAGTATCGACGAACTTTAAATGCGCGATGCAGGAACATTAATTAAGTGCTACATAGTTCGGCTTGTCTTCGCTAGATGGCGTTAAAGTACAACAAAATATGCTGTACGTGGATATCATATATATTAAAGAAATGTAGTAAGGTACTTTTTATATAACTAATATGGTTGACATATACACGGCGCGCCATTGCCTATAAAAGTTGCAACATCAGATGTGTAGCTTTTATTTATTAAACTACATAATACGCGCTGCAAGTTCAGCATAAAAACTACACAATGAAGCCTATAAGTTTATTAAATGTATAAATCACTACATATTATAAAACAAAGTTCCCTGCTGCGTCTGTCTGTCTGTCTGTTCGCAATAAACTGAAAAACTACTGCACGGATTTTCATGCGGGTTTCACTAGTTGCCAGACTGATTCATGAGAAAGGTTTAGGTGTATAATTTGTAAACGTTTTGTGTAAATTGGTTGAAATATAACGATGATTGTTGAAGATGGCCCTACTACCCGTGGGAAGCCGGGGCGGATTGATAGTATTTTTATAAAATGTCAATTTTTGATACCTTATGTGCAAACAATTAAACTTTAAACACACTTAGAGCAAAATTTTGATCTCGTTTGTAGATAATGATGTACGGCGGTTAGATAACTTTCACAAAATGTTAAGTAATGAGATAAACGAGTAAAGAAAAAAACATCTTTTCTGAAGCCGGTTAAATTATCTTAATAGATTTATCAGAGGTACATACTTTTTACAATGTTAACTTATGATTATAAATAACTGCAACAATCAAAAGTATAAAAATGGTAACGAACACCAGTTATTGATATTTATTAATATATTCGCCAAAGCTTTAAACAGAAGCTGAGTAAACTATAAACATATCAACATTTCTACAATCAAGACAATGTCTTTTGAAGTATGAAAAGAACCCTTGCTGAAAACCTTTTAGCTTTTAAAACTGCCTTCTTGTAGATAATGTAAGAAGACGTGGCTAATTGGGCCATTGACAAAGTCACCAAAAAGTATTCATGGCCAATATTCCAACGTTAACCCGAGTTAGTCAAACTCGTAACCTACCGTTGAAAAATAATAAACGCCAGTCGCGTTACCAGGATTCCAGAATCCAGCAATAGTTCTATCATTTCTAGAGCATTTGTCATTCTTGAAATACTTGTATTTCTCACATTTGAACGCCGGGAACCAACCTGGATTCGCGACAGATGCTAACCACATTACTACACAAGTTTTATGATTACACCTAGCAGCTTTTGGAGAATCAAAGAAGCGAGGAATTAAAGGTGTGCCACAATTAGGCTGGGATAGTCCTTTGTTGACGAAAAAATCCACATCTCCTAATACACTCGAAGTACCTAAACCGCCAGCATTACAATGGTATACTTCTACATACTTGGCCACCCCTGATCTCACTTGCTCTTCAATCAAACTGTTTGAGAAACAGGGTCCTGCGGGGTCTAAAGCTGTTATTCTCCAAATTTTTTCACCAGTCGCTTCTATAAAATTGTATCCAGTATGGCCCAATATTTGACTGCCCAGACTGTGGCCAATACAGTGTATATTTTCAGCAGAAATACCTCCTTGATGAAGTCCAGCCAACATTTGAGCTAATTGTTTTCCAATAAAGTAAACATATTTGACTGAACGTTCGTAGCCTTTTTTGTTTCCTGGATTGTTGTTTGTGTAAGGAGAATGGTCAATGATGATTAAGTAACTATTGGGAAAACTCTTGAAAGTATCTCTTACGCGCTGTTCTGTATTCTTGTTGATAGCCGACTTGTAGCCACCGACGAAGATAAAGAATTTTTTGACTTTGTCCAAGTTGGATAAGGACAGAATGCCTTGGGCAGCTTCGTTGACTGGGAAGTCTCGTTCGATACCGTTTTGAAAGTCATAAAAGAAGACGTTGATTTCACTGACGTCCAGGTCCAAGCTTTTATTGCGTTCACCTGAAAATATGATAATTAATTATGAAAATTAATAAATTACAAGTCAGGCCCGGGTTGGAGTAAGCAGTGTTATAAGCGTCCGTAAGTAATTGCGTCAGATGCATTAATTTACTCAGTCAACAGTTACTTCATTTGTATAAAACTTAGAAACGTCTAATATCCTAAATTCTTAGTAACTTTCAGACATTTTATAATAACATTGATTGTTACGGACCGTTATTTAAATATATTTTGTTAGTTTATAAAGAAATACTCTTATAGTCGAAAATCTGCACGAAAGATCCAACTCTTTTATTCACATTCGCATAGTAAAGGTGACTAGTTTTTTATCCATTTTCGTTCTCAATGAGATATTTAATTATGTACAGTTAAATATTACATTAAAGCCAACTATTACAATGTTTATGTGTTCATAGTTGTAATGGCAATAATATAATTGAGATTCTGATAAATAACTAGCTACTGTTATACACGGAACCACAGAACTTAGAGTATGGGCAGTTCTGTGCACGGAACTGTGTAGGTTTATGAAACTGATTTGAATATAGGCGATGTGCCATTTTTTTTTCTATAAGCCAAGGATATTATTAAGAAAATTAGATTAAAGATATAGGTACAATAAATACGTTAAATAATATACAAAATAAAATAAATAAATAGGTACGTAGGTAGAATAAATAGGTAGAAAATGACCAAGTGATTTGACTATGATGTCTTGAGTTTTATTCCCAATTCTGTTCAATTAACATGAAAAAGAAAAAAAACAATATTAATATAATAACTAAGAAACATGAACACAAATATTTTAGTTGAATACGGTACGTTTATTTATGCTATTGATTTTTATTAAATGAAAGACTAATAGTAAATATATTATTTTTGTGTATTTCATTGACTGATATAATAGTTTACAATAGATATAATATTGAAATTTGTGTTGAAAATTCCCGGTGGCTTAAATAAAAATATAAAATACTTACATTTAACCATTTTCAAAGCCATAGTAAAAGGGCCGTATTTCTCCCAATCGCCTTTACCCAACGCAGAAACATAACCAATACACAAAAAGAGTTTGAAAAATAATAATGTATGCATTTTTAGAATATATTTTTCGAGACGACTTGAGTCGAAACTACAGCATTAATGAGGTATACAGCGGCTATCACGAATGATGTAGGACTAATGTATGCGGTGTGGCCGCATACATTTAAATGGTGTGTCAATAAACTACGCAGTCTATTTAAGTGAAATGTACTGCTATCTTTCGGTCAATTACATTTAACAATCACTAAGTGCTTTTTACTTTGTTTATGTACAAACTGACCTTATTTGAAGTAGTAATTTATTATTCAGTTACCTTGTAGAAATATTCATTTCTAATAGAAATCTTATTTTACAATAAATTTATACTCGCTTCTGAGTAAGTTTTAAGGTTATTATTATTATATATAAAAAACAGAAAACATAAGAATTAAGGCTCTAGGAAAGTGTATTCAATTAATAAAATGTAATTTTTTTGCAAAGATATAGGTACTCTATACAGCGCTTTTGTAAATTTTGATAATGTGACTAAAAAGCCGGTCTAATATTGATGAAAAGATAATTATTTTAAAAACAAGGACCTGCATTTTTAGACAAAAAAGATTAATCTATAGTTTAGATTACTATTCCATTTATGAAAGATATTCATGGAGCACCAAAAAATGTACCAAAAGAATTGGTGAAGTATGTCTTGATCTTAACCCTGTTCACAACTTATCTACCGCATATCAAGTACATAAAGTATTAATTATAATATAAATTTAGTTAGTATTATATTTCTACTCTGCATTCGCACAAATCGGTGTGCATACCGGGCTACTGCGTAGGGCTTACAAATTAATAGTGAAAATTTATTAGTAACAATATGTCTTCCTGTAGATATCCAGTTACACAATAATTTGCTTTTTATTATTTTTCTTCACGAACTAATTTTCTACTTCTTAAAGTTCTTAAATACATTATCTGTGTCCGTAGTAGATTATACAAATCCAAAAAGGGAAGATTTATAAGGACGGTTTCAATTATAATGACCTGTGTATTTAGTTTAAATTCTACTGCTACTAATACTTATATAATTACATATAAGAAGAAAATAAATGAGAATTGGAGTGATGAAAGAAATCATACACATAACATAGTGATCAAAATGACTTTGGGGGATGATGACAGTGACGTGTAAAACAATATATTACGTTAGCAAGGCGTTGCAACTAATATTCACTTAAACACTGCAACAGGTTAATTATTTTTGTTAAATGAATCTGGTTCTTTTATTTCTCGATGCTAAAGACAAAGAGTAATATTTTTCTTTAGCAGAACAAAAGAAAACAGCATTTAAGTGCTTACCACGATACAAATTTTAACGCAAATATAAATTGTTTACACTTTTTCCAAGCACCGTGGTCAAAAGCTTTTATGGATACCAAAATAAGCGACCAAAAAAAAATCATAGCGTTTCGAAGATTAAATTATATTTAAGATGTTATGAGTTATATGTATGTCTCACGATTTTCATAAAAAGCAAATTTATGACTGAAATAATTTCTTGGGAAGTTTTCGTTAAGGAATTTCTAAAAATATTTTCCTTCGTCTTGTTTATTTAATACCTTAATATAGATGTAATATATTACTGGATAGCTTATTTCCAAACATTCGTCTTTGTCCTTAAGTAACCTGAAGTACAGAGTCTTTTACTTTTAATGACAATATATAAATAAAACAACAGCTAATATTTAAAAAGCAAGTAAAGATCAACTGTTTTTTGAGACATATCGATAATACAAATAAGTTAAATCTTCTTAATTTAGGCATGAAAAAGAAAAACCCAGACTGTATCACGGTGATGAATTTAATACCTTAAAATCAGCGGTTCTTTGTTCCCTTTCACGAAATTAAGGATGTGCTTAACTTGTTATTGTATAGAAATAACATTTTTGTATTTAAGTCTGTATTCATTGTTTAATTTTCAAAAATCAAAACAAATCTAAATTTCATTGCTGACGTCGCAGTTCGTGATTAGCAGTCCATATTATCCTACATCAATGCACTTCAAACTGCGCTCACGAACCAGGGTTATTTACATTAAAGCGCCGACCAATCACTGATAAGCACTTATCTCGCGAGCTAACGTTGTAATGTCTATATACAGTCTAAGATAAATGGTCCAGACAATGATCTACTTCTGTATTGTTTGTGAGAGTTATCACATTACGGTTCTGTCGCAGGATTATAAATAACCAAACATGTTTTCGCTCAAAATGTTTACGTTTGATAACATCTTAGTACGTATTTCTGTTCTCGGGGATTTCCTTCCTAGGGCATAACCGAGTCCCTTGCAATAGAATTACTTGTGACGGAACACCGTGTGGTTTTAGTCGGTGCAGTTTCGACATCTTACTTTACCAGTAGCCCCGGTGAGGTAATGACCCGTTGGCGATTCCATACAGTTTATTTCCTTATGTTTTTGCAAATTTTCACATTTTACAGGTCAAGCTAATATAAAGCGTGTAAATAACTAACTTCACTCTATACAGGGTGTATTTGTACGTCCACCTAAGTTCTCTAGCATGCAGTTACAAAACGAATTATTGAAAAAAAAAAACCATCCGCTAAAAAGTTATGACCTTTTGCATTTCCAGGTATTATAACCTCTTAGTCTCATAAAAGCAGGTGGAATGTGTAAAGGGCACGCCACCATTGTGGCGGTAAGATCTGTCATGGAGGACTGGCTGGAGAGGCGACATGACCTTACCGGCTCTTACCGTCTGACGCAGGTGCTTTCGGGGCAAGGATGCTTCGGAAAGTATCTGCGTAGCAAAGGCCAAGAGCCAACGCCCGCGTGCCACCATTGCGGAGGCTGTCGCAAGGACACCGCATTCCACTTTGGTGGAATGCCCCGCGTGGACGAATGAACGCCGTGACCTCGTGACGGCTATCGGTGCTGGTTTCCTTCTGTTGGAGACCATGGGTTTGTTCATGGTCCACAGCGAGAGCGCATGGGATTCCGTCGCCTCGGTCTGCGAGGAGGTGATGCACACTAAAGGGTCGGCAGAAAGGGAACGGTAAAGAATCAGTATTCTCCCGTCCCGCAGGAGATGCACCGGGCGCCGGTGAGCGCTTAACGATCTCAGACCTCCACGAGCGCTGACCTAAAAGCAGCTGATTCGGCAGATAGGCAGGTCTGGAGCGGTGGCGTGACTTATCCTACATTTGCAACTCTATGTAGGAGGGGGTAAAGGCCCCTCCGGTCATTCACCAGTGAATGTTGTCATACACCACGACGACTTGGTGTACCTTCATTATGAGCGACGGTAAATGACATATGAAAATATGATTAGAAAAAGTTAGTAGGGTAGGTCAATCGAACAGGAATCCCTGGGTTTAGGTAAGGTTAGAACTGCGACCACAAGAATATCGCATCACTGGCGTTTATTGGCTTTCATATTTGCATTTTTTTTTCGCTTAGGCCTATCAGTTCATCTTTGAGTGATGCAGAAAGCACAAAAACAGATATTACAAATTTTTGATTACACTAAGCCTCGTCAATAGCTCCTAAGCAGAGATGACAAACAGAAGAAAAAAGTATTGAAATGTTTTGTCTTTACCCATATACATATTTTAATAAGCCTACGTTAAGAAATTGTCTAAATAGAATTGAAGAAATTAACATTAATTTCGCAATTCATCAACTTCGCTACATAAACCACAGAAACAGGCTTGTAATTATGTAATGTTCGTGTTATCGTAGTTTAACAATTACGACCACATGCAAAATTATTAAGTAATTTTCTGATAAGCATTATTTTGTGTGCGTGAGGAAATTAAATAAGATTATCAGATGATTTAATAAAGTCACAGTCTTGAAGGGAGATAGGAGATCTTGGACAGTGTTTTTTTTTGTATTAAAACTCTCATATTTATTTGTTAGATAGCTTTATTAGCGTTCTATAGTTTAATCTATTCTTTCGCTATACTTAGTCATATTTAGTTTACGATTGATAACTTTAACCAGGCATTTAAATAAATATAAATTTCGTTATCCTATCTAATATTAAAAATGCAAAAGTGAGTCTGTTTGTTTGTTACGCTTTCACGCCTAAACAGCTATTTTAATATTTTAAAAATTCTTTCACCAATAGAAAGCTGCATTAGCAGCGAGTAACATAGGCTTTATTTTTTTACTACGAAAATTACAATAATGTAACCCATCAAAAATTTGGCTATAACAATCATTATTTGACGTGCGCTGCCATTTTGTTATTTGTTAGAAAATTTAGGGTATGTTCCGATATACACTGCGAGCACTGTTTTAGCCCTTACTGGGTAGAAATTCGTTCCGTTATGGACTGACCTATCCAAGGGAAATATATGACGTCATAAATTGTCGCCATTTTTGTACTGTGAGCACTGGCGTTTTCGGGGTAAGGTAAGGGGTAAGATCAACTACAATATTTGAAGTGAAAACTTCTTTAGGCAGTTTTGGCACTTTTGGTATGGGAAAAAGCACTGAACTCACGTGACCGTCACGCTCAGATGACATATATTATCATGATGACATATAAATTTGTGTGTATGTGTTTTCATTTCAGACGTACAGTCCTACGACTGACAGTTTTTTCCCAGTTAAATAATAAACAATTATTTGTTCATCACTTTTACCGTACATAACCTCATTTAAACAATTTGGTTATAAAGTTATAGTGCATTAGGTTACTTGAAAAACAATATTTTCTTTTAATAAAAATATACTTTTCTTATACGATTAATTCAATTGACAATTGACTTGAATATTCAAGATATTCAATTAATGTTCAATTTAATTCAACCAAAAAAAAATCATGTATTATTTACTTCTTAATGATAATGATTATGACTTTGACAGTTACTTAAAGACATCAATGTGAGCGAAGCCGCGAGTAAAAGCTAGTAATAGATAAATTTGAATAATAATATTACTCTGATAACAACATACATAGAATAAAAGGTAAAAGGTTTCATTTTGCATTGGCCGAAATTGTGTACAAAAGACAGTGGATCGCTAAGCATTCTATCCACTAGCGGAGGCAAACACGCGATCGTATATTGCGGCAGCGCAAACAAGCTGAGACAATGGACCACTTCCATGTAGCAGAGATATGAGCTTTTAGTGTTTATTGCGATTTATATTCGATATCAACGTTTCTAAAACGAAGTAAAAGGGGAGGGTGATGGAATGCCTAGTTCATAGTAGTATCATTCTAGTTTCACAACAGTCTGGCAGTTTTGAGTATTTTATTGGCATTCCCAAATATCCGCCTGTGGTGGCAGACCGGTTGAGAATGTGGAGCTCCCTAAGATGTGGTTGAGTTGCGTGATTACCGACTTATCTAGTCTCTTGGGTGTCGTGACTCGTCAGCTCAAAACTGAAAGAATTCTTTCGTATAAAGACCACGCTGGACGCCTACATGGCACTTGCACAGTTTGAGTTTATGTAGATTTGGATCCTTGAGTTGGTTTCTGCATTTCTACTCAAGGCTAATCATAGGAAATGAAGGTACCATCTTACTGTAAAGATCAAATCGACGCGTAAAAGTGCTTGAAAGGATCTTTTTGCAAAATAAAATAATTTATCATCTTTAACTCCATGTTATGGGCGATAGTTCTAGAACTTTGCTCGATGTGAAGACAAATCGTTGGACTCCTTACCGTAGTATCAGACGTCTTACTTACGTCCATACCGTTAATGTGGCTAATTATATTATTTTAACAATGAAATTCTTACACCTTAAGAACAAATACTGAAAGGTCTTGACACTTAATAATTTAGGCAAATATTTTTGAAGTGAAAACTTCTTTAGCGGCACTTTTTGGGGTGAGTAAAAAATGTTAAACTCGCGACAGGACACGTGACCCTGATCGAAAATCGTAAGACGGAGCCGAGTTTCTTATATTTAAAAAAATTTAACATTCGAAATTCAAACATTTATGAGCGGCCAGGAGCGCAGAACTTCCAGTGTACCCTATGTATACATTTAGATATGTTATTACCTACTTTTATTTTTAACCTAATTATATATAAACAGATGTGTGTGTGTATGTATATGCAAATACATTGTGAAGTTATGTTTTCACTTCTGACGTGCAGTCCTACGACTGACGGTTTTTTTATTCAATTTACTTTGCACTTAATTACATGCTAACCAAAGTCTCTAATTATATTATTTATTATAATTATGTATTATAACCATTATTTATTCGGAGGTTGTATTGTAACTGATAATTATTGTAAGCGAAATGAAGGATGTCTCACCAGTTTTCAGAAGTATAGCCTGAAGAAGTACATCCAGTAGTAAATAATTGTATTAAGACGAAGACGTAATATTCCTGGGACCGACTAACGAAGGTAGTTTATAAGGGGTGGTCTTATTGCTAAAAGCAAAATCTTACAGGCAACTTTAGTAGCTATTGATTAAACTTACTTGACTTGAAAACGTATATCATTCCAGATAGCTCACAAAAAGCGTGTTTAAGGATATCATTGTAATTTATTTACTATCGGAGCACCATAACACCTTAGACATTTTCGATTGCGAATTCCCGAAATTTAAGAACAGTGTTAGACATGTTATGTCTCGTGTGCTATTGTGTATTTGTTTTGTAGCTTTGTAATATTTTTAGTAAATTAAATAAATAAATTAATTAATATATTATAAATACATTTTTTTTTTTTATTCTAAGTTCTCATCATTTTTCATTTTCTTTATATAGATAAACAACACAGTCCTATGTGATCATGCTGTGTACGCATAGTTTAGGAACCTAGTTTAAAAAATAACTGTTATATTACACATTTTAACCTTATTGTATTAAGTTCTGTTTTGTGTACCTAAACTAAATATACTTTTTTAAATTGTAGGGGTAATATTGACAGTTTTATTTGTCACGTTTATAGCGGAGTGTTTTACGCAGAGTAGCTGATCATAGAGGTTCCTTTATATGAAGCAACTAGCTGTCCCCCGTTGTTTTACCCGCTCTAAGCGAGATCTTAGAAGATTCTTCAGAAATTGCACTTACAAATGCATAAATATTTTTTAAAATCCGATTGGTAGTTCTGAAGATTAGCGCGTTAAACCAAAAAAATAAAACTCTTTTTAGATTATTATAGATTTAATTTGTCCCTGGAGTCCCTGTCTTTGGCGCGTTGGGGAAAAATGATGAGAGTAAATTTTTAAGATGCGCGCGCACACCTTCACAAAAAACCGACACCCTGAAGTTAGCTAGTCAATATTTTAGTTTTTCAAAAAAAGTTACCAACTTCACGATAGTGATAAAAATGGTTTTTACATATTACTTTGGGTACGTTGTAGAATTTTAGGTTTGTTGACGGTATTTATTTTTTATGACAATTTACTGTGATTATAAGTGATAAAAATGGTTTTTATATATTACTTTGAGTACGTTTGTAGAATTTGAGGTTAGTTGACGGCATGTATTATTTATTATGATATTTAAATAAGCTATATTTAACTAGATAATAGTATAACTTCTTACGTGCGTACATAAGTACACACACACACTTTTTTTTTGGGTATAACCGGGTAACTTGCGATATATCCACTTGTGACGGAATACATGTGGTGTGTTGATCAGTTCGATGCCGATATATCACTTCATCGTTAGCTCCGGTGCGTTGATAATCCCTGGGACTTTCCACACAAAAAAAGTATAGATTTAATTTA
Organism: Euplagia quadripunctaria; assembly: GCA_963859945.1. Taxonomy (NCBI): domain Eukaryota; kingdom Metazoa; phylum Arthropoda; class Insecta; order Lepidoptera; family Erebidae; genus Euplagia; species Euplagia quadripunctaria. The sequence continues at coordinate 21,765,627 of OY982568.1, read as the reverse complement.
TTAAGGTAATGAGGTGACTTAGATAAACATTAAATACATACATTGGGTCATCTTTATTTCTTCTGTGCGTGTGTATGTTACTAAACTCCTCCTAAATGGATGGAAAGATTTTAATGAAATTTTTTGTGTGTCTTCAGGTGGATTCGAGAATGGTTTAAATTTACAATTGGACCCTGTAGATGGCGCTACGATAGGGTTACAGGAAAAATATTTTTTAAGTTCCAGCAGGACAACGTTTACCATAGCACTTTTGACATGCATAACTGTCAGTCGTTTGACAGTTGGCGCGATTGACAGAATGCGCACTGCAAATATTTGATTGACTGACATTTGACTGCATAATATTATTTTAAAACAGATGCATCGGTCGGAACTATGTTCTTGGATTTTTTTTTTTTTATTAATTATACCAATTCGAATTCAATATTCATAGTTAAGACAAGACAACGTCTGTCGGATTAGCTAGTAAATGTATAATATTTAGAAGGTTATATTCGCCATTTCATTGCAAAGTTGACTAATTCGCAACAGGGCAATCTAATGAACTGTGGCCTAATGCCTCTCTCTGTGAGTCTCCTCTAGTCAGGATTGGACTATCCAAAAAATCAGTAAAACCTTGAAGGACAATGTATATCGTATGAATTGCAGATTTTCACTGCGTTTTTGTTATGAAGTAGTAAATCAAGACACAGGACATGTCCTATATCAGTCCCTGTAAATCGATCAAAACGTTTACTGTCCCGATGTGATAATAAAAAATACAGAAACATACTCATTACGAATAAAAAAGGTAATTAAAGTGCTCTGCAATAAACAAAAAGGCAAAGCTTATGGCCACAACTTTAAAGAAACCTTAAAATTGGTCACTCAATGTCAACGTGAAAATAAAAAATAAGATTTTTTTTAAATAAACATTCTTTTATTAGTTGTTAATAAAAAGTTAAAAATAATAATAAAAGCGTGATGCACCTTCTTTTTATTAATAAGTAATAAAAGTTTTTTTTTTATGTTAATTTTTATTTTTAAACTTTTTAGTGTTTATGATTCGTGATTTACTATAAATCAAACGAGTCCAAATTCGATGGGGTTGCGTCGTTTCATTACAGAGTTCCTATGGCCACCTTCCAGCTCCATCGTCAGACCCTGGTTATCATTGAAAGACAAACTACTCGTCAAGACGATTCAAATGAGTCCAAACTTGATGAGGTTGTGTCGTTTCATTGCAAAGTTCCTTTGGACACCTTCTAACTCCATCATCAGATCAGCACCATGTCATCATAATATTGCATTGTCACGCGATTTACACATGTATGCAAAATTTCAGCTCAATCAGTAACCGGGAAGTGGAATAAATTTAATTTGCAAGATTTGATGACAAACATTGGGACAGGTAAAATTAAAATAATAATAATAAAAAAAAAATAACTTATAAAGACAACAATCTATTTGCTTCTTACTGCATTACTCTGATTTTTATCACTCTGTATAATTGTCAGTGTTACAATGTGTCGAGGCTTCGACAACTCGTCACGGTCGCCATTTTGGATCGTCGGTTTGAGGGATTCGTACCGGCCAATATAGATGGCGCCATTGTGCACGACGCTTTAACTACATGCACTTTGTTCTCGTCCAACGTTGCGATTCCGCTGACGTGTGATGTGTTGCTTCAATAGACCATTTTAAGCTGACCCTTTGCCTATTTTGCAATATTCACTTTCAGTTCAAGTTCCTTAATGGCTGTTCGCGTAATCGGGGGCATACTTATACTGGACGTGTCATGTCCTTTTACAATTCTTTCTGTGCAGTTACCATGCACCTTATTTCGTCGTAGTAAGAATGATGATTGAATGATCTGGTTATGCTGGAGTTTCTACAGCTATTATTTCGTGACTATTCAGAATGAGCTGTCGATGGTGACATATTGTAGGCTTTTCACTGTTCTATTGTAATTTGAACGTGGAAATTGCAAGATTTTAGAAAGCTTTTAACTAGAAACTTCGGCAAAGGAAGCGGTTGTATTTGATTTTGGAACACTTAAATTAAACTCAATTGTTTTTTAAAGTTTATCGTTTCCAACGTATAATATTTATTATCCTACTAATATTATAAACGTGAAAGTTTGTGAGTATGGATGGATGGATTGATGTTTCATACTCTTTCACGCAAAAACCATTGAACCGATTGCGATGAAACTTGGTATGTAGATAGCTGGAGACCTGGATTAACGCACAGGCTACTTTTTATCCCGATATTCCCACGAGATCGGGTAGGATCGGATCGGACACATCGGATAGTTTGAAATTAATGTAAATTAATTTCATGAGCACATTACGGGTACGTAGTTAACTTAGCTGTATTTTGTGAGGAGCTGTTCTGGGTAGGGTGTCAGTGTAAGCGGTTTTTTGGTTAAATCATTATTTCACTATTTGTGTTTTGACCTGCATTAATGAACATTTTGGACTGGAGGCCATAATAATTGGGCTCATCATTTATAGTATGTCGCGTTTTTAGTGATATAAATCCACTCCACATTAGCTTTTGTTTAAGAGATTCACAAGAACCCACATTATAATAATCTTTTAATTATACAAAATAAAAAATCAACTGCATCATGGTGCAAACTTTGGAACACCGAAATTGCCCTATAGCTCGACATCACCGTGCGCTTTTACCATGTCTGCTTGAAGGGTCTTCTCTTGGTCACAGGAACGTTCAGCTCCGTTGTTCATGTTTATTTTTTCTTTAACTGTAACTAAAATATCTATTTATTAACGATTTGTCCATCCAAAGGTTGCTAGGTTGTTTGTAAGAAATTGCTTTCAGTGAAAAGGCCACACTTTGTAGACATTAACCTGATGTATTTCCTTGTAAGAAACTTTGTTGGTCGATATTAAAGTTTATTTATATCCTATTCTAATAAAAAATAATATTCATACTTTACTCGAGTGTAGTTTGTTTTACAACTAGTTTAACATAATTTAATTTGAAAATTTGATGCTATAATAAAATATATGAAACGAGAGCGGAGCGGTGAAGCCGCCAACACTAAAACTGCACCTCAACCGCGTGTTCTCGCGAACCTTTCTCTGTAAACGATAATTTTCTTCCTTTTTATTACTATTTGCTTTTAGGCACAATTTTATAGTCTGCTTAGGGTGCAATTACGCTCGCAGCCTTCAAGCATCTCTGTGCGTTGTAAAATCAAATTGGTTTTGCTCTGCTCCATTAGATTTGATGCGCAAATGCTTTTTGTGGTATGTTGTTATAGTTCCGGCCACCTAAGTGATGGTAAACGTGAACGGGAAGAGATTCTTCTATTTGAGTGAGGGAGAGAGAATATATTTTAGCTCTACACAGCATTCATATTTTAATACATTGTATGAAGTTATTTTGTGGTTGAATTTTAAAAACAGTTTGAAGTACGTGAGTAAATTGGGTTATGATTTTGATTTATATTATAGGATTTTTAAAGTGACTGATGAGTCGTTTCGTTACAGGCTGACTGTAACATCAGACGTGACGGGGTCGATCGCTCAGTAAAAAATATTTGTTTGATTGTAACGGTATTGGTATTTCTATGTACATATAATATGTATGTATTTAGAAATAAATGTATTAATTCGTGTTTTAGAATCCACAGTAACAAGCTAAGTCTAGTTTCGGTCTAGATATCTTTCAAGGTTGCAATAATTTCCATAGAGCTAAAAATGGGTACGAAAGGTGGGAACTGCGTTATAAATAAAGCGTCGATCAACAAAAAAAGTTATTAAATGTTAAAGTTCGTAAATGTGGGTTTTAAGCATTTTTTAGCCAAACGTCACGTAAGTTTAGGCATAAAATAGGTCAGATGAAAATCGTAGATCATGCAATCATATACAAAATTGTAGATTTTTTTTAGAAACTGTTTAATTTCTTAAAATGTGATTTTTTCAGAAAAAAAAACATTTTTTTTTTCTGTTTTTAGCGTTTATTGCTTTTGAATGAGTTCCTCTTCGTTTGCGTACCAGAAAAGTGCAAAATAATAAATAAAGTCCCTCCCAAAAGGTATATTATGACTTGAAAACTTACTTAATTAAAATTCTTAAATCTTAAGCAACTCAGAAATAACCTAGTAGAGATATAGTACCCCGGGACTAAATTAGCTCAAAATGTGCTCTACTTTAACCTCTTGAAAGGAATGTATCGTATTTCCTGTCATTCTGTATAGGCGATGTACTCGAGCATATTATGAAGAACAGGACTCTTTCAACTTTTAGAATCGCTTTATCTCAGAAATAGTAATTCTTAAGAAATATGTGTATTTATACGTGATAATTGCATGATCTACATTTTTTATTTGACCTATACAATATGATAAAACTTACCCTTTGGCTGAAAAATGAAAAAACAAACATTTGCGAACATTGGCCTTGAATAACTTTTTTTGCAGATGTGGGGATTATAAATAATAATACCCTCAATGGGTATTATTATTTATAATATTGTTCCCAACATTCGTACCACTATTGTTTATAATTTTGTTAATTATTGTAACCTTACCACTATTTTTAGAGTTAACTTTTTTTAAATCTTTATTTACGGAGCTTAGCCACAATTTTTTTTTTAAAGCCACGTTTTTCACACATTACTAGTATTCTTATTAACCCCTCCAGCTAAGCTAAATGCTTGTGTTAGGAGCGGGTTCACGTCGGTAGTGCACTGGGTGGGGTTTGAACCCGAAACCACTTGATCGCAAGTCCGACGCCTTAGCCATTACGCTACCGCCGCTATGCTACAATTATGACTATGTCGCTCCATCATAGCCTTTTTTTTTAGTTTTAAACTAATCTTAAATATTCAAAATACAAAGTATAAACAGCATTAGCTGTATCTGTCAAAGGACTGGCCAAGATGCTGTTTCATCTTCCAATGTCCTAGAGCTAACTTGACCGGACTATTTGAGCAGAAGCATATTTTATGGTAAAAGAGAAGTATGTATTACATTTTGAGCGCTCAGCAAATGGTAATTTTCTTCATTTTCCAACTTTCATTTCAGTTAATTACCTTTATTAAGGGAATAAATTTTAATAAATCGTGATTAATTAAAACGGATTTGTGCGTTAAGCTGCGGGTACAAGAATGGAAGGTAATTACAAATGACGAACCACATCATAAAAGATACGATAGCTCCTCTTTGTTAATATAATTTTGACAACAATTACATGGTTTTAAATTAAACTGTATTGTTGTATTGCTTAAGGCACTATAATACTCTGGTATGTTATTTAGTCTAATAAATTGCGGTTATTTCAATTCGTATTTTCTCTCCTGTGAATATGGAGGGTGTTACAGAAAGGTGTGGTCATATTACTATGAATGGAACTATACATAATAAATAAAAATTAAGTACTGAAATATCACGCTCTAAAAAGTATGAAACAAGAAATTATAAAAATATTTGAAATTGTTATGTACAAGTCTACTAGCAGCGCCCCAAGGATATCCGTGCGCCAATATCGGGATAAAAAGCTTATGCGTTAATCCAGGTCTCCAGCTTCAGACATTCCAAGTTTCATCGAAATCAGTTCAATGGTTTTTGCGTGAAAGAGCAACAAACATCCATCCATCCAAACTTTCACAGTTATAATATTAGTGGGATTAAATAAACAACTTACTCGTATTATTTTTTAATGTATCTAATATATATATATGATAATATTAATAGCGATGTTCAGAGGATAGCCGTGGTCATATGCCACTTTGCCCTAAAGCTTACTTGTTTCATACTGTTCAGAGTGTAAATTTTCAGTAGTCAGATTTTTGTTTTTTAAGTTACTTTTATTTAAAACGTTTTGGGGTTATAATGGGGCTCGTGGCCGAGTAGGTTAGTACATTACAAGATTAAGTAATACTAGCCAGGTCAGTCTTAGGATGGGTGACCATTCTTAACACATTGAGACCCCTCCGTGTATACGTCCGGTTGCCATACGAACAACTGTAGCATTCGTTAGGTGGAGCCCTAAAAAGTCCGATAACCTGGTCTAACTACAGAACTTCGATATAGCCTAGAAGTCGCTTCACGTCAAAATATTGAAGTTCGGCCGTATCGCAGTTAGACTGAAAGCCGACCCCAAGTTTTAGTTAGTTGTTTAGTTTAGTTTTAGTTAGTTGTTAGTTAGGAAATGGCGCGGAGGATGAAGATGATGATTTTGGGGTTATAATTTCGTGATAAAGTATTGCAGAGCCGCTTTAATTTTTTTTTGTTTACTCCTTTTTGCTTCGCTGTAGTCGGGTAACGTTTGAGGAATATCCTAGCCATTTAGATCAATCATTATTATATTTTAGATAGTGTGTCTCCAACTTTACAAACTAAGGGCCTGACCCTAAGGGTCCAATTATAAAAGTTTTTGTTCAAACCAAATTTAAAGCTGTTGATCTCACGCACACTTAGACCCATCATTATACTTACCTGTGTCCAAGAGTCCCGAACATAAGAGTGAAGTACGTATTATTTTTGTTTATGAAATATCCTCTTGTAGGGAGAAAAAGGTGGAGAGGGTAAGGCAGGGAGGCTTAAGTATCATCGTGTAACCCGAACTCTGAAGTGTGAAAAATAATATAACGTACTGGCTTTCGCCCTCGGCTCTGCCGTCAGGAACTCGATTCAGATTTCTCGATGTCATTGACAAATAATTGTGCACGATAATTTGTTCTGTGTTTGGGTGTAATTTATCTAAAATATGTATGTATTTATAAATATATAAGTATGTTTATCAGTACTCTGGTTACCATAGTACAGGCTCTGTCTAGTTTGGGATCAGACGGCCGTGTGTGAGATGCGTGTAGTTATTATTATTATTGACAGACAAGTATCTTCAGCAACTTACACATTAAATATTTCTATTCATGTCGGTCAAAAAATAGGGCTTCGGAACTTCAGAGAGACCTGCTTCACCCTGTATATACATATACGAAGAATGATTTAATGTTAATGAAATTTATTGATACTTGGAATTTTCTAGTTAAACTGAAACACGTTATTTAAAAACTAATCAAACTTTTGTTCCCTAGGTATCGTTACGGGAGCAATTTTATGATATTATTATGAAAATAATTAATTAGTGAATGTACACACTTCTGTGTACGTACACTGAATGTACACTTGAAGTAATTAACTGGAGTCTGGAGTGGATGAATTTGCAGAAAAAGTAAAAAAATCATACGTCAAAGATTTTTAAAAATATCAATTACTATAACTATAAATTTAAAATTTAAAACACCCCCGACTCAAAAATCCCTTCAACGATTACAAAATACCTTACATGATTTTGGAAAAGAGCTGATATTCTTACACTGCTTTACCGATATTAACCAAACATAGCTAAGAACAACCGCAAAGAAACTGGCTTTCAAATGAAAAAAACCGTATCGAAATCGGTCTATCCGCTTGAGAACTACGATGCCACAGACAGACACACACACACACACAGACATTGACGTGAAACTTATAACACCCCGTCGTTTTTTCGGTCGGAGGTTAAAAATGTGCTGAACTGACCTACCTGTTTGTCTATGTGTAGAAGATCTGTCAGAACTTCAAGATATAGACGACAAAAAAATATGATACTGATAATTCGTACGTATAATAATCAAATGGTCATGGCCACCAATGGTCGGTGGACACTCCTATTGTGTTCGAGGATTTTGTATCTTCTAGGCGTTTGTACAACTAATGATCTGAAATGTAGTTGAAATTTTGCACAACTGCTGTGCAAAAAGGTGACGTGACGTCAAATCAAATTAACACGATTGATGCCGCGGGTTTCAGCTAGTCTATAAAATATTTCAATTTATTAAAAAATAAAACAGTCATTAAAAAAATTAATTCAAAGATACAAGGTCAATTCAATTCAAAGAACAAGTCATTCTACAGAAGCACAATACAAATAAAATATGAACACAATGCCGACTAATGAAATCAGGACTCCTTTGTTGCATTCAGTGTTAAAAGCTCCGCTGCCAGCGGAACCCTAATCGGGTAATGGACGCAGAGAGTCTATTGTGACTTTGTGTACCCACAAACGAATAACTAGTTTTTCTTGCGACTGTACTCTCAGCTTTTCTCTTTTTTTGATGAGCTGAGTGTCCGATTCTGTAAAAAGATATTATTGACTTTTGCGCAAACTAACCTAGCCTCTTATTACTGACCAGAACTGCCAACTACAGGTCCATAACTTTTGTTATTTTTTGATAGATACATAAATTGCAGTTTACAGTTCAAAACTATTGATAACCCATGCAGTAAGGATGTCCCAGGACCCATGTGAAGTATCACAGATAAACGAAACTCTCTACAAACAACCAGCATATGTGGCGCGGTGGTAGTGCATTTGACTGCACATTAGATGTCCCGGGTTTTATTCGGGTCAGTGCAAATATTTCTGCTGGTGTTCTTGTCGTAGTAGCCTCTCCAGTCACAGGAAATACAGGAATTTCGGGTACGTGAACCCCGGCTTCTGAGAGCTAATGCAGTTTTAGTCCAGTGCAGTTATGGGAAACGCCCCATTCGAGACTTGCGGTATCCCTTGCCCTAGGTTCCTCTCCCTACCAATTTTTCCTTATACAAATTTAACTTTTTCTTTCTTTTCTTAAAACGACTACATTCCCAAAGAGAACTTCAACATTCACTCACAATTTTTCACGTTTATAATATTAGTAGGATATGTTTGTAGATACACAATAAATATATCGAAGTGTGTTTATTCGTGTTGGAGAAACCATAGTACAAATTCCGCTCAGTTTGACTCTAGTTAACGAGGTGTAGGGGGTCCTAGGACATTATTATTATTTCTGTTCCTTATATTGCTATAGTAAGTTAATCTTACAGTAACATAAACTAGTGAATTATTTATTAATTAATCCGCAGTTGCCTTACTTTTATTTCATTCACATCAATCATTATTATCAAATTGTCAAAGTTTGATAGAGAAAAGTTTTCGTACAAAATAATTGAATTTTCAGAAAGTCAAAACAAGAGTTTGAGTCAGTTGCCAAGTTGATTGTTATTTTTGTATTTGAAACGTGAATAATGAATAACTGCCGGTTGATTCCATGTATATTTTGAGTAGAAATTTCACTAGAAAATGTTCGAGAGTTGGATGAGAAAATATGTTTGTTGTCCTTTAACTTAGCAACACATCACCGGCTAACTATCATGGTATTTTTTTCATTTTGATTGATTTTAATATGCATATGTTTTCATTAAACCATAAAATATATTCTTTCGTGAGCTCCGAAATCCATTCCATTTATTTATTACAGGAATGTCTGAATCTTTTTTGGCCCGGCGCTTGGCCCCTGTCCTTGATCAGAGCAAGACTATATTTCAGAGACTATTTTTTTTTCATTTCACGTAAATTGTATTTCAATTTTATGTTGAATAACACATGGTGTTCCGGAAATAGTGAGTCTATTGCAGGAGACCCGGGATACCCTAAAAAGGAAGCTTCCGAGAACCCCTGCAGACTTTGGGCGCGTGATTAGCAGCCGATCACACCTTGGAGTATGGGGGACCTTATCCCCGCCTGTTAAGAGAGATGCGCGCGGAACACGTCCCGTCACCATCTCAGGAATGCTTCTGCAATGTTCAGCCCGAACCGCTACCTCCAGGCCAGCACTCATGGAGATCGGAGATCATTCTGCGCTCTCCCGCTCCTGCTGCGTCTTCTGCGGGATAGGAGAGTGCCTGTCCTCTCTCGTTCCCTTTCCGTCACCTCTTTGACAAACATTACCTCCTCGCAAAACGAGACGGCGAAAACCTGCGCACTCTTACTTTGGCCCATGGACAGAACTATGGTCTCTAGCGAGAGATAGCTGTCACGAGGTCGTATCACTGTTACCACCACGTTGAGCACTCTACTAGAGTGTGGATTGCAGTGTACTCGCGACAACCTCTTCAGTGGTGGCATGCAGACCAACTAGTACACGACGCAGGTACGTGCCGGTGAGCAGCTGCGTCAACTGGTAGGAGAGGCTGCCATCTTCCATTGTGGTGTGTCCAACAATTGTGGTGTGTAATAACACTCACGAAACCTTTCATTCTAAAATTACATTATTTATTTTTACATACGTATTTGCAGGTTACATAATATACATATAATGACACAGATTGAGTTGGATATCTTTTAGTTCGTGTAAACAATGGGTTCAAATGCTGATATGGAGAATCCCGAATCAATGTTTCTGGTTGTAGTAAACCAAGAAGACCCATTCAAACCAAGCCCACAAGACCCTCCTCCTAATAGTAACGCACAAACAATTTTAATGGATGGTTGATGAAGACATTAAGATAATACTTTCATTGTACCTTGTTCTATAATATGACTTGATGGTTTATAAACGGTATTTTGAAAATCTAGTATCTTATTACATCCCAAATGTCTAGTCTAATTAACTTACCGAAATTAGCACCGAAGAAACTTAACTATGCCATGGGAAAAATGTGATCTTATAAAATTTTCGTATTCATTTTCGTATTCCATTCCAGATACATAATCCTAAAACAAAATAACGTAACCCAAGCAACATTAATTCATATTATATTCAATGTTATTTATTCATTAACTTTTTTTATTTTTTAGAAATGATGTATTACTTAGAAAGAAACGTGGGCCTACTACACAAACAAGAATCAGCTTTAATATAGTGTGATAAAATGATTTCAGTCTGTATTTCTTTACTATTAATATTAATTTTTGTGGCAAAAACAGAAGACGAACTATATGTATTAGAAACTGCAGTGGGAAAACTTTTGTGTGTTATGAAAACAGTGTAGTAAACAGCATTTTTATAGAAAGAATTTTTAAAACAAAGACTAACTTGGCTTATAACTTCTCGACTTTGTGTGTTTGTTTTGCTCCATAGAACCCGGTATTCGTTGTTTTCTCATGAAAATATAACGATATAGGAGACAAGTAAAGGTTTCATTGAAAACTATTATATTATTTCCGCTCTACTGGGCACAGTGCTGGTTGGTTGAAAGTAGGTTTTGAACAAAATATCCAATATTTTTCAAAGTAAAATCACAGACATATTTTATAATTTTAAATTATTGAAATTTCCAATATAATATTATTCATAGAGTCCTTGTCTTGGTCCAGAATTTTCAGTTTTATTTTAAAAAATATGATGTGACCGACTTTCATTTGTTATTCAATCACAGAAGTGTGTTAAATACATCAATTGAAACAGACCGATTAGGTAATACCTAATTATAAAATTACAAATGTTTTTCTAAGATAAAATCTATGGATTTTAGATAACATATTTGTTTTATTGATCACGTAAATATATTTTGTATTAATACATTCATAGAAACAGCCTATACCTGGATAAATAAATTGTTATGTACCTAAATACATTTATGCGATTCAAATGTATATTGGCACTATTATTCGTATGATCGTACACTCAAGTGCTAATAAGACAAATGTGCACCACAAATTACCTGTTCCTAGTAAAGTCCATTCAAAGGTTGCCTGTAAGAGATTGCAGACAGCGATAAGGCCGCCCATTGTACTACTGTTTCTAATGTATTTCTTTTTAATTGTATCCTATTTATGGTGTGCAATAAAGAGTATCTATCTATCTATCTAAATGTGATGTAAAAGTGACGACTGCGACCCATTTATTATAATTATTTTCACATCACTTTTATTAATGACTGGTAGTGCTTTGCAAGGATATAACAAAATTACATTTGTGATTAAAACATTTTCCCACAGCGATAACAATTTTCCGTCATGTGTGTGTCTTTAACCTAAAACTTCTGTCACCTGTATTAAGTCTGTGATCCCATTAAACAGATCAATATAAGTAATCCAACTGTGTAAAACTTCCACTGGATATTGGGACCCAAATCTGTCCTGAGGTCTGTCACGTCGAGTTACCGTTTGTGTTGTAATCCCTTCCTATCTGTTTATCTTAGACCTTCCCAACTTTCTTACTCCCGCCTTGATCATTTATTTATTAGAGATTTAGGTAATTTGGTTGGAGAGTTTACTTTGTAAATAGTCATTTATCAATAGTAGCTTGTTTGCTTAAGTGCTGAAGTAGGTTTAGGCGTGTGGAAGGGAGAGTTTGTCTATGAGTGTAGGAGTGTGGCATTCTTAAAAGGGTGTGTGAAGAAGACTTAAATTAAGATCAATGCAAAGAGTATTTTTACAAGAATAATACAATTTACAATAGACTGTAATTCAAAGAGTCAGTCAGTCATGGTCGAATACGTGTAGAAGTATGCCTATGTTTCTGCACGTTTTTCGCCGACACCGGAAACGAATCTAGGACTTTGCGTACACGCAATTTGTAAAATTGCGTTTACGTTTGCGGGACCTAACAGTCAATATTTCATCGCAAATTCCGAATCTCACAAGTTACGGCTAGGTCATGTGGAGAATAAAACTTAGAATAGAAATCCAAATAGCAACACTCCTTAACAAAAAACTAAAAACACTTAAGCAAAGAAATTCGGGATAAAATAAAAAACGGAACAGGAGTACAAAAAGAAGCATCTAAATTATTTTAATTCACATTTTCATATCATTATGCTTACACAAAGCGAAAGAGAGTATTCGGTGGCGTGAAAAATTTCATCAGACCCGAAAATTCAAGCATCACATACAAGGTTACATGTCAAGATCCTGTATTTCATTAGAGTGCTTTTAAAGATTTTTTTTCAATTCCCACCCAGGACAAATAATTGTGTGATAAGCACGATAATTTGTTCTGTGTCTGGGTGTAATTTATCTATAATATGTATGTATTTAGAAATATACAAGTATGTTTATCAGCAGTCTGGTTACCATAGTACAGGCTCTGCCTAGTTTGAGATCAGATGGCCATGTGTGAGATGTGTAAAGTTATTATTATTAAAGGGTTTTTAGCAGCTTTATAACTGTAGTAAAACCGCAGACATAAGTATACCTTTACAGACAGACCGACAGATAGACAGACAACGAAGTGATCCTAAAATGCATAGACTATAATGATTCCTTTTGAGGAAGGGAGCCTTTAGGCTTACATTACTTACATTCTCTCTCTCTTTTTGTGTGTTTAGATATGCTCTAAATACACAAAAACACAGAATATATTATGTATATATTTTTTAATGTTAATAATTTCTGATAATATGAGAATTAACGAAAATTACTGGAAGTATTTTTTTTTGGAAATCAATATTTTTTTAGAATTTCATATACATTATTTTACAATTTTTTTTTTGTTTTGTGAATATATATAAAATACAGTGTTTTGGTGTTATCCCTTCAAGTGTTTATAGAACATCAAGTTGTTAAAAAAATTGTATTGAAATACAGTACATATCACACAAAATATCAAATCGTTCAATCTTATTGTAAGAGTTGTCAGTTTCATTTGATTGATCAGTGATAAAAAAAATTGCTCTGATATTTTATTCTTAAACTCTTAATTAGGTATACAATATTTTTTTATATAACTATTCTGGATCTTGCATTGCATCCATATTTGAACACAAGGAACTACAATTTCACATTCGCAGCAATTTTCAGTCTGTCGTAGAGCAGTCGTAATTTGAAATAACAGGGCGAGGCTCTTGGGCCATTAGTTAGAGTGGCGCTACCTGCATACATTTTAGAACACTAATTATGTAAACACCTGTCTTGGTTGAATTTTCAGTTCTGCATTTATAGGTACTAGAGATTGTCTGGCGGTCGAATTTTGACTAGAAGCTGTTAAGGATTGAATGTTTTGTTTTATTTCAATGACCATTGTAACTTGAACTGTTCTGTGCTGTGTCATTCTCAAAACAAACGCCTATTCCATTACACCATGAAAAAAATTCCATGTTGATTTAATTGTATTTAAACTTTCGCGACTATGGACACATATTAGATGTGTAAGTTTAGACCCGAGTTACACATCGAATATATTGATTAAAAATTTTACTACTTGGACCAACGCATGACATGGAAAGACCATATAAAGAAAAAACGTGATGATGTTTATAACCGATTCAAAAATCTTCTGTGGTTACTTGGAAATCAGTCAACTTTATCCCTTAGTAATAAACTTAGAGTGTACAGCTCGGTCATAAAGCCCATTTGGACTTATGGGATCCAGCTCTGGTCTTCAGCCAGTAAAACAAACATCTTATGTCTTCAAACAGGTGCAACCTGGTTCACTCGTAACTCAGAGATTCGTGAGTACCTCGACATGAAAACTGTGATAGAAGAAGCAAAACAGTACACAGAGAAATACTCAGACCGTCTTACGAATCATCCTAACCCTTTGGCAAATGCGCTTCTGCAAAAAAAATACTAAGAATCGCTTAAAAAGAGCTAATGTGCTTGATTATTGAAGAGAGTTGGGGCAGTGGCTCTAATTCCCTAAAACCCATTCTACTACAACAAACCTGATTATAGTTGCACAAGACTGATGGCAGGTTCCAAATAATAAAAATAAAAAAAAAATTGCTTTCTGCAATTCTTCTATATGTCTATGTGTCCCATTTTGATTAATTCTAATATAATAGTCTGTCGAACTCTTTCAGCTTACACAGCCCCTCTATAGTTTGTCTTAAATCTTGCGTCCAGGCGTTTGACCGACTTAAAGAGTTGCAACGACATTCTAATTTAGCTTTCAACGAGGCCCTTCTGTATTACCCACGAGGGCCTAGTCAAAGCAGGAGTTCTTAGCTCAGTTCCATATTTACTATTTTTTAAGGCAGCATTAAATACAATTGTAGCATTACATTCGACATGCAGGACACGCAATCAACAATATTCAGCCTGATATTCGGCGGCCAGATATCTCCTCCGTATTTTCGTATTCATCGCTAGACCAGCCATTTCGGTTTCAACATTCAGATGCATTTAGTAAGAATTTGTTGCTTTAACATTAAAAGCAGATTTTATTTATGTACAAATATTTGTATAAATTAGTGTTGTATCTGCAACTTCCTGAACTTAATACTCATGTTGATAGATAAATATTTTTCACTTGCATTGGTATAGAATGAGAAAAATACGAAACACAAATACTTTCTTGTTGTAACTTGTAGGTAGGTTGAGGTAGATAAAATACCTAGTAAATACTACGAAGTATATTATTATCTTAAGTGTTCATTTATCACGAAAATGGTCCAACCCGTATCAAATAACCTAACATTTAATCAGAAGACTTATATCAGATATTTCTTCTTATGTCCTATGGGCAGTTGAACACCGTATTGGCGATGTGCCCAAAAGGGCTCAAGGTCAGTTCAATGTCATTGTTTTGCCAAAACAGTAAAGTAATTCGAGTTTATTTTGCAAATATAGGAGTTGCCCTTGGCTTCGCTAGTTGATAGCTGCTTTAAATATTCACTATCTTCAAGGATCCTATTTTATTTCTATTATTTTATGGAATATGGGGCAAACGAACAGACGGGTCACCTGATGGTAAATGACTATCGCCCATGGGCACCTGCAACCTCACTCACTCGGCGAAATACAAAACAATCATTACTTCACTGCCGGTTTTCTGTGTGGCCGTGGTATCACTCCGGTCGAGCCGGCCCATACGTGCCGAAGCATGGCTCTACTACTTATTATTATGCAGAAACACAAAGGGCCACTTCAACACAAAGGAAGAATCTTCCAAAGTTGGGATATTGTATGTGTATTACGACATGGACCAGCCATGGGAGAATTGTGATTGCGCGATGCAGGATCAGTTGAAAGTCAAACAGTTGCAAGTTAGAAATAGTTTTTTTTTTACAAAGACTTGATGTAAAGAGTATTTCTTGTCCCGTAACACAAGTATAGAACACAAGTTTAGTAGAATTTAACTATTGGACTGGCCTCCATCCTGACTGCTGAGCCAGAGGTCGTGCTTGGTGGGAATCGTCCCACCAAGGACAAATAATTGTTTGATGAGCATGATCATCTGTTCTGTGTCTGGATGTAATTTATCTTTAATATGTATGTATTTAAAAACATATAAGTAGGTATGTTTATCAGCAGTCTAATTACCATAGTGCAGGCTCTAGGGCAGGGCAGGGATTAGACGACCGTGTGTGAGATGTGTCAAGTTATTATTATTATAAAGCATAATATCACTAACTGCAAAATCCATAAAACTTGTATGTACTTTTCTCTCAACTTCTCTATTTTTGTACTGTCAGATGATTAATTATAGGAAAGCGGTTCAAGTACGAATATGCCGTATTATTTTATCTTGCTTCAGCTTTATGCCACATCGTGTTTTACGCTTGTGAAAACAGCATGGGCTTAGGAAGAGTCAGATCATTCAGTCAGCAGTTACAATTCCAGCAAAAATCAACAATTTTTTTTTGTTTAGTATCTTACAGGTTAAAATGCATAAAATGCGAATAAATAATTTAAATCTTCTGTCACATTAAAAGCAAATGTTGAACCTAAACAATGTTTGTGAAAGTCCAAACCACTGAATCGCAACTAAGCACATTTTTTAATTTATTTAATACGAGCTTTGTACAGACAAAATACGACCAAAAGCTGGATTTCACACGAAATCCCTAAACAAAGCGAACTAAAACAAAAGAACGGAATCCTGAAAATAGAACCGAATGGTTTTACAGTCGTACATTTCATTCAACACTAGTAGCTCCCCATAATCCTATTACAGTAAATACGATTACGTTATAGTTATATTTTCGTTGTTACGCCAAAGCAAGGATAGGTGGGCCGTTTGGATTTGGGATCCTCTCGGGTGAAAGTCAAACACTTTGGCCAGATAATGCCAGTTTGCGATTACACAAAATTTTAGATTTAAGCCTCTGTCACCGGGAATTTAGGTAATAAATCGGATTGTTTTATCAGTAGTTGCGGTTTGGAACTAGAATAACTTACTAATTAATTTGATTTTAAGGACAAATTTACAAACACCACTGATTTCACCTATTTAAATATTTGATTATTGATTTTATTGTGTGTTAAATACTGGACAATTTTGAATAAGAAGACATGTATTTGTAGAGAGTTTCTTTGTAATTGTTTGTGGCGACGAACAACATTTAGTAAGGTCATAAATTAGCTTAATTTATGTGCGTTTTATGCTCGTTTTGTTTTTATGCGCTTACAAACGTGCTACATTGCACCTATATTGTATTTATGTTTAGTCAATAGTAAATAGAGATTCCGATGAGCAAAAATTGCTATTTGCGTCAATACTTAAAAGAAAAAATTGTAGACTTCGAAGACGAAGAAGTTTCTAGATAAATCCAAGTAGGCATTCCCCGCAGTTTCACGCGCGTTAATGGTCATTGCCCCGTTCCTAAGAGTCGTAGTGTGATATCACATACCTTTCTCAATAAACACTATCCAATACAAAAATAATTATTCAAAACTGACTAATAGTTCCAGCGATAAGCTCGTTTAAACATACAAACAAAAAACTCTTCAGCTTTATTATATTAGTATAGATATATGATGATAATGTAAATGATGGCTTAAATTTTTTTTTGTGCGATTTACATTTTTTATTTATTTAAATTTTATGCACAATATGACCTGAGGCGGACTTAATGCCAAAGGCATTCTCTGCCAGTCTACTTGATTGCTAGTGATGTAGAAATGAATCAAGCAGGTTCATTAAAATGTATAAGAATGAGTGAAATAAGAGAAGAAATAAGAAAAAAAAGGGCAATTAAATAAATGTATACATATGTATACATCAACATACATACATGAATATGTTAATAAAATTATATATATTATAAATACAAAATTACCTATATATTTCTACTGTTCTGATGACTCTGCCAATTTACGGAAAAGGAGGGCAAGATCACATTATCCTTTATGATATAAATCCTAACCGACACTGTTTCCACTAATTTTATCTCAATTTAATACCAATTGTTAAACAAAAAAAAAAAAGTAACTCAGAACAAATACTGTTCTCATTTAGTTGAGTACTCAAATAATTATAACTTTCAACTACGTTAAAAACTATGTTTTCCATTCCACATAAACAACGCGCGGCAATAGCCGTGGTTTATATAGAATGCGTGTCTATCGCTGCCTATATTGCCATTTCATGTCTATATTATATCATTAAGTATTTGTAGGTATCTTTAGAATTCACTGCAGCAAACTGTAATACAAAATTAATACAATATTGTACTCGTAGTGCCAACCATTTTTTTGTGTGCAAGCTACGAGTAAACAGCTCCTTTCAACAAACCTTTCGCCTTTGTGTGTTTGTTACTTTCACGCCTAACTCCCTGAATCGTTGAGCTTAAAACCAGCATGAGGCCAGGATAAGAATACTTTTCATCATGAATAAATCACTATCGCTAACACCTCGCTAAAGTGATAGTTGCACCAATATTGGCGTAAGTCAAAAAAACCGTACGGGCAATAATAATATAATAATAATTTGAGACACCTCACACTCGGCCGTCTGATCCCAAACTAGGCAGACCCTGTACTATGGTAACCAGACTGCTGATAAACATACTTATATATTATATTACTAAATACATACATATTATAGATAAATTACACCCAGACACAGAAGTAATAGTTGTGCTCATCACGCAATTATTTGACTTAAGTTGTAACAAGATTTCACGACCTCTGGCTCAGCAGTCAGGCTCTCTAACGCTAATGCTACTTATTGTACATAATACAATACCAATAGATAAGGTTTGTCCTTCCATTTCTCAATGCTATGTTTACCAAGAACTTATATTGTTTTTATATGTAAGTTTGTTACTGTATAAGTGTTGTGTGTCTTACGCGTAAACAAAATTTAATTAAAACTTTATTATTTTTTTCCACTTGTGTTTAAGAGGATGTTCTACCTTTAGACATACTTGAGTTTCTTTACGACTGTAGTTAAGAAGTATTTAATATGTGCTTCGTTAGTTTTAAATTAATTATAAATGAGAACTGGTGCATATTTTTATCAACATTATTTAATACATAATATTTCTTCAGATATAACAAAAAAGTATTTATTATAGATTGTACAAGTTTTGTAGTTGCTTTAGAAAAAAAACCTGTGACAGTCTGGCCTTATGCTATAATTAAAAAAAAAATATCATGATCAAAAATGTTAGAAAAATATCTTATAATTTTAGGTTCGAGAAGTCAGGCCACGTATCTTCAGTTTCATTTGCCGGTACAAACTTCTTTTCCGGTTTTAAATCTTTCATACTATTATTAATTACAACAAGAGGACTTGGACTAGTAGGTTTCTCTTCAGGGTGTTTCGTTACTTCACCACTGTTTAACTTTTGATATTTCATTATTAGATCTAGAATTTCATGTTGCATTTTCAGTTTTACGTCAGCTGACATATTCTTCATAGAATTACCTATATACTGTCCGAAGATAAAATCTTCGCTAACTTGCCTCGAAATTAATTCCCTACCGAGTTCGGTAAGAATGTCTTTGACGAGGTTCGTGGCTGTTCCATTAGTGACGTTAGGTATGGCTGTAGTTTTGAGTTGATGCTTCCAATGGACTTTGTCATACTTGGGACGAATAGGTGGAGGACCGATCGCAACAGATATTACTTCGTCGTTATCCATATCGTCTTCTTCAAGAGGTGCCAAATGTCCTGAAGGCTACAGAAACAAAAGAAATGTAGTTTATTTATGTAATAGTGTATAACTCTTAATCTTTATATTTTGCACACTGTGTGCAGTTTGGTCCGACTTGAGAGATTAGTTAGATTAGTTTAGAGAATAGTTTTTATCTCAATAAAATTTATAGTCACAATATTTTTTATCGCAAATTACTTATCCACAGCAACGCGTGGCTGGGTGGTTAGTTGACTATAAACAATACCAAGTGAAGCCGTGATCATCATCTTATTTGTATTTCTGTGTTTGGAGGTCAAGTGACTCACATCAGTATCATAGACAGGTCTTAGTATCATACTACTTTCTTTGACCCTTTTTGGTCGTGTAATCCTAATCACCATATCGGGCCCAACGGTAAAGTGATATGTCTAAATCAAACCGATAACAATATAGTAGTGTTCCGTTACAATTGCGTGCACACTTTAACTTCATTTGCCCTTAAATTTTGATTTTCATATTTTTAAAATTTATATTTTTATTTATAATATATTTTTTTTATCTTGACTACTTACAATCAGGTGTCCTACTAAATGTAAGTGGTCTTACCCACTTTTGAGTACTTAAGCTGTCTGTTATAATTATGTATTTACGGGAATTAACGCGATCACGAAAAGGTATTACATACCTCTGAATTGCCTGATGTTTGGACCAGGTTGCACTGGCCGTGGTCACAGGCTGACTGGCTCAGCGGTGCACGCCCTCCGTCATCGAGTTCGTGAGGTAGATGGTTCTTCATCCACCCAGGTCGAAACGTCAGGCAATTCAGAGGTATGTAATACCTTTTTGTGATCGCGTTAATTCCCGTAAATACATATAAAAGTTAGTAAGGCTGTCTATTATTCATCGCTTTTTGCTTTTGCATTAAATGATCTTCCAATACATACCTTTTTTCTAAGGTCTCTGGAAGGTTTCTGAGTGGTGATTCTTTTCATCTTGGGCTCATTTTCTGGCTGCATATGTCGTTTAGAGTGATAGTGTATTCCTCGTCTTAGGTCTCTCTTATCCATCTCTCGTAAATCTCTTGGCTCTCTTTTGTCCTCCCGCGAGGATCGCGACCAGGCCTCCTGTACAAGATAGGTTAATATGTTATCTACTAGGCTTTTTGTCATGATTCATTTCAACTGCACCTATAATGCCTAATTTTAAAACTCTAGTTTATTAATACTTTACTTTACCTTCAACACTTTTACAATCGGGTTGATTAATGAAAGCAATGTGATGTCGACACTTATAAAATTCGTCATTCTGACGAGGTGACAGGCGTTGTTTTCTCTCAGGTTTTTATTCAAACAAAAACACAATTTTGTGGTTGGTTTTCCTACTTTAGAAAAACATTTTAAAGAAAGCTGCGCGGGAGTTTTTTGCGATATGTGCTCCATTAAGGTAATGATTAAGGTCGTATTTCGACTATTGGGTAAGCACGAGAATGCATTAACGCTCCTATATGACGATTTCACTTCAAATATATTAAAGTATAATTAATTATTTCAGTTACCATCCTAACTAAACTTACTAATATTACAAAGGCGAAAGTTTGCGAGGATGGGTGGATAGATAGATGGGTGTTTGTTACTCTTTGACGCAAAAACGGTTGAATGGATCTGGATGAAATTTGTCACAGAGATAGATTATAGTCTGAAAGAGTACGGATAGGCTACGTTTTATTACGGAAAAAATTACAGTTCCCGGGAGATAGATTTCACCAAAATTTCCACGCGAACTAAGTCTCGAGCAACAGCTAGTATTGTAAATGCGAAAGTGAATTTGTTAGTTTGGTATACTTCACGTCATAAATACTGAACCGATCATCATGAATTGCAAACACATTGCCAGGTATAGAAAAGGACATACTTTCACCCAGAAACGATAGTATTTGGAATAAAAAAACAATTTTCACACGAGCATAGCCGCGGGCGATAGGCTATTGGGAAATTAATACCAGTTTCACTTGTTTACGCGACAGGAGGCACAGTTTGAATAGCTTTTACAGTACAATTTGTTCTGAAATTTGAGAGTCTAAAGTGGCAATTGACACTTGCAAACTCTTTTCAAAAACCTATTCTAATAGTTTATCGAATCGGTGCACACACATTTACTTCTTTGATTAAAATTAACACTTATCTCGCTATCAAAAGGGGCGTGATATCCGTTTTATTTTACCTAAACTGAGAGTAGTTTAACAATAACTTAAATTATCTTACAATGCAAACTGGAACAAGGATTAAAAACAATATTGACCACTGATTGCCGTCCATAGCTAGTGACTACTAATCAATGAAGCACTCGGCTAGTACCTTACAATGCTATGTTTATTTTGAAAATAAGAGTTGTTTCATTCCATCAGTACAATGACAAGACCGTAATAAACATTGATTGTGTGAGAATTCTTTTCTCGGAGAATTTAAATTCAAAGAATCTGTCACTTGAACTATCTTTTCTAGATAATACCAATATTAAAATGGTGATAACAATGCATTATAATCAAGTGCGTATGTATGTGCACATGAGTGCATTACCTTCCTGCATAAATACGGACGTACGCGTGCGGAAAGTGCGTACAAGTTAAATCTCTTTGTCATATTTCCGTGGCTGGCGTGAATATGTTGACATGTCTAAAATTGCTATTTTTCAGGGTGGCCATTTTTAAGTATTGACGTTATTTATGTATATGTTGAGATTTCAAGTAACGAATATTTTTTTTGGTGACCGAGTGTAAGTTGATATAAGAAAATATCAATGTTCATTCACAAAATCATGTGAATCGTTAATTTAACATGAGGTTTTGTCAAGTTAGACACGTTAAAATGCGAAATGTCAACATGTTTCCAAAGTCGTTTTCTCCAAAATTTATGTATATTAATTGAAACTGTAATTTTTTTTCATATGATTTCCTAATGCGTAGGAGATATTACGCCAATAAAAAAAAAACATTTAAGTCGACATGTCAATGTGTTCACGCCAGCCACGGATTTATAACCTTTTATGATTCTCACTAGATCGAAAGTGCTATTATATTGATACACGATAATACAAAATTGTTGGTAGATGATATTAAAAAAGTGTACGGAACATACAATATTTCGTTTCATACTTTAATGAGCTCCAAAGCAGTCGTTGTAAGTTTTTAAAGAAATGAGTTACAAATGTTACTAAATTAAAATGGGTAGTGAAATGGGTGAGTGTAAGTAAATTAAATATCAAAGATATTAAATATAGACGAACTAAAAGTATATCACTTGTATCTAACAGTAGATTTTTTTTTTAATGGTATAGATTCAAACGAGCAGACGGGTCACCTGATGGTATATGACTACCGCCGCCCATGGGCATCTGCAACTCAAGAGTCACAAGTGCGTTGCCGGCCTTTAAGGTGGGAAATAGGGGAAGGGTGGAAGAGGAGGATGGGAGGGGGGAGGAGGAGGATGGGAGGGGGGAAGGATGGGTTAGGGTCTCCGGTAACCTCACTCACTCAGCGAAAAGCAATACAAGTATTGCTTCACTACCGGGTTTCTGTGAGGCCGTGGTATAACTCCGGTCGAGCCGGCCCATACGTGCCGAAGCATGGCTCTCCCACGATTAATAATGTTCATTTTCTTTTCTTATTTGTCTCCATATGGTCTCTTGCTAATGGTGACTCCTGTTTTTGACTCGCTATGTGAAGGAGAAGATTATTCTCAGGTAAATTTCACTTAATAAATTCGTCACAGGTTTACCAGAGGCCTGTCGTGTTTCATGTTGGATATTTACGAGATGACTAATAACTAAAATACTTGTTTGTAGACATACATAAAAGTGTATAATTGTTTTGAAACACTCGCGATTTGTATGTTTGTTAGACGTAGATCACTGGTGAATGGATGAGAGCTTAGCAATGTCTCTGTGAGTTGCGTGTTTCTGTAACTATCCGCACTTTGTCTACATTAAACTGGTGGTGGCGCTGGCAAACAAAATGAGCCTGTGCGTACCAACAGCATTTCTGCGTAAGGCAAATTTACTGCACATTCCTATAGTAAGGACTACGTATAGGCAAAATTCTTATCAACTACGTGCTAGCCGTATATACAATGTAGCAAGCCGGGAAGTTGATATTGATCTCTTTTTCAGAAGTGTTCTCAAACTAAAGAAAGTCTTGTTCGACCATTATTTCGGGGAATAAATAAATGCTCACATAAAATTTTCGAGTCATAATATTATCCGTGAAAACTTTTAATTGGCCTTCACCTTGGTATTAATATATTATTTACTGTACGAATTTTAGCTGTAAGTTTTCCAAACAATGTAAAATAAAATAAAATATTTTTTTTGTTAGTATTGTGATACTGTCAGTACTTCGATACATTACACTTTTGACGCCATTACGCTGACGAGTGATGAGTTTACAATTACTTACAAATATTACCGTGATGAAAATTAAATTCAGATTTATACATTTAATATTATATTTAGTTCTCATGGGAATTGTTAAGTACTGTATCTAAAGTAACATTAAAATAAGCATAAGCGTAATGGTGCCGTGAATTTTGTACAAAACATCTGTTTAAAATGTAAAACCATGAAACGCTAATGGAATTTATACGGAACCCATAAAACTCTTAAGTGGGATCGTTTGTATTCCCACCAAATAGTACAGAACCAGGCGAGTCGACCCGTTGTCCTTCATTAATTTACTCCGTCGAAATCGTAATTTGGTTTCAGCCGAGGGGAGACATAGTTCAGTTTATGTTGGTCTTATCATATGTGTTACAGTCGACGAAGTTGTGTAAGTCGAAAACAGCCTCGTTTTGCGATTTAATTAGATCCCCGCCTTAATTGAAAATATGTTCTAACATTAAATACGCAAATAAATGGTTTGAACATGTGTACGGTTTGAAGAAAAGGTGTGAAGTAAGAATACATAGGGCACACTGAAAGTTCTGCGCTCCTGGCCACTCATAAATATTTGAATTTCGAATGTTATATATTTTTAAACTTGAAACTCAATCATTGATAAAAAAAAATTGGCAGGTAATCGCGTGTCAATTGTTTTTTATTACAAGTTGAAGTTCGTTCCTTAGCAAAAATGAAATTAACGCGAAAAGATTTTAGGGCGATGGTTTTTTATGGTTTTAAAAGTTCACTGACTTCGCCAGACAGACTGCTCGTCTTCAAAATGTGACCCATCTCGCATATAGTCTAGCAATAGTGGTAGCAATTCTTTTCCAGTGTGGTATACAGCGTCACTGAAAAAATGTATTAAAGAAAAACATAAATATAATCGCAAATTTAAAATATACGGCAATCGATCGGACTATGACACGTTTAAATTGTTACGGGAAAGAGTCAAGCGTTTGGAAAGGCAATGTTATGAGAATTATATAAAATCGGTCGAAAAATCAATTAAGTCCAACCCGAAATACTTCTGGTCGTATTTAAAATCACGTCGCAAGTCTTCTAACATACCAGGTTCCCTCGCGTATGGCGGCTCTGT
Source organism: Euplagia quadripunctaria (assembly GCA_963859945.1). Taxonomy (NCBI): domain Eukaryota; kingdom Metazoa; phylum Arthropoda; class Insecta; order Lepidoptera; family Erebidae; genus Euplagia; species Euplagia quadripunctaria. Next base: position 21,740,530 of record OY982568.1, on the reverse strand, counting down.
GGCTGATACAGGTGATGCCATATGTGATGCCTTTTCTGACTATTTCTTCTCAACCTTCTTGCAGCCGTCTCAGACATCTATCTTATCCACTAACACCTCTCATAATGACAGTAATGTTGTTTCCGATATTCATAAAGTGCATACAGACATCACAGTAGTGACGAAACTTTTAAAATCACTCGACCTTGACAAATCGGCAGGACCCGACCTTGTACCTCCTCTTTTCCTGTATAAGTGTGTAGACACCATCGCTCTACCAATCAGCATACTATTTAACAAATCTCTTACCGAATGCATTGTACCGTTAATTTGGAAGAAGGCATTTATTACGCCTATTCACGAGAAGGGATCTAAATCAGAGGTTAAAAATTACAGACCAGTATCTAAATTATGTATATTATCTAAAATCTTTGAAAAAATAATTTATGATCAATTATACTCTGCTTTAAAAAATAGTTTTAATAGTTTTCAACATGGGTTCCTCAGAGGTCGTTCTACAACATCAAATCTTATTTTACTAAATGACTATATTACTGAGTCCATGACCAAAGGTAAACAAGTTGACGTAATCTACACAGACTACACAAAATGTTTTGATAGAATAGATCATACCGTGTTAATTTCCAAGTTACAATCGATCGGGATAAAAGGAGACCTGTAAAGATGGTTCACATCATATATAACTAATCGCTCGCAAGCTGTTGTGATTAATAATTACATGTCAGGTTGGGTAAAGGTTCCAAGCGGAGTTCCTCAAGGTTCTCTTCTTGGGCCTTTGTTATTCCTTATTTTCGTTAATGACATAGACAAATGCTTCCAACACTCTCAACTTTTATGCTTCGCGGACGACATGAAAATCTTCAAAGCTGTGTCAACCGTTACGGATGTAATTGAACTTCAATCTGATCTTTTACGCCTATCAGATTACTGCACGCTTAACAAGTTGGATCTAAATCACACCAAATGTGCACTAATGACCTTTAGCAGGAAACCCGTTACATTACCTTCTGACTATTATTTAAATGGATACAAATTAAAACGATGCACTAATTAATCACGCACGATTCTAAGTTGCCTTTCGAAGACCATATTAATAACATTACAACTAAGGCTTATCAGGCGCTAGGGTTTGTGATGCGTGCATGTGACAGTTTTGAAGAAGCCAAACCTTTAAGATCCTATACTGTACATACGTGCGCAGTATATTAGAATATGATAGTCAGGTCTGGAATCCGCGATATAATATATACATCTCTCGTATCGAAAATATCCAACGAAAATTCATAAAATTTTTATGTTACAAACTAAACATTAAATATGAGTCCGACAATTATTTAAATCTTTGCAACAGATTCCATATTCTTCCCTTAACTAATCGCCGCGTAATAGCCTATGTAACTTACCTAATAAAGATAATATCCGGTTCGATCGACTGCCCTGACCTTCTAAATAAAATTAATTTTAATGTGCCGTCTAAAAGTGTAAGACATTACACGCCTATTCATCTTCCCTTAGCATCCACAAATTATCGTCAAAACGCGTTTATCTGGCGAGCGGGCAAAACGCTAAATGAACAAACCAAAATACACAACTTAGACGTATTCAATTCGAAACCCGATTCAGTGAGGCGGCTGCTCAGTCTTGATTTTTTTCAAACACGTAATCAACAATAACAAATTTTCCTCCTTATTCCTTGTTAAACAGTGTAACTCACAGTGTTCACGCATTGTCTTATATACAATAGCTAAGCGTGGAGACCTATAATTGGCTGTCTGTTATATATTACGCATCGTTAGCTTGTTATTATCTGCTGTTGGTCTTCCTAAGATTAAATAAATAAATAAAATAAATAAATAAATAAATAGTCCAGGCCTGGCACCATACGATTTCTTTATTTTACAAAAAAAAATAAGATTTGATGAGACGCATGATATTTACGGGGCCAGAAGAGGCCGTGATAACTTACAACCAGAACGTGAAAAACATGCCCTTAGACCGATGGTCTTCATGTTTTCAAAAATGGATTGACCGAATAAAAAAGTGTTTAAAATGTAATAAAGAATACTACTTGTAATTGTAATTAAGGCGGAGTGCATAATTACGATACGGGTCTTTTGGTAACTACACCAAAATATGCCACGAACGATATTAAGAGACATGCAACTCGAGAGTGAGATATAACTGCAGTGATGGCTTAAATGGTCTTCTTGCTAACTGTCACTACATCGAGAGCTGTGGGTTCGATTGTAACATGCTAAAATAATGACACACAAGTAATGGCAAAAAGTCAAATAACAAATATCCCATTCAAAAACATAAAATGTAAAAAATGCAAGTCTCGCAACGCAGTTATTCTACCGCAAAAAATTATGAGATTTAATTGTTAGCTAATTAGTTAGATAACAACATTTTGTAGTGACCGTATTAATATTAGATATCGTTATTTTTTTTAAAATATAATGATTTGGCTATCGCATGGCAAGAAAGGCGAACGGCAGGCTTGTATGGGACTTTCGAACCATTCATAAAATTTCGTGTTTTGGGATATTTTTTTGTTTTAATTGGTAGTTAATATGATAGACAAGCCCTTTTTAAATTCTTAGATTTTAAGAACTTTGGACGTAAAAGTTAGAACCAAAAAGTTATAACCAGTTTTATTTTTTCAGGTTATGTACTAGTGTACCAATGTAGATTGTTACATATAGGTACAAACATTGTTTTGGTGATAAAGTAAATGTTCTAGATTGCTTGTCGCTGTCTTTTAATGTTTTAGTTACCATTAAGTTGGTAGATTGAGATGAGGATCGTACCTACTCAGTGGGGTGCATTACCTATGTCCTGCAGCGGACTGCAACAGTTTGATAGTGATGAAGTGAAGTGAGTGTGTAACTTATGTCACTGATTGGAGAACATCCTGATTTCTAAAATACGAGCACATCTAGTTTCAAAATCAGTGTGTTTATATTTATTTAAAATATTTTTCATCGCAATTTATCAAGTAACCTTATGGGTTAAGATAAAACAAGATTCAGTAGTACTAAATTATGTTTAAGTACTTTGTAACGTAAAAACAGCCAGTAATTCACTAAATGCTTAGATACAGTCACAAACCAGAATCTAAACAACAGAAAGAACTGAACTGAAAAACAAATTCAAACACCGATTTTCTTTATCTGTAAATAAATAATTGCCATAGGAACAAAAAATATTGATGGCGAAAATCATTATTTCATTAAATCGTTAACTATTACGATTTTATGCAACAATTATGCATTCTCAGATATAATATACAAGTGTTTAATTATATTTAATGTTATTTCTATATCTAAATAATTATTTATCATTTCGATATGTGTGTTATTTTACATATGGCAACTTCTAAAAACATAACTGCGTTTAGTTCAAATCATTCAAATCTTGTTATTGGTATTATTAATTAATCCGAAGTCCAAAAAATAATACACTTACGTCGCCTTAATAAGTGGTACAAACTCTATAACAAAATAACAAAAAAAAGTATGCGGTACCAAATCTGCCGTTCACCTTTGTGGTAGATTTTTGAAGGTAGATTTTGTTGTGTGCAATAGCATCTACATACAACAAAATCTACCAATTGGCAAGTCGTCATGATTCTATGACACCTCTCTTTCACGTTGGCTATATATACTAGCACTAGAATGATACTACTGAAGTATTTAGCCTACAGTATAGTTTACTTTGCGTTCGTTCCAACTTTTAGTTCCAGGAGGGCTCCATTTCTATTATCCTGGATATAAGGTGTAACATAATGAAGTTTAGTAACTTTAAGCAAAAGCCTGATGGACAAATTCTGCACTATCTGTTTTGAGTATCTAGTTCCCTCTATTAGACATAGATCATTAAACCCTGCCATGATAGTTGAACTAAGACAAGATCGCCGGAGATGTATTAAGTAGGATTATACACCTCCCGGCAGCTCTTGATCTGGTCTGTATGCTTTCTCCGGGAGGCAAATTTTCATTATATTAAAGAGCCATACACCTTCATCCATCATCTTTACGAAAAGTTCGATTCGGGAAACATGTTACACTCTTTTAGAACATCTACTTTTCCATTTGTTCTTCAGTAGTATCAATCTAGTGATTATGGCCATCGTGAAACAGATCTATCATAGAATATTTGTTTTGCGGCGTGTTATATAATAATAATAATTTCACACATCTCACACACAGCCGTCTGATCCCAAACTAGTCAGAGCCTGTACTATGGTAAGCAGACCGCTGATAAACATACTTATATATTACTAAATACATACATATTACAGATAAATTACACCCAGACACAGAACAAATGATCATGCTCATCCCACCATTATTTATCCTGGGTGGGAATCGAATCCACGACCTCTGGCTCAGCAGTCAGGACCACTAACCACTAGACCAAAAGGCCAGTCAACTATGTATATCTGAGACCGAGCATCTTACTTCAAACAAACCAGTAGGTACCTAGTGCCTTCAAAGTGTTTCCTATATTAAGTGTCACATGTAAAAAATAATTGGTTACAAACTTAATTGAAAAGGCTGCAACTTTTCAATTAAGATTGTAATCAATTATTTTTCGCTTTTCAGTGCCGTTTGTTTTTTTTTTAAGTCAGCTTAAATTTTTTTAAAGTGGTTTTAGAAATAAAGATGTCTAAAATTAATACGGTCACTATAAAATGTTGTTAGTTCAGTTGTTAAGTCTCACCACTATTTGCATTTGAATCAGGAAATGATTCGAGAAATGTGGCGAGAAGCAAGATCTCACAGCACACGTACAGGAGAAAATTCAAAATTGTTGTTATATCACATAGTTTGATGTTGGGAAATATACTGTGCCTTATATCTATAAATGGGGGAGTGTTTTTTAGTCCACTTTGTCTTTCAAACATTTTTGAAAAAAAACGGGCAAAAATTTTCTAGTATCGATTTCCGAGATTGGACGAACTATTTACACTTACAGAATCCCCTCGGTGCGTGAGTCAGACCCGCACATTTCCGTTTTTTTCTAAGTGTCCTATAATTAATCGATCGAAAAAAAATTAAATTTCGAATATAATATTAAAATTGAAATGAACCATGTGTGTGTTTTTGCAGTCAGTACTTACGTTTATCGCGTCACGTATCGTAAGAAAATTCAACGTTTGACTTAAATGAAAACTTACGTGTGTAAGAAGAACTTAATTAGTAGTTACGGGAATTATATTAATTAAATCCTCTTATTTACACTTTTGCTTTCATACAGGAAAATTTGAATGAGTTTATGGAACATGAACAGGAACAAAAAACATTTTAGCTACTTATTGACAATGACTGAAAATGTTTTAATTTATAATTTTTGATTCATCTCTACCTCTAGTTAGAAATAGTATACCATAAATTACAATAGTCTTATTGTCTGCAAGATAGCTAGATATCTAATTATATTCATCCTTAACGTAACCTGCCTTGCCCAGTTGATTTTTTTTATACCACGTCTCTGGCAAACAAGCATACGGCTTGCCTTATTGTGAGCGGTTACCGTAGCCTATGGCAGAGGACTGAAAACATATACACTCCTTTTTTGAAGAACTTCTTGCTGTATCAAATTATATTCAGGCAATTTATATTTTTTTAATTAGCTCACATTTAATAAGTTTCAACCTACAGCTTCAAGAAATAAAAACTATCTGATTGTATAGCATCGTACCGAACATTTACTGTTGTGTCGTGCATCCTTTATCGATGAGAGGAGACCTGATGAAGGTGGGTCAGTGGGGTGAACTGTCTCTCCCCGTAATAAGTGTCATGTAAACGAAATCATGTGGGTTTCGTTCGTCCGACTTGGACATTAACGAGTAGGTAGTGTTGTTGGGGTGCACACAACACATCCCACTAATATTATAAATGTGAAAGTTTGGATGGATGGATGGATGTTTGTTACTCTTTAACGCAAAAACCACTAAACCGATTACGATCAAACTTGGTATGTAGATAGCTGGACACCTGGATTAACGCATAGGCTACTTTATATCATGATATTCAAACGGGATCGGACTTACGCGGGTGAATCCGCGGGGACCTGCTAGTAAGTAATAAACCCTGTAGGATCACTACAGAGAATTCACATTAGAATAGGCTTTTTTTTTAAAAAAGGTCATGTATTGCAAAGTACAGGGATCTCGCTTTCTGAAAACCAATAGCTTTCGTGAATTAGCCAGCAAAGAATGTCATTTGTCAAGCAATTAAAAACTCATCTGCAATATTTTAAATATTTATACATTGAGAAACAAAATACATAAATTATTTTTAAAATTTTGAAAACTATTGTATGTTAAACGTTAATGAGTGAAATGTTACTAATATTATAAAGGCGAAAGTTTGTGAGTATGGGTGGATGGATGTTTGTTAATCTTTTACGCAAAAATCACTGAACCGATTGCGATGAAACTTGGTATGTAGATAGCTGGAGATCTGGATTAACACATAGGCTACTTTTTATCCCGATATTCCCACGGGATCGGGACTTACGCGGGTGAAACTGTGGGGCGCAGCTAGTTTAATATATATGTTTAACACAAGCGGAAAGCGCAGCGTAGGATGTCCATTATCGCGGTGGACAGACAACTTACGCCCGGTTCCTATAATCAAGAAATGATTCGTTTCGCAAATTTTACCGTCCATCAGTGTGTCGCTACGGACGGACTGCGATTGCGACCTGCATCTACATGCAGGCCGCTTCCAACCCGTCTTCTTGGAAGTTATTAAGGGAGGCCTATATCCAACAGCGGACGTCCTATGGCTGAAATGATGATGATAATGTTTAACACATCACACAAAGGATCGTATCAAATAAGAGTTACGACTCCGTCACCCACCATATTCACCAGACTGCTCCAACTGCTATCGCCGGTCATGTGCCTGTTAACCCACACTTAAAAGATTCAACGACGTAATAGATCGTATAATTAAAAAAAAATCAGTCAGTCGTAGGACTGCACGTCAGAAGTGAAAACATAACTTCACAATGTATTTGCACACACATACATATGTATATATATTCAGAAGATGAGTACAACAGACTATATGCACCAAGTCACATCAGCCACCGAAATTATATGGTCTGCCCAAAATACACAAGCCCAACGTGCCGCTGCGGCCTATTGTAAGTCAAATAGCCGCTCCTACTTACGATCTCGCGAAGCATGGTGCGTCAGTATTGCAACCACTTGTAGGCAAAACACCGTCTTTTGTGAAAGACTCGCGGCACTTTATACAAATTATAAAAGATCTCACGTTGGAACCCGATGACGTCATGGTGAGCTTTGATGTAGAATCACTTTACACCAATGTTCCAATAAAAGAGTGTTTGAACGTCGTAAAAGACCTGCTGAGAGACAACGAGTTGTCGTTCAATTATATTGATCTACTTGAACACTGTCTAGAGGGCAACTATTTCCTTTTCCAAGGTCAACATTACCTTCAGATTGATGGTGTCGCAATGTGTAGTCCTGTAGCCCCTGTACTTGCCAACATCTGGATGGAACATTTTGAAGAGAAGGCGCTGAGTCTCGGCCCGAAGACTGTTGGGCATTGGAAGCGATTCGTATTGTCAAAGGAAATAAACAGGAAGTAGATCAATATTTACAACATCTCAACTCTATTCACCCCAAGATAAGGTTCACATATGAAGTGGAGGTGGATAGGTCGTTGTCATTTTTAGATGTCAAAGTAACCGCGAGATCAGATGGGTCCTTGTCGCACTGTGTGTACCGCAAGCCTACTCATACGGGTAGGTACTTACACGCCACGTCTAATCATCATCCCCGACACCTGCAATCTGTTATGACTTCACTCAAGAACAGAACATACGATCCTTGTGACCCTGAACATTCAGAGCGAGAGCTGGATCATGTTCAGGAGGTACTCAAAAGTAACGGATATCAGGTGAATGGAACACGGAAGCAACCGACAATAAGACGCAAGCATCGGGAGGTGAACAGACAACCAGCCTACATGCCATATGTCAAAGGAGTAACGGATAAGATCGGCTTCGTGTTAAAGAAATACTCCATTCCGACAGTGTACACACCAGGCATAAAAGTTCAAAACATCGTGGGCACACCAAAGGATGTCTTACCTTTGCAAACTCCAGGTGTCTACAAAATAAACTGCAGCTGCGGTTGTTCCTACATAGGCCAAATAAAGCGGACTATTGCTGAAAGGGTCAAAGAACACATCGCTGCTGTGAAGAACCGACAGATTAGCAAATCAGCGATTGCAGAACATGCACTCGAAGCTGGCACCAATCACTGGATTGAGTTTCACCGTACGCAGGTCCTGTCAACGGAACGTCACTTTTACTCAAGAGTTGTACGTGAAGCAATTGAAATTAAAAAACACAAAACTTTCAACCGGAAAGATGGTTTCAAATTATCAACAGCGTGGAATCCAGTGATAAAAAACATGCCACCTCGCTTTTATGCGCAGTCGGGTGAACACCAGAATAGGGGCACATCGGTTTGCTTAGAGAATAGGGACACTGTTAGTATAGTATGTGACGGTACATGGCGAAATCAAAATATTAAAAATATCGAAAATGTGCGGGTGGATGAAGAACCTTCTACCTCACGATCTCGACGACGGAGGGCGTGCACCGCTGAGCCAGTCAACCTGTGACCACGGCCAGTGCAACCTGGTCGAAACGTCAGGCAATTCAGAATTTTAGAGGTATGTACCTTTTAGTGATCGCGTTAATTCCCGTATAAATACATAATTATATCATGGAACGCGAAAGTTTAAAAGTTAGTATATATAATTAGGTTAAAAATAAAAAGTAGGTCATAACATAATTATCTAAATGTATACATAGGGTACACTGGAAGTTCTGCGCTAATGGCCGCTCATAAATGTTTGAATTTCGAATGTTATTTTTTTTAAACATAAGAAACTCGGCTCCGTCTTACGAATTTTCGATCAGGTCACGTGTCCTGATGCGAGTTTAACAGTTTTTACCATTCCCAAAAAGTGCACAACGCCGCTAAAGAAGTTTTCACTTCAAAAAAAAAACAGAAGCCTCAAAATAATCTCTCTAAGAATAATTTTCTCTTTTAAAACGGTGAATCCAAAGAAATGCGGTCTGATTACTTTCTTTTATGAATTGAGAGAAGTTCGCAGCATTCTCGCGGGGCTGCAAAAACTCGCTCTAAGTTAGACTTGTACTAGCTAAATAAACAGCAACATGAACTGGAAAATGTAGAATGTTCGAGAAAATAAAGTCTGGAAGGAATTTTTCGTTGCAAATGCAATACATACCTGTTTGTAATTGTCTTCATTTTGTTTCTCAAGTTAGATGATATGTTTAGACTTGGGTTGTTGAGCTGGAGGATAGTGTTATTAAAAATCAAGAGATTCGAAAATGTTCGTTTTATTAATTCTTTTATAGTCATTGATGTGTATTTTAAATAAAAGTAGCTGGGAGACCGATCTTTACTCGGTAGCTTCTTGTAAAATCGTTTTTTTTTTTTTGTAAAATTGCATTTTTACAGGAAATACAACTATGCAGTTGAACTTAAAATGCAAAACTGTATCTGTATACAAAATTTCATCAAAATCGTTGGAGCCGTTTCCTAGATTCAGATTATATATATACATATATACAAGAATTGCTCATTTAAAGGTATTGGATAAAATATTTATTTGGTGTACGATTATAAAGTAGCATTGATTTCTATGATGACGGCTAAAAACAATTTCACAGTGACTTAATACAAAATGGTTTTGAAAATATCAATGAGAGTAAATTGTCAACGTTAATAGCATAGTAAGTAGTTATTACGCGACTGCACAAAAAAGGAATATAATGTTTTCAGAGTACATAATGTGTATGTGTGTGAGTTTCTTTATTCTACTTCATAACTTCTAAATGCCTGAACAGATTTGGATGGATGGTTTTTCTTTTTTTTATTGTATTTTATTCTATTTTATTTGGAAAACTTACAGCTAAGCATCGAAATAGATGTCAAGAACTAAATATATGAAGGCCAATTACAAGTTTTCACAATTAGCAACTGTTTTAAATATAAACTGTATTTGGTCGGAGTAAAAAAGAAAAAAACCAAAAGAGCATGCGCACGCACACGTTTACATTAAACATTTTTTTTCATTTCATTAAACACCGGAAAAAAACCGTTTCGTAATGATACTTTTTAGATGAGAAACACTGGTAGCAAACAAATTGACGTCTATTTCCTCTGAGAGCTTATGGAAGGTTTTACATGCACGAATCATATAACTATCTTGTCTATAAGTGGTCCTTACACGCGGCAGATGAAGTAAGTGAGGCTTCCGGAACAAGATGCGCCCTGTCTTCAGTCCCAAGGTACCTAGCAACTCCGGACAGTCTATAATACCATAATAATATTTTAGAAAGATATACCAGGTCTGCAATACGTCTACGTTCAAACAACGGGAGTATATGAAATTTTATTCATCTCAACAAGTATCTGGAAGTATATTTGCGTGTTTTGTACTGGAGGAATCGTAAAAAGCGGTTTTGAATACGTTCTATTCTGTCTATGTATATACTATGGTTTTGAAATAAAAGACATCTTATGGTGGCTGTACGGCAATATTTTCATTTTGTGAAAAAATCTTCAATTCGTTTCTTCGCAGAATAGACTTTTTTTTTTAATTAGTCACTTAGTTTGCATTTTTTGCCAGGCTTATTTATTATGTTAGATTGACAAACATGGATAAGACAAACAGTGGATGCTTGTTATCTAATGAGGCTCGGTTCGCTCCTTACATTTTTCATCTAAAACGTATCTGATTGTAATGAAAGACACACTGCTTAAGTAAACTTACCTACAGTAATTTTATACAAATAAACTACATGTACTACTACAAAAATGTACTCATATTAATAAAATAGTTCTCATTTGATTCTTTATAGATTATTGATACAGCATTACGATTCCATCATTCTTCGAAGCAATTTTGCAACACAAGAAAATTACCGAATACCCGTTTTACGATATCCTTTTAATAACCGACTTCAAAAAAGGAGGAGGTTCTCAATTCGACTGTATGTTTTCTTTTTTTTTTATGTTTATTACCTCAGAACTTTCAACTGGGTTAACCGATTTTGATGATTTTTTATTTGAAAGCTGGTGCTTCCCGTGTGGTCCCATTTCAATTTGGTCCAGTTTTGACAATGGGATCCATGAGAAAACCATATATAAGTCTTTTATCGAATAGTTTTTTTTGTTGAAGTCGGTTTTTTTTTGAAAGAATTATATTTATTTCTATTCTATACGATATGCGATGACTTTTAGTTTTATTATATTTTTGCCTATTTAATGTCATTGGATTCTTGGACCTCGGATGCATGGCTAGATAACTTCCCGGCGATGGACGTTAGGCACAGGGAGTGGAAATGTTTCTTTTCGTTGGGAAAAATATTGGTCCTGCCGGTATATGTTCTGTCGAGATGAAAGTGGTTCAAGTTTCGACTGCTCTGTTAATTTATTTCATCTGTTTTAGTTTCTTCCTATATTCTCTGTACCTAGGTAGTTTTTTCTGCTGCGACGCGGATCATTTCGTTGGCCATTGTTGACAGACTTTGTAGCTCGTGTACAAGACAACCATATAGTAGGACCATACTGGTTTAGACATATTGTCGAGATATTTCCAGATGTAAATTGCATTTAAATGTTTTTGTGATGGCTGGACTATAGTTGACAATATTGTAGCCACTTACTGCAGTAAAAATATGGCCCGTTTAAATGTACTTTTATATATGTATAAAGTATATAAATGGTTGTGGAGCGGACAAGTTTTCTATTTAAAAATTTTTGTAGAACAAAGAGTGAAACGGTATAGATTACTGTTCGGCTCAAACTCTAAATCCTCCAACAGATGGAAAAGCTGGCCCCACCTTTGCACAATACAAAGTTAGCCTTCTGTTTCTTACTCATCACATAAAATATTCATACTGCGACGTATTTCATCAGAATAATATGTATTACTGGTTATTGAATAACAATCAATATGTTATGTTTAATTATGTTCCTAGGGCAAGTTATGTTAAACTTGAAAGCAATTCATTATAGAAATATTTGTGTCAAACTTATATACATGTTTGGGTTGAGAAGGGTTAAGCTTTGTCAGTTTAGCCTAGCATTTAGAGATATCTATGATTAGTAAAGTATCTATTAAAGTAGCAAAGCGAAATGGCAGAATAAATAACGTCTTATGCAAAATGTTACATAATATAAAAATATTTTGTAAAAAAAAACCAAAACCGACTTCAAGACCACCGAGACCACCGGGACCACCTCTGAAGTAAGACCTACCAAACAAAAAGAATCATCAAAATCGATTCATGATTGGGGGAATAATCGCGTAACAAACATACAAAAAATATATACAGTCGAATTAAGAACCTTTTTGAAGTGAAAAAATGTATTAATTAAGTAATTTGTTACTGTCATTTTCCTTTAACGATATAAATGATAAATGAATTTATTTTGGAAACATCTTTTCAGACACTTTTACATGCCAATTTGTTTTTTGAAGTCACTATATTCTTTCAAAATAGTGACACAGACCTCCTCCATAACCTGTAAAACAAAAATAATATATATAATAGAAATAATAATTTAGTAAAAAACACAAAGATGGCCTACTAGTGGCGCCAAGGGCAGCCCGCAACCCGATCAAAGGTTCAAAGAAGGCGGTGCACTCGTGTCTCAAGCGCTCTAAAGAAGAGGACGATTACTTTTCCTCAGGTGGAATGGAGTCGATAGCAATGGTGGCAAGGGCTGGGGCAGAGGAATGGTGGAGAAGTCGTAGAGTCGTCGTAGTTAAAGAGTGGCCTTGAGTTTGCCCGATTTCTTCTCACAAGGCTCTACCATTTGGAAACGGGCGGTTATAGACCAACACAGGCAGATACGATATTATCTGTTTTTACATAAATTTAATAATTTTTACATTTGACAACGCAACCTATTGTTGTTGTGGTAACTCTCTCTGTGTTGATCTATAATTTTAAATTATAATATATTCTTTTTAAATTGACGATTTAGAATAATTGATGACTAATTTAATGAAATAAAGATATTTAATTTGAATTCTGGTTCGAGAGTTGAACTGAGACTAACATAATAGCTTTGTTGTGGCACTGAATCTTTTCTAGACACTAGTTACAACTTGGCAAATGTGTGTTATCCTACCATAAGTGTAACCACTACTTACCTAATATTGTTTTTGCGCATTTCTATCTCCACATGAAATTTGTAATTAAAGATATTATTAGCACTGATGAACAGTTACCTCCTGAGATACAGCCTCAACTAGTTCAGAAGGTACGGAACTACATTGCTAAGAATAGCCTAAAACGAACATAATTTTAGTGGAGACACCATATTTTTCATTAATAATGTAGGTACATTTGTGCAACCACTTATATAAATTTATTTGTAAGGCCTACTTGGAAATAAAGAATTTGATTTGATTTGAAGTGGGAAGCTTGTGGTAGCCAAAACTACAATAAGACTTAAAAAAAGGTTAACTATACAATGTACATGATTTTCGTGATGTGACCGTGAACGTGAAAAATCATACAATTTTTGCAATCTAATCTATAAAAAGTTAGTACACAAGCTGGAATAAGCAAAGTAAATTAACGGAAAAAAAAAGTAAAATGCCATTCTTTCTAAAACTCAATCTATTTGACTCCCGCAGGTACGGTAGGTTTACAGCTGCAAAAAATCTCGTACACAACTCACATTCATGACTGACCCGAAAGCCTACATGAGTAGTCCAACAAAAGCCGACCTTCCTCCCCCCTTTCATGTTGACATTTAAAGGAACGTGTAGAAGAGGTTGAAGTGATGTTAGAGCTCATGTAAGAGTGGTGCATTTTTGTAGCCGTGGCATTGAGGTGGAACTAAATAGTGTTTATAAATTTATTATTATTTTATTAATGTACAGGAAATGAGTTTCATAAATATATGATTTGTTTTTTTTGACACGATTAGTATTTAGCTAAATAATTACTATTATTAAACACATTATTGCCTTGATATAATTCAATTTTATTTTATTACATATTTCAATAATAATGTGTACACCTTATTTGACCATGGCAAGGGCTAAGGCATGTAGATAGAAAGTGATCACTCCTATAATTGAAGTTTGTTTTATGTAATTTAATAATAGGTAATTTTATTATGAAACAAAGGTGTTCTGTGGTATTGAGTGACCATGAAGCCCTTCTTTTAACCAACGTTTAAGTCAACCCGTATAAAATTTTGTTTTTGTATGACCACGCATAACTTTTTACATGGTAGTCCGATTTCCATAATTATATAGATATACAAAGCCGACAACGCGAAAAATCTTCGTGTTATGTGGGCTCAGTGATCACCCCCATGAGATGCTACATTTGACGTAGATCGCATATTAGGTGGAGGATATTTACCCCTGCAACTAAGTAAAAGCTTTGTATTAATAGTGTACTTTACTAGTTTAAGTACCAACTCACACTATCTCTATTGTCAAATGCATTGTTTAAATTATTACGATACATCTCTAACACCTGGTTTCTGAAAGGCTGATCAACGCGAAAATTAACTAATCGTATGTCAAATCTCTTGTCAATTATATATTTAGTTGCTGGAAGCATGATTAATCACTTTGATTTGATCAGCGGATTAGTTAACAGAGCTGTAAAATTTTACTGCAAAATCTTATGTCAAATGCCATTCCATAGTTCGAATGTCGTTAGTAATTTTTGTATCGATCAACGTTTCAGAAACTCGAACTGATTTGAGACCACTGTTAATTTGACAGCTCTATAAGTTAAACAATATTCAGCATTTCAGAAACCGGGTGATGGTTGCTTGAAATAATATCAAACTAAGTCAAGAGGTATATCCTCATTCTCTCCTCTTACGTCATTGATGACCTCGTCGCGCCATGAATAAGTAAGTCGTCAGTGATTGTGCTGAAACGTTAACGCCTGGCCCGACGGATTTCGTATGCTTTTCGCTTTTTATATTATTCACTTTACCATGCATCACGCCACGGTTGATGTATTGGCATTGACGTTGAGTAATAGCACCTGGAAATATTTATTTGTTTTTATTTCTGGCGTAGATTAACTGTTAATATTAGCTGTTAGGACAATGGCAAGTTTTTTAAGATTTTGGAACCTAATTATTCAAGCAGCCTATTGCAGTCCACTGCTAAACATATGCCTGACCCAATGCGCCATAGCACCTGGTCCTTCACCTTCCACATCCAGATCATCCCAGCTACCTTCTTCAGGTCGTCAGTCCATCTGTATGGGGGTGTCCTACCTTCCATTTAATGAGGAAAGGAAACGTTGAGATTATTGTGTTGTCCATAATATATATACACATTGCTACACAAGTACTGCATAATATACATAAAAATAGAAGGTATCTACTAACCTTTGAACTTTCACGTTCAATGATATAATATTACATACTTCTGAATTACCTGACGTTTCGACCAGGTTCCACTGGCCGTGGTCACAGACAGACTGAGTCAACCTGTGACCAAGGCCATAGAAGGTTTGTGTTTTTAGGTGGTGTTTGTAGGGCTTTAAGGTAGGTGGGTGAGCTTCTCTCCCCGGTTAGGGCCTCCGGTAACCCCACTCACTCAGTGAAAAGCAATGAAAACATTGCTTCACTGTCACTTTTCTGTGAGGCCGTGGTATAACTCCGGTGGAGCCGAAGTATGGCTCTCCCACGATAAAAATCTTTGCCATACTGACTTTTGTGCGCTTGCACACGCTGCTTGCTTGCTCACGTTTGTTTAGCGATATTGCTATACTGACTTTTCTGCACTTCATTTTAAATTGGAAATAAAATAACAATAATAATTATTGTATTTTTTTTTGTAGTGTGGGGCGCCCTGCGGCACGATTTACCGACGACTTGAAGAAAGTGGCTGGCACCGGATAGATGCGGACTGCCCAAGGCCGGGATAGTTGGCGCTCCTTGGGGGAGGCCTTCGTCCAGCAGTGGACGGGGATAGGCTGAGAATGATGAAACATTTTTGATTACCTGACGTTTCGACCGAATTGTATCGTCTTTAAATTAATATAGAAGTACTTCATACTTAAGCGACGGTTTACAATTGGGGGCTAATAACTTCAAAATATGTTACTAAGGTAGTACTTAAAAGCACCACAAAATATGGTTTGATCTTTACAAAGATTGTTAGATAAAACAAACCAGACGTCCATATTGTTATAAGTATGTGTTAACATGTTACTGCTACGTACAATATCCGAACATTAATATCAGAATTCTGTAGTATTATACTAGAGCAAAATTACATTCCGATCCTCTATAGATATGATAATTTGGATATTACAGCCGAACAAGAAATGCGAGTCGATATACAGACTTTAATAATGAGGAAATTACGTCAGTGCTCTCACAAAAAACATTACGATTTTAAAAGGATTTCAGGTTTTGTATTATTATACAAAACCTGCAATCGAATTGCATACAGGAATATTGCAATGCTACATGTGGCCTATTCTATTACACCCGGATATGAAAACTGGATGATTAGAACTGATCTGAGTAGAATCTCAGATGTCTTCAAAATGTGGGTGAACCGTCAAATACTGAGAATTAGTTAGAAGAGACTGGGATGCTTGTAGGGACCGTTAAAAACCGTCAAAAAGCGCAGAGTAATTATTTGGGACATTTTACTAGACTAGTGTATAAATAGAAAGCGAAAAGAGAAGTAGAAGCCTGTAGTAGTATTCTTCCTTTTCTCTCTAAAGTCCTTGAACGTCTAATCCACACTCAATTAAGCTCATTTCTATCAAAAAATTGCCTCTTAAATCCTCTCCAGTCCGGATTTCGTCCTGGCCACAGTACTACAACAGCCCTAGTCCATATTACGGAGGATATCAGGTCGGGCATGGAAGAAGGAAAGCTGACGGTCCTTGCTTTACTAGATTTTAGTAATGCTTTCAACACCGTGGACTCTGATGTCTTGCTAGGTACATTGTGCTCTCTTAACATATCTCCATCAGCAATTGATTGGTTTCATAGTTACCTGTATGGTCGCCAGCAGCGTGCTTGTATTGAAAATGTTTACTCCTCTTGGTGTGCTACATCTGCGGGCGTACCTCAGGGCGGCGTGCTATCCCCATTACTTTTCGCAGTCTTTATTAACTCCATTACAAATAGATTACTTTCTTCCTACCATCTTTATGCAGATGATCTCCAAATTTACTCTAGAGCTGCTCCGGATAATATATCAGAAGCAGTTGATGTTATTAATAGGGACTTAACGCAAATATGTACCTGGAGTAGGGACTATGGGCTTAGTGTAAATCCATCAAAAACGCAAGTCATTGTAGTGGGCAGTCCTAGGCTGAACTGCAAAATAAACTGGCAACAAATGCCAGCTATTTACTGCAACGGTTCACTTATTCCATACAGTGACATGGTTAAAAACTTGGGTATATATCTGGACAGGTGCTTATCCTGGGGCCCTCAAATAGAAAAAGTTAGCCGTAAACTTTTTGCAACAGCGGGATCTCTGCGAAGGCTCCGGAACTTCCTACCCACCAACACGAAAATTGCGCTCGCACAATCTCTTCTGCTTCCTATCCTTGACTATGGTGATGTCAGCTATTTAGATCTCACCGAAGACCAACTGAACAAACTTGAGCGGCTCCAAAACGTCTGCATTCGATTCATATTTGGATTACGCAAATATGATCACGTCTCTGAGTATCGTTCTAAGCTCAAGTGGCTACCTATACGCTTTCGCCGGCATGTTCATATTCTTTCTCTCTTGTATAGTACTCTATTCCATCCACACACGCCCTCTTATCTCAAAGAACGATTTGAGTTCTTACACAACACACATTGCCGGGACCTGAGATCATCAGAGAATTTGAAGTTAGAAATGCCTAGACATACCACACAATTTACAGACAAGTCCTTTTCGGTGCAAGCGGTTAGGCTATGGAATAACTTACCGGTGTCAATTCGACAAGCCAAAACCCTGCAGGCATTTAAAAAACTGGTCAAGGAATATTACTTGTCATTATAAGCGGTAATTTTATTTTATGTAATGTATATATGTATTATATTATGTGATTATATATTTATGTATATGTGTAGTATGTTTATGTTAATATAAGTATAGTATACTAAGTATATACTAAAATTAACTTTAACCTATTTCAGTACACCACAGACTACCCTGAAATATATTTGTTAATATCCGTACAAAGGTTGTCTGGAAGAGATCGCCGTGAGCGATAAGACCGCCACTTGTTATACCTGAATGTCTACATTATTTTTGAATTGTATCTCACTTGAAAGGTGTACAATAAAGAGATAAATAAATAAATAAATAAATAGAAGAAAAGGAGAAAGTGGGAGAGCTTGCTTTCGCACGCATGGGCCGGCTCGACCGGAGTGATACCACGGCCTCACAGAAAACCGGCCTCATAGCAACGCTTTTGTTGTGTTTCGCCGCAGGAATGAGGTTACCGGAGGCCCTAACCCTCCCCTCTCCCCCTCTCCCCTCCTTTCTCCTACTCCCACCTTAAAGGTCAGCAACGCACTTGTGACTCTTGAGTTGCAGGTGCCCATTGGCAGCGGTTGTCACTTACCATCAGGTGACCCGTCTGCTCGTTTGCCACCTATTCCATAATAAAAAAGAAAAGTTGGAAGTGCAGGAAACATTTAACTTTTCACCCGGTATCGAGAACGATTTACAAAACTGGCCTACGAACTCCAATACTTACATTCCTCACATAAGCATCTTAATACAATCCATTACCAGCAAAAATCTTTGTTTACTTAACAGTACAAAGAAATCCTTTCTTTTCGCTAAGGTTTCTATCTAAAAGCAACAATACGCTGAGAATGGATTTCTGTGATATGAGCTTGTTCGCGCAAACATTCCGTATATAGAATTATTTGAAATATTCAAAGTACTGCTTTTGCGTCGGCTCGAACTGATGGCATTCCGTAGATCTCACAGAGGCGAGTAATTCAGAAAATTGCACCTTCGTAGTGTATTGTATGAATCCGGTAAGCAAGTCAAGTGTTACTGCAGAATTTTAAATCGGTACTAAATTAAGTATGTTTACTCTTCCAAATGTTTCTGCTGTAAGTAGATACTGTTTTATTATGGGTAGTTTATAACGCGCATTGCATGGATATATAGGACAAACAAAATTTTGTTTTAGGATAAAAATAGCACAAAGAATACCATTACTAATATCAATTGCTATGTGGACAGGATTGTATTGTATTGTATTGTATTGTATTGTAACAGGATGTGCGTACGTACGTTGATAGAAATAAGTATGCTTATTTCAAGTTTACAGTTCGTAATTACTTGTAGCGGGATAGCTAATCGAAGAGGTGCTGAGGTGCTGCGATTCCCAAAATTTCAGACCTGAGCTCCCTTAATAAGAATCTATTTAGAGTTGACAGAGTAGAGAAAAATGTCACAGCTATGTTCGTGCACCAGTTTCAATATTCTTAGTTTTGGAGTTTACTCCTTAAGAATCGATTTTCATATAAGGCACCCGGTATGAAAAAAAAATATGAAGAGTAAAATTTTGTGATCGGAGGGCAGCGTAACGCTTTAACGCTTTGTTGTGCTTTACCGGAGTTTACTCCTTATGCCGACGCATGTAAGAAGATATGTGTATATATATACCTTTATGTTATGTATATAATATATGTATATATATAGAATATATTCTGTACAGCGTCTACAAATGATGAGAGAGAGAGAGCGAGCGAGAGCCTCCAGTAAATTGTAAACTCCAGTCGTGTGTCGGAGCTGACATACACCTTTTTTATTCATCTCTTTTCCACCTTAACCAGAGCCTTAACCCTTTTATGTTAATGTTTATTATAGTTCCGGAATGGCCTACAATGTTATTAATTTGTTACTCAGTATATATTCTTATTCCCAGTATATAGTTCACATGAAACGAAAAAAAACATTGTAGAAGTAGCACTTTACTTGAACTTGTTTTAACAACAAATTTTGCATTTTCTGTTTAATTAAATTTTAAAAAAAAGTAGAAAAAGTTTGGCAGCGTACGGAAAACTTTAGTTACAGTGAGAAAAACAAAGAATTGCTTATATTACTTTACGTATGCCATGTAAACTTCTATGCTGAAAAGGTTCTATAGACTCCTATGTAAAATATAAGTAATAATTTTGGCAACCAATCTCAATGTTATAAAATAAATCTTACTAATATATAAACGCGAAACGTATTAATGCACGGATGGGTAGAGAGTTTATGACCTCGATTAACACATAAGATACTCTTTATCTTGATAAAAGATGACCGAAGCCACGGGCACAAGCTAGTATTTAATATTGGCATTACTCCTCATAATCTCCAAATGTGTTCTACCGCTACATGCTTGAAATTACATTGCTGCCAACATACGAAAGTGAAAATTTTGTGATTTATTTTGTCACTCAAGAATATACAGCCTTTTGGAGTATTTCGGCAACTTGAAAATGCTTAAGTAAGAAGTTTGTCAGTTTCATTTTAAATCATTTTGATGAAAACTTAGACGTTTAGTTGATGTATAATTGTTTCCAAGTTTTGAGTTATAATTCGCTGTCGGAATATTGTTTAATATGTATTAAATTGTAGATCAAAAATTTGAGAAATATGGAGCACATTTTTATTCAAGAATGAAATATATCATGAATTTTTCGAACAGCTTGCATTAATTGCAGTTGGATTTAGTCTGAGTTACACATCTAATAAGGAAAATGGCTGACTAGGTTTATTTTTTATGTTCAAGTCTTAGAAGTTCAGCGCTAACTAAATTAAGTATTAACGAAGAAAATTAATGATTGAAGGCTTAGTTTCTTTATTTGTTCGAATGCGTTAATTTTATTTTATATCAGTTGAATAAAAATAAACCTTAAAATACAGGTTTATTTAATAACGTTATAAAACCACAGAAAGTTAATATTAGTGAAATACAGTGCACAACAACAAAAACTCAAGTAGGTCTTTGAAATAGAAGATGAGGCTATCAATTTAACAATTATTATAAATAAAAGAGATTAATATTTTCCTTAAAAAAAAAATATACAAAAGGAAAACAATGTTATGGAGATGCTGGGATTTGAACCCAGGACTTTCAGCATGCGAAGCAGACACTCTACCACTGAGTTACATCCCCGCTGATAACGAAACTATATTTACCGTTCTATTTCAACCGTTTAAATAAAAGTTAAGTTGGCCGATGCCAGTCTCTTACTGGGACGTGGTCTAACCGACGAAAAAACGGAGGAGGTTTTCAAGCCAACCCGTATTTTTTGTTTTTGTAACTAATCCCTGTACTAATCGCATTCGTCCATTACGTATCTGACTCTCATATTTTAACCCCTAATATGAGTTTTTAAGGTTTGTGCGTATGAACTGTGGCAAGGGTATATAATGTATTGAGAGAATCGAAGACATTGTTCGTACACCTAAACTCTAAGACATGCTAAGGGTACTTGTATCAATGATAATATTCACAGATTCATAGTTAACATTAAAATAATTATTAAGACAGGGTAGGTTATCACCTACCCTGTCTTAATCCTTCCTGAAAGTTCCATTAGGTCCCCCTAATGGAACTTTCAGACACTTCGGTTGCTCGACTGGGCGAATATATTCACCCTACAGAAAACAGCATTTTGCTCGCTCTGCCACCCTATTGGTACGCTACTGGCTATACGGCTGAACCGATTTTGATGAATGATACATGTCGTTAGATTAGTCTTCAAATCAAAAGGCCAAAATGTATGTTTTCGTTTTTTTTTCTCCCAAACCTATCGAGTGGGGTATCACAATGAATTGTTTTAAAAGATGATTACAGAAATTTATACAACTTCTATGATTATTAGTTTTTAACGCAATCTTCTTTTTATTTCATTTAATTTGTATCATTTCATGTTTTCTTGTTTATCGAAATCTCTTTTTGAACAGTTGTCTTACGGCTACTTGCAAGACTGATATGCCGTTGTGATCTTGTTATTGAGAAGGTAACTAAGCCACAGCAACGCGTCACCGGGTAGTTAATTAATTATATTAAAAAGTTCAAACCACATGGGGCCCCATACATTGAAACTCAAAAAATGCAGTTTTTTAACATATTTTATTATGAAGCCTTGTTTGGTTGACGTTTAAGAATACATCTTTATACTTTTTTTTTTACTTGATTTCTAACGCTGTGCTTGTTGCACGGAACTAGGACTCGCATTTGTTTTCTGGTATGATCCTATACACAAAATATTTAAATGTTAAACATTCTTAAATAGAACATATAAATAACAACAAAGGGGTTAAAACACAAAAGTGGCGTATAATATCGCGCCGCGGGTGCAGTTTCGCCCCGGAGCCCCAGAGCTACGGGGCTCCAGCTTAGTTTACTGCTTGTATAAATCACTTGAATTGTTGAATGTGCGTGAAAAGCCGCGGACTTTGCGCGTATGGAGCAAACTACAAGCGAAAGAAATTAACTTATTATTGGACGGTTTGTACTATCTTCAATTCAAGGAATTTTGAAGATTTTATTGTCTATCCTATTATAGTGACTACTAGATATGTAAAACACAGTTGTAAAGATGTAAGGATATAAGGAACATCTCGCACATTTCGCAAACCGGATAGCACGTTCAATTCACTCTCTACGAATAACATATGTGAAAGGCTATCACTGTAAGCAAGTATTCCGCTGAAAATAACGCCATATTATCGATGTTTGTAATAGCTAAGTTTTAGTTAATGTTTGTTTTTCTGACACGAAAAAAAATTCAGTTGCCATTACTCGATATTAATTTTTATAAGTCTTGGGATTTTTAAATTGGGTTTAATAAAGCTCCCCACTCAGCGAGGAAATTGTATGAGTAGGTATATTACATAAAGAAACTTTCATTTTTATTACTCGTTTTGCCTTTTGCCTTCGTTAGGACTCTAAATCCCTACTCTGCGGAAAAAGTTTTAACCATTTACGAGTGAAATGTAAAAAGTTCATTTCTGACACAAATATCTAAGCGATTATACGCAGTTGGTTGTCTTGTGGTGACAGTATTATAAGCAAGGCATTAACGCATTAGAAGCACAGCTCAACAACTTGATTGGTATAAAAACATTAACAAAATACTTCATTCCGTAGCACACTTTAAGCGGTAATAAAATAAAATCATCATCATTACGTGGGAGAGCCATGCTTCGGCACGTATGGGCCGGCTCAATTCCGCTCGATACCACGGCCTCACAGAAAACCGGAAGTGAAGCATTGATTGCATTGCATTTCGCCACATGCGTGAGGTTACCGGAGGCCCTAACCCTTCCCTCTCCCCTATTCCCATCCTTCCCCTCTCCCTCCTCTCCCCTATTCCCCCTCTTCTGTTACTCCCACCTTAAGGGGCAGCAACGCACTTGTTACTCTCGAGTTACAGGTGCCCATGGGCGGCGGTAGTCATTTACCATCAGGTGATCCGTCTGCTCGTTTGCCTCCAATACCATAAAAAAAAAATCATCAAAAAACATTTAACTGTCGTCATCATCATATTCTTAATTCAAGAATTGTATATTTTGACACGAACTTTACTATGCTTAATAGGGTTAAAATTGCAAGACGACATGAATTTAGAATTGAAACTTTAATCGAATCCTAGGCTTTTATATTACTCACACGCTCGAGTGAAAATAAACCTATTGAATATTTTTTCAGGGCAATCCATCTTTGGAGAAACATTTACTATACATGTTTATTAACAGTGACCAACAACATTATTGTATTCAAAGTATCTCATTCAGCTTGCACCACACCCTACATTGCAATGCAACCCGCGGCCAATCCCATTTGTTAAATTTGCGCTGAACTATTTGGACGGCGCTTCCGTGTTGCAACGTTTCAGTTGCGTTGTATAGATCATGTGTCTTCTGTTATAACCCTAACAATAACGGTAATGGTTCACGAGTATTTATTGTTGGGCAATTCATTAAAATTCAAGTGGTGGTTTGTTTTGTTGGAATTGGTCTTGGCGTCTAATATGTCTAAGCGGTTTAAATACATAGGGTATCGACTTACTCTTTGTATTGTGTAGTGTGTGTGTAGAGTGTAACCGCTTCTTACAAGCGGTTACTAGTGCCAATAAACGCTATCTGCGGGTGGTGACTTTATCATGTAATTCATTGCAGCTTTTTGAGGTCTAGTATGGTTTACTGCTTAGAAATTTCTAAAGCGATGACGCAACTCGTAACGAAGCAATCTCAACTCGTTAACAACTGCGACTTTTTAACAACCTCGACTCGTCAACAACTCTGACTTTCAACAACTCCAACTTGAGAGCAAATCTAATTAGTACAGCAATCTGCCGTAAAGTATGCCTTAAAACAATGACATCAGTAACATTAACATTACATGTACAGACTTAAAACCGGACATATTTTGATTTCCTATGATGTCGTAATAATCTTAATTCAACAAATCTTACGAGATATTCAAACTTGTATCATCGTATCATCTGGGTTTCTGTAACATTAATAGATTGTTGTTACGGATTAATCTCAAAGGATTACGTTGAGAATGTTATCGGATATTCTATTAGATAAGATGGGTTTGTGTACCCCTGTGTTTGGCACGCTGATAATGTGGTAAATATAGAAGAATGACATACTTAAGTTAGTTAGTAAGATTTA
Source organism: Euplagia quadripunctaria (assembly GCA_963859945.1). NCBI lineage: Eukaryota > Metazoa > Arthropoda > Insecta > Lepidoptera > Erebidae > Euplagia > Euplagia quadripunctaria. The sequence continues at coordinate 21,715,769 of OY982568.1, read as the reverse complement.
TTTATATTAATAATATCGTATTATTTTTGTGGTTGAATGCTCAAATTCCTATGACTACCAATCGGATTTGGAAAATTGTTTTTGCTTTTGATAGATCTGTTGGTCTTATGGTTAGTGAACCTAATTTTGGAGACAGAGGTCGTGGATCCGATTCCCAACTAAGACAAATAATTGTGGGATGAGCACGATCATTTCTTCTGTGTATGGATGTAATTTATCTAAAATATATAGTAATATATAAAAATAAGTATGTTTATCGGCAGTCTGGTTACCATAGTACAGGGTCTGCCTAGTTGGGAATCAAACAGCCGTGTTTAAAGTGAGTCCAGTTATAATTATTATCATTAATTTTTGAAGGACATTGTAGGCTATCTAACATCGCGCTACAACTTTTAGAAGCGGAGCTGTAACCATAAACGCAATTGAAACTGCGGGAAACGGTTAGTTAAAACACTCTTTAGAGCTTACTGCCAGTCATTCTACACAGTCTATGGGTGAGGTATACGCAGGGGCATACAACGCCTTGCGTGTACAATATAACAATGCGTTCAGGATGCTGGCGGGGCCGCCTCGTTTTTGTATCGCTTCGGTGATATTTTCTGAGGCGAGGTTTGACGGCTTTAATACTGTCATCTGAAAGCGGTGTCCCTCAATTTTATGCAAAACGCGTAACAGATCCCATAGTATCTTGTAATACATATTATATAACACGTGGATAGTATGAGGTTCAACTAATCAATTTACTAACATTATGGATCTCTGCTCTGTAGTCTGATAATTATTATTAAAGATAAAATAAATTTAGAAGTGGTTTGCATTGCATTAGAATCAGCAAGAGTACAGAGTGAGATAAGAGGTAGTCTTGTGACGGAACACCGTGTGGTTTTAGTCGGTTCGATTCCGACATACCACCTCACCGTTAGCTCCGGTGAGGTGATGACCCGTGGGGGTTTCCACACGAAAAAAAAAAAAAAAAAGGGCACAGTTTTACTGGCCTGTTGGCCTAGTGGTTAGTGACCCTGACTGCTATGCCATAGGTCGTGGGTTCGATTCCCACGCGAGTCTGGGTGTTCTTTGTGTCCGTTGTTTGTATGTTTGTTGCGGGAGTTGTCTTTTAAAAAAAAAACGAAAAGATAACATCTACTCGACTCCGCATTTCAAAGCTTTTTTATCTTACAGAAGATTGAATATGGTTGTTTACTACCACTTCTATTGTATTCTGTTCTTGAGTAGAGTTGTCAAAGCGCTAGAATAGGGGGGAGGGGGGAGGGGGGGGCAGGAAGAGCGCAATCGGAGGTAGGCATGGCAACACAGAGAACGACGAACGAATAATAGGCTCGATAACCACTGACCACTGTCATCTTTGTATAGGAATAAACAAGAATATTTCTTGAAATCTAAATCACACAAATGCACTAATATTAATACCGTGCACGATTTCTTCATAATATAATTAGCCGTCCCCGCAGTTTCATCTGCGTTTATGATCAGTACTCCTCACCTATTGGTCGTAGCGTGATGTTTTATAGCCTATAGACTTCCTCGATAAAGGGGCTATCCAACACTAAAAGAATTTTTCAATTCGAACCAGTAGTTTCTGAGATTAGCGCATTCAACCAAACAAACTCTTCAGCTATATAATATAAGTATAGATAAACTGGTAATGGTTGCGTCGTACACAAGTCAGGAGTCGAATCGGTGATAAACGCAAACTACTTTACCGTAACACCGATGAGCTGCTTAACGGCCGTGCAGTAAGCTGTTGGCCTCAACGTATACCTAAATATTTTGGCACATGGTAACACAGCCTTTTTATTTGGCTATGTTGCAACAACGAAAAATATGACTTATCTCTTTAAAATTAAATTTTTCTTTTAATCAAAAGAGTATCAAAGACGCCGATGTTAGACAAACTTTATAACAAAGTGTGACGGCTCTAAGCAATGTTTATGTCTAACAATTTATCAATAAATTAAATACACACAGTCACCCTCACGTCTGTATCCCCGATGTGGTAGGCAGAAGTGTATTAAACACTATCATTTTGACCACTATGATTTGGTTCCACTTACGTTATACGGGGCAAGCCTATTGTCATCAACCGGTCACTTTGGGAGTTAGAGATAGGAAAATTGGGAGTATGTTGAAGAGTAAGAGAAGGTAAGAAGGAAAGGGATGTTGCTTATAGGGATGGGTTAGGGAGTTAAGCAATTGCTCGAGCAAATCAGGCTCGCATACCTGGAACTCGAACTTCCTGGCAACAGCCGGGAAGGCCGAGCGCTCTAAATTTATTAGAACGTAGTCCTATACAAGTATGCGTCATTAGCTGAATGCTTCTAAACTAATTATAGTCAATCCTTACTAATATTATAAATGCGAAAGTAACTCTGTCTGTCTGTATGTTGCCGTTTCACACCAAAACTACTGAACCGATTTAAATGAAATTTGGTACACACTCTAGAGCCTTAGAAAGGACATAGGCTACTTTTTAATGCGAAAAAGGGGTGTAAGGGGTTGAGAGGTGGGGATGAAAAAGTTGTATGGAAATATCGTCATATTTAAAGTTAGAAGCTTGAAACTTATTTTTTAGGCTGTTGATTCGATATAAATATACTATTTCACGCGGACGAAGTCGCGGCCACAGCTAGTATGGCAATAAATCTTAATCTTACGTAGGTTTGCCAACGCACTGTTAACTACTACGTTCCGTAATTAGAACTGTACAAAGTATGTAGAATAAAATAAGATCTATATGAAGTTTCATATGTGCGTTTTTCCTAAAACTAATATGCCTTAACAAACATGGTGCCTTACTAAACAGTCTATCGGAAGTAATGCTAGGTCATATTCACAGGTGTGGACATGTTCAGATAATCTTTTACGACATAATTATCGTTAACGTGCTGTTCCAACAATGCTGCTAGTTAGTTTTAACTATGATAGGATCAAAATGAAGCAATCTGCATTAACACGTCGTTGTAAGAAAGCTTTATAACTTTTAGCTTAGTTCAATATACAATGCCATTAAATACACTATTAGGTATCAAAGAAGACCTATTTTTTGGCAGAGTACAAATATTACACTAAGGCACTTTTTCAGCTAATTAACTATAGTTAAGCTAATTAGGTCGCTCTTGCGTTGTATGAAAGAAAAAAATATAAAAAAAAACACTATTTCGTATTAATAATATTAGTAAGGAGGTCAAGTGGTTTATAATTTATCAAAATATTATCACATAACATTACTGTAACCAACAAAATAACAGCAAAGGATTTCTTCTCCTAAACATAAGCTAAAATTAAATTTAAAATATCGCCACCCGGCAAAAAAGTTTCATAATACAAAAACAGCTATTTCGAGAAAACACGACTTTTATGCCGGTGAATTGAACAAAACAGCTCAGTGAAAAAGGGGACTTTGTTCCCTTTTTCACTGAGCTAATAATGATGTTTTTACAGCTGACCGAATGCAACATTTGCTATTCAATGCTAAAAAAATATCAAAACTTACCTAACATGTGATATGACACTTTTTTTGCCGGGTGGCGATATATATTTTGTTGTTCTCTTTTTTAGTACTTGTTTCTGTAATTTAAATACTTGTTTTTCTACATACATTTGTATGCTCAATAAGTATAAAAACAAAACAATATTTTTATTCTTTATAACGAAAAGTATCACTAACAAATAAACATGGCCCCTGATGCTAGTAGTAGTCCATAGACTTAAAAAGATTTAGACGGAGTTGCTACAATCGTAACGAAAACAAACAGTAATCTTACAATCTTTATTTGCCCCTCAAATAAGTTCTTAACATGTCTTATTCTTAAAGTTTCCGTGAACTGTTCAGGTGAATCCCTGGAGCCCCGGTTGTTAGGTCACGTCGTCGCAAGCAGTAAAATCGATGTCCGTTTATAGCCTTGCACTTCAAGAGACTTATTCTGGATGTTTTGGGATATAAGATTTTTGTGCAGAAAATAATTTCAATTGTTACGAATTTCGAGACAATTTGTTTTTACTGTTAATATTAAAATATTAAAGTGAAAACTGATACTTGACGACACTGACCTAACGAACTTACGGTGGCCGTGGTTACAGGTTAACGAGTAAATGAGACAGAAAGCTTAGTTAGTACGAGTGTTTATTTGCGTGAAAATGTGTGTCATTTTTAGGAGGATGGCGTAGTATATTTTTATGCTTGAGATATAGCTGCCCTACTGGAATGGAAAAGTACCTGACTAATGACTTATGTATATAACTCTAAAGACTGTGGTTAACGCTATTACTAACATAGTGTTGTATTTCGGATGATGAGTGTGACTATGAGCGACAGTATTGTTGTTATATGTATGTAATGGTATTGAATAAGTAATTCTACACATACCTAGTGTATGTATTACTATTATTATAAATGCGAAAGTTTGGATTGATGGATATTTGTAACTCAATCACACCAGAACGGCTAAACGGATCTGGATAAAATTTGGCACAGAGATGGATTATAGTCTGGAATAGCCCCCAAAGCTACATTTTATCCACGAAAAAATTACGGTTCCAGTGGGATAGATTCGTATTTCTACGTAAACGAAGTAGCAGCAACAGCTAGTAATACATTTATTCTTTTTTCAATTTATTATTTACTAGCAGCGCCGCGCGGTTTCACCCGCGTAAGACCCGATCCAGTGGGAATATCAGGATAAAAAGTAGCCTATGCGTTAATCCAGGTCTCCGGCTATCTACATACCAAGCTTCATCGCAATCGGTTCAGTGGTTTTTGCGTGAAAGAGTAACAAACGTCCATCCATCCATCCATCCATACTTTTACATTTATAATATTAGTGGGATTCTTTCTTCAATTTATTCTTTCGTATAGAGTTATAGACTTAACCATTGCACATATATTCATCAGAAACCTTTTTTTTTTATCGTGTGGAAACCCCCTCGGTATCACCTCACTGGAGCTAACGGTGAAGTGGTATGTCGGAATCGAACCGACTAAAACCACACGGTGTTCCGTCACAAGTGGGTCTATTGCAGGGGAACCCGGGTATACCCTAGGAAGAAGCGACCACATCATGGGCTACGGGGGGCCTTACCCCCCTCCAGATCAGAGAGGTGCGTGGAACACGTCGCGCCACCGTCTCGGGCCTGCTTCTGCAAGGGTAACGGTCAGCCCGACCCTCAGGCCAGCGCTCATTAAGGCCGGAGATCATTTTGCGCTCTCCGGCGCCTGGTGCGTCTTCTGCGGGATGGGAGAGTACTTGTCCTCTCCCGTTGCCGTTCCGCCGCCTCTTTAGCCAACATCACCTCCTCGCAAAACTCGCACTCTCACTCATTCATCAGAAACCTACTATACTTTCAAATTTCTCCTTTGTGTTCTTCAAAATATACAGGTCATAAATGGACTGGGCAATAGACTCCAGAAAAAAACAAAACAACTAATGAATGAATTATTCACCTTTGTAAAACCTATTAGTAAAAGTAACTCGAAAAATTTTTCACTTTTATACCATGTAATGTTCCACCTAAAGATTACTTGAATAAGTGGACCAGGCAATATTACTAAAGCTAAATTCAAGCTAAGTCCTTTGATTCAATGTCTGTGATTACCTAGATTACATAACGCTTCTGTATTTTGTAACCTACTTAATAAACTAATACAGTAAGAGTAAATCGAGCCTTTTTTCTAAGAGAACAAAAAGCGTTGAAGCAGTATGGGGTTTCTTTTTGTTTTTATAATTAATTAAATAAATTAAAAAATGTCTGAAAACAATATATTTGTAAGTAGCAGCGCCCAGCGGTTTCACCCGCGTAAGTCCCGATCCTGTGGGAATATCGGGATAAAAAGTAGTCTATATGTTAATCCAGGTCTCCAGCTATCTACATACCAAGTTTCATCGCAATCGGTTCAGTAGTTTTGGCGTGAAAGAGTAACATACATCCATCCATCCATCCAAACTTTCACATTATAAATATTCGTGGGATTCTGATAGCCATTTAAAATGTTTTAATTGTGTGTAATACAGTTAACAAATTTTGCTGATAACTTTTGAAAATACCCTCATGTAATTTTAACTCTTTTTAGAATGGAATAACGAAATCTATAACGTACATTTTGAAAATCAGATGTGTAAATGCAACTGTTGTATTTTTATCTTCACAATCGTTTTCAAAGAATCAAGACTGAAGAAATGTAAATTTACACATTACATTAATGGAAATTAAGGCATTTTGGGTCAAGATTGACCAAGCTGTACTGGTTGAAACATCCCGTTAATTCCGCGATACCTTAAAATTTATTAAGTATGCAATTCTATACAGCACATTATTATGTAGTTAATACTTAATACACGCAAGAGGAAATTCTCTTGTCTGAAAATTAGAATTGTATTGCTATAAATCCTGAATAAGTCCCCAAATGAAACATTAAACTGGTATCGATGAATTTACGACTTGACTGATATAGAGCTCGTATAAACCGGCGATTTTATGATGTCGACCGGTCACTGTGGAACAGTATCGTGAAGTTGTAACTGCTAGTGGAGTTTTTAAATGGGCTTCGGATTACGTGTTTAAGCTAAGGGTTGAAAATCACAAACAAAACACTGTATTCGTTGACAGATTTATAGTAACTAGACAATTTGATTGGGATAACGATGATATTACTAATTTTTAGATATAACAAGTAGTTAATGGTAAAAATGGTTACTAAGCATTGTCTAGAACTTGGCAATCCAAGAGCAAACCAATGTGACAAAATACTGTAGCTAATTATTTAATGTCTATGATTCTTGGTTATCCTTGGAAAAACCCAATATAAATGTACATTAAATTTAAATAATATACTGATAATTTTCAAAAAAGATTTGAAATATTTGGAAACTACTATGATATAACCACTTGAAAAAACATGAATTATCTTTTTTTTTCTACACCCGTGGCCACTACACAAGAACATATCGACGAAACACCGTGTCGATTTTAGTCGAATCGAGTCGGTTATGTGACGCTCCGTCAGAGCAAAACAAAAGACTTCAAACGTGAGTCTAGAGGGCCGACTTTCTTTGCAAATTTCAAATTGCGCAATCTTTACTACAACGGTGTACTAAACCTACATACCTACATTAAAATTAAACCCTACTACAAAAACTAGGGCCTAGACACGTAGAACGTGTTAAATCGTAATATAACATAATTATTCAATAACTACATAACCAATTCAGTGAACAGAGGTATCAGCGTCTCCATAATTACCACAAGATTCGCTTGTGTAACAGAAACACTATCCATAAATCATAGAATTCAATTAGTAACGGGACTAAACCGAGTAACGATGTATCGAACCATTTGTAACTGTGTAAACACTGCATAATACATAACTATAAATGCATCTACGTATTTAATATACTCGTTAGTATCACAGTGGTTGAGAGAAAAAGGTCTGTGCTCACCGAGAGGGGCTATAATAGTGTTGTTTATTTGCGTTAGGTAAATGTTGGACCATTCATAAAAATAAATTGGGAACTTTTGCAGTACAATGAACAGTTTTCTTTGTATTCACGTAAACGTACTTATACATAAAAGAGAAAGAAATAAGAAAAGACTCAAATAAATCTATTTTCGATGTTATTAAAACAAATTCTTACAACCATACAATCCTTTGAAAGGGCTTACCCAAATTGACACCTAGAAAAAATAAATAATAACATTACAAGCATTTATTTTATCATGTGATTGAAAAAATATATCAGACTAGATTAAATCATGTGTTATGTGTGTATCAAGTTTATACTCTAAATTTATTTTTAATTATAGAAGGACAACAATCCCACTAATCCCACTAATATTATAAATGTGAAAGTTTGGATGGATACATGGATGGATGGATGGATGGATGTTTGTTACTCTTTCACGCAAAAACCACTGAACCGATTGCTATGAAACTTGGTATGTAGAAAGTTGAAGACCTGTATTAACGCATAGGCTACCTTTTATCCCGATATTCCCACGGGATCGGGACTTACGCGGGTGAAACCGTGGGGTGCTGCTAGTAATTCAATAAAATTATCAAAATTTTTAATATATGGCCCAGCTTAGTGGGTGTAAATCCTTACACGAGTAATACAGTTCAGTGCTAAGGTTTCTAAACTAAATGTATTGAAATCGTTTTGAATATTCATAGTTCATTGTTACCTCACTACCATATCTATTTAATCTGAGGTGTATTGACAGCATTAGTTGAATGAGCACCCGTCCAGGTGTGAGAACCATCTCAGGTTTCATTTAAATTATTACTTGCGTTTGCCCGCGGCTTTGCTCACGTTGAAGTTATTTTTCTATATTTTTTTCTGGATGAAAGGTATCTTATGTCTTTTTCTGTACCCGTGATAAGGTGTATGTAAAATTTCACGATGATTGGTTGGGTAGTTAATGTGTGAAAGCTTAACATATAAACAAAGTCACATTCGCAGTTATAGGTAACTAGGTATTGTTTATTCTCGTGGAAATTTTGGTAAAATCTATCCCACAGAAATTGTACATTTTGTTGAGATAAGCCTATGTGCTATTACAGACTATAGTCTATTTGCGTGCCAAATTTCATCCAGATCCGTTCAGCTGTTTTTGCGAGTTTTTGTGGGAGAGTCATGCTTCGGCACGTATGGGCCGGCTCGACCGGAGTGATACCACGGCCTCACAGAAAATCAGCAGTGAAGCATTGCTTTTCGCTGCGTGAGTGAGGTTATCGGAGGCCTTAACCCTTCCCTCTCCCCCACTCTTCCCCCTCTCCCCTACTACCACCTTAAAGGCTGGCAATGCATTTGTGACTCTTGAGTTGCAGGTGCCTATGGGCGGCGGTAGTCATTTACCATCAGGTGACCCATCTGCTCGTTTACCCCGTATACCATAAAAAAAATCCATCCGTCCATCCTCACAAACTTTCGCCTTTATAATATTCTCTAATTGGTCACAGACTACTTAAGATTAAGTAATTTATGATTAAGAGACATATATTATTACATTTAGTTGGAAGGGTTTAAGGCGTAAAAAATATAATCATTGTTTATCTGTACTGTTTGTACAAGCTAGTCAAAAATTAAGACTATTGGTTTCATTTAAAAGCCTAGTCACAAAGAAAGTTAGTGACACAACACTAACTTTGGTTATTGAGATATAGAAGGTGGGTATATGCTTGTAGTATATAGAATTACCTTAAATACGAGCAAAAAAAAATCTTTAAATTGAACTCAAACAAAAAGAAGAAGCCCTCAGCCGACACGAAAATCTACTCAGTAACAAAATAATTACTCTCGACCTATTTTTTTCACAGCCATCCGAAATCAGAAGCGGTACAGTTTATATTAAATTCAACAGCACAGGATTACAATATTGAATAGCGAATGAGTATTTCGCTGGTAGGAGAAAAAAGTATACCCTTGTAAATTATTCAGGGACAATCACTGGCCATCTCATTTATTCATACACTAGGTCTCGGTAGCCACTGCGTTGGCATTCATATTTGGCGTGATGGAATTGTGTAGTGAATCCGTCATGTAAATGGGTATCTCGACGTATATGAGTTTTATTGATGACTTGCTTTTTTGTGTCACGGTTTTTTGTGAACGTGACCAGCGATGGATGACAAGCGATTTGAAATATGCGAGTGAGCTGTCAGATGAAATAGGACATATTGTTTTGCAATCCGAATCTAGAATAGAAGAGTATGTTGCGGGTTTGTGTTTTGAATTTATTCTTACGGTTTTTAGTATACCATATTGACATATGATTTAATAGTCCATATTTCGTAGAATTGGATCCATGTATTATAGCGAAATATATTACTAAAACATTTTTTCAAAACCTGTTTAACAAAATTAAATTAATAACTTTACTAAGCAAAATTAAATATTCCTAATTATTATTTACATACACACAGTAGCTTGTTAAAACAGAAATTCTGAGTGATATAAAAAAAAAAATATCTCACTTCGCTTGGGCGGTTTTATATATTACTTCTCTTTTAAGCTCTTGTTGTAATGTGTGTAAGAACAACATGCGATGATTTTTCAATGTTATCTCTTTTGTTACTCAAAGACATCACGCATCACGGCACATATTTTTGACTTTATATCTTCAAAGCATTAAACATTTTGTTTTTTTTCTAAAGAACATATACATTGATAGCAATGTATACATACACATAGTACCTACGTAGCGAAGTGCAGCAAAGCATTTCGATAACCTAAGTTTCTCCTGAATACCCTATTGAAGGTATCATCTTAGATGATATTTACTAATATCGTCTAAACCTATTGAGTCTATTGACCGTAGCTAACATCAATGCATGATATTGCGCCAATCAGTCTTGGCAATTTGAACGGATCGAGGTAAGATGTTACATCGTAATTAAGCTGTTGCTCTGGTTCTATGCCTATTGAATGGGACATTTACCTACGTTGACAGACGACAATCCTGAAAGGGCTGATTGATTCTAAGACAGAGTTCATTTCATTTAGTGCTTTCAGTTGTAAACACATAAATATATTAGACATTTATTTACATATGTTTATTTCAAGAATGTTATACTTGGCATTATATTGTTGCTTCAGAAGAAATTGACTGAAACATCCCTGGTTGTCTACGCAATTGGTGTGATTTAACGTAGACAAGTTACTACTTGTCTACGTTCAATCTTTCTTGGAACTTGGTGAGTCTTTCTTGGGTTCGAAAGTCTCATTCAAAAAATTAAGGATGAGCCCAAATAATACTAATACGCAATATATAACCATTACTAATTCGTCACCAGTAAAAAACTGATAGAATTATTTTAGGAACAGTAAAGACATAGCGTAAAACATAAAAAAAAATTTCTAGCTGCAGGTAAACACGAATCTCTTTTTAGTTGTTTTATTATAGTAAATTATTAAATGATTGTCAAGTGTGTTAATGTGTTAGATGTATAAAAATGAATGTTATTTAATAAACGTTTATATATAAATGTATATGTATTAAGAACAACGCAATCTCCTTGGCAAACTATCTATGTTGTCAGTTGTAATAATAGTATATACGTAGGAATTTTCAGTACAAGTGAAGGTCTTGTCTACGCCTCAATCTAATATATTTGTATCAAGATAAATACATAATAGAATACACACCAGATTATACTGCTTACTTGTTTATTTTACAACAATAATTTAACTCTATAATCAAACAAACTTGACTGGTGCGTACGTGTTGGTACTAAAATTCAAAATATAGCTACAGGCATTAGTCAGGAGTTAGACGAGACTAGAGTTCTCGAAGCAGATGAGAATTAATACCACTTGATATTCCTGAGTGCTTCAATACAAATGTTAATATTATACCATCCATTAGTACACCAAGATTTATTTACATTGCTTAATATAATGTGTATACTTAGGCAATACATTAATTTATATTAGTTTATTCTAAGACGTTGTCTGTGTTTTAGTTGACAAATTGACTCTCTTTCTCGTTAATAATTATTACGTTTAAGGTGTCTGAAATTGTATGCGTTCATTATGCCGAGATTTTATGTTTTCTTATTTTATGCAAAGTACATATAACAGTAATACGTACAAAACAATTGATATCAAAGGTACTTTAACGAACATGAATGCAATTATTGCCATTATTAAACTTAATAATAAAATCATTGTAAGAAAAATAATTAAGAGTAGTGATTTTGGCGTTCAGATAAAAATTACGACGGGAGTTATGAATAAAATAGTTTCTATTAATATCAACACTACTACTATTACTATTATTTAATACTAGCAGCGCCCCACGGTTTCACCCACGTAAGTCCCGATCCCGTGGGAATATCGAGATAAAAGCCTATGCGTTAATCCAGGTCTCCAGCTATCTACATACCAAGTTTCATCGCAATCGGTTGTTTTATACATGATTAAGTAACAAACATCCATCCATCCATCCATTCATCCATCCAAACTTTCACATTTATAATATTAGTGATTATGCCGATGCCAGATTTCCAGATCTCACCGAGGACCAACTTAATAAACCTGAGAGACCCCAGAACGTTGGTATAAGATTCATATTTGGTATTCGCAAATATTATAGTGTCTCTGAGTTTCGCACAAAGCTCAGCTGGTGACCTATACGTCTAAGCTATGTTCACATTTTTTCTCTTTTGTACAATATTCAAGAACCCATTCCCACTCAAAATCCTAAGACCATCGGATAATGCAAATGCAGGCACATTCGACAAACTTTTTGGACAAATCTTTTTATGTTCAAGCTCTGCGGTTGTGAAATACCTTACTGGCTAGTAGTTATTATTATAATATAATAGTATTGTAGAAAAATTTAAAAACTTTTTAAAAACCTATCTAGTAGAATCCTAAGTCATTATTTTTTATTTACAATTTTTTCTATTTCTGTTAAGAAAGTTCACTCTCAATACACCAGAAACTGCACTACAACTCTTCTTAATAACTTCTTCTTTATTTATTTATTTTAATAAATAGATTTATTATTATTGTTATTATTACATTGTATTTGTTGCAATGTATTTACATTGTATTTGTTCCAAGCGTTGGCCCTATATTAAAAAGCATAGCAGCAGATAGCAACAATTTAAGAAACTTTGTCGAACAAACTTGTACGATCTAAATATAATGGAAAAGTAGACACTGGAAAGTTGTGAGCCGTTTCCATCAGTTTAGCGCAAATATTTGTGCAAACATTTGTTATCTGGTGTCACATATTACAGGCTGCAGCGTTTTGTACAGAAGTTACAAAAACATTTTGTGACAACATCCTTGCTACAAGGTAACTGTAAGAGTTTAACAGTACAGTATCTAGGAGCACGAAAGTGCGCGGGCAAGTTCTCGCGCCCAAAGCTAGTACTATATTTATACGAACCATTTTGAGCTATTTTTAAACCCTCTCTAACTCAAGATCGGATAAACCTATTGAAATGACGTATACGCCGTAAGGGCCTTCTGACTCCACCATATGCCAAATTTCAAAACAACAACAACTTTAATACTTTACGAGAAATAAACGTCTGAAAATCATAAATTTTGAGGGAGATTGACTGACTGACAGATCATAAAAAATCGATGTCTCGACTTTTAGGCCATATAGTTGTATTAAGTAGTAGTATTTTGGTACAGGCCTAGGCTTTGTCAAAAGAAGAAAGAATATACTCGTACCTTAAAATCCGGAAAATGGCTAAGCCATTAACCTATCATCTATCATCATGCATGACCGCCACGGTAGAGAAATTGCAAGCGGAGCGAGCCGCGTGCCGCTTTCTCGACTTCAGGCAAACAAAAATATCTGCAATGAAATAAAGAATGGTTGAACTTTGACGCTATGGCGCTTATTTTTATTAAGGACAAAGAACTTGCCCTTACATTCACATTTATATTTTATTACACCCGTACATCTGTAAAGATACACACAGTAGTAATGTGACCAAAATTTACCACAGTCTTTTAATTATAACGAGGCTATTAACTCGTTGTGGTTGCGTTGTGAATACATAATAACTTATTTTTCAATTTAAATTACAAATGTTTTGCCCCTCCAAAATAAACGGATGATTCTAGTACCAGGTTTAGCGATCACGTCTGTTGGGTAAGGACTTAATGGTCGATGTTGGGAAGTTGTATATAATATGATTCATCATTCTCATCTCATCAGATGTAGCTTCACTCTGCATTCTCTATCGCATGTATCATGGGGAGTGCTCCGAGGAATTGTTCGGACTTATACAGGCCGCAACGTATCGCCATTGTTCAACGCGACAAAACTTTCATCCCCATCACCTGGATAATTGGCAATCCACCACTGTGCGGTTCTCCTGAAATTTTTTTCTTCGCACCACCAATCTCTGGAACAAATTGTCGCCTGCGGTATTTCCGGACTGATACGACCTTCAAACCTTCAAGAAAAGAGCGTACTCCTATCTCAAAGGCCGGTAACGCACTTGTGACTCCTAAGTTGCAGGTGTCCATGGGCGATGGTAGTCGCTTACCATCAGGTGACCCGTCTGCTCGTTTGCCCCCTATAATATATTAAAAAAAACAATCATCAAAAGAACTTTATTACGCGATGGAGGATCAGTAGTTATTAGTTCGAATTGTCTTCGCTGGACGGTGCGCTAAAGTACATTTTTGGTGTACGTGGATGATGTAATAAAGTCTGGTATCTTTTTCCCTCACTTTCGCCAGTCGCTTGTAATCTGCAATACATACGTAAAAGCTCGTGGGCCACAGATAAAAAGTTATAAGGATTTCCACGACACGCCGCGCGAAATGAGAGAAGTTGCGGCCTGTTGTTACTTATGCGTACCTCACGTTGATCCATCCCCATCTTTGTGTACGCAAATGTTCATGCGATCGGCAATATGGAGGATGGCTTTTAAAATTAAGTACTTACCTTGAGTTTGTTTGAAGTGTTACAATTTACATTTTGTAGAACAGTTGTAAGCAATCTGAAGGTGTTTTGTAATCACTCTCTTACTTAAACAGGCGGTGTAATATTTAGTAAAACTGAAGTTTTATAAAGAATTAGCTACACGTTAAAATTTCATCGTCACCCAATTTTAATGACAATTTAAGAATAGCTATTTGATCCTCATTTTTATCTATCTTCATGAGCAATAAACCATTTTCCGCTTTATCGTCGCAAATAATGACCAAAAATAGCCGATTTTTTTAATAGTATTAGGCTACTCCTGTTGGTAAATATTATTAGGATTGGATCTGATTTTTAACAGCGGAAAGTTAACGAATAGACAGACAGATTTACAATTATGATATTAGTTGGTACATAATTGGATCGCTGTTTAATTTTTGTCATCTCAGGTCTACATTATAGTAGGTCATATTTGGGTAATCTTGATAGTAGATAGCATAGTGGTATTGCAAACTGCGACTGTATCAAATGTTGTTGTTGTTGGGAGTTAGGTGCGATAATAATTATATGTGATTTATAAATAAAAGTTCTAAATCTGAATAAACTTTGTGTCCTGTTTGTATGGCTAATTTACTAGTATGGAGTTGTAAGATAATACTGAAATAGTTTTTTTTCGATGGGCATCACTTAAGGAGGTCAGACATCTCTTTAATAAGTTGTTTCAGAAAACTTTTTAAAATTCTCATTTTAAGTACACAGTGACATTGTTAACGTGTTTATTAATTTGATTGTATAAGTATTGGCCAATGAGCATACGGTCTGTCTGAAGGCAAGTGGTTACCGTTACCCTCGTTCGTATGAAGAACAACTACAGTGTCTTTGGTAAGACAACACTGACGATCTCTCAAATCAGATGGAAACACAAGTAACACTTGAAGAAATTTGCTATTCACTACCTCTCGTCAAACATATTGAAGCTGTCTATATAACTTCTGCAGATTCCGACAATCCATTCAACTACAACGCATGTGTTGGTTAAGCACAGGTCGTTATACGAAGCCAGCTTTGAGGTAATGCTTTGACTGCCACTCAAAGGAATGCCATTACTAGTGAGAGTGCAGTAAACATTGCTTTAATTTATCTGTCGCAGGTGGTTCATTTTTATCCACCATTATAAATTGACAAGCGGATTTGTAACGATTGATGTGTTTAAATTGTCATATACGTAACAAATCGTTTTACAGATGCTGGCTGTTTAAGTCAAAAGCGAAAAGATTAAAATATATTGTACAAAAAAATAAGTCCACTAAGTTTTTTTTTTTCTTAAAAAAGACGACTCCCGCATTATTTACAAACATACAAACAATGGACACGAAGAACATCCAGATTCGGGTGGGAATCGAACCCACGACCTATGGCATAGCAGTTAGGGCCACTAACCACTAAGTCAACAGGTCAGTCAAACATGACAAAGAGTGACGGTGACACCGGCTATTGAGGTTTTAAAGATCTTTAAAAGTAGGAGAGATCATTAAATCTTAAACCTTTGCTTTGTATAACAACTGCGCTCAATCAATGTATATTGAAGTTAAATGGATTTACTGAATACATGGAAGTCAGGTAGACAACCTTACATGAAGATAAACAAAGTAAATTTCTATATTTCTATTATTTCTAATTAACACATATAACATTCACCTTCAAATACATAAAGCTCAATTACATCAAATACACAAGCAAATTTAAGTCAATATCATATAACATTTCGATGGGAACGTTACGTTCATAGTCTACAAAACATGAGCTGCCAGGCGGCCAGCAAATACAGCTATTATCGCGTCTTTATAATCGAAAAAGAGAATGAGGCCTAACTTCAGAGCATTGAAATAGACACAAGAACTGTTTTTGTTGTAATCGTGAGACTAATAAACTCTCTCTTCCTTCCTCGCCCTTTATTCCCCCTTTCTGTACTCCCACCTTAAAAGCCGGAAACGCGCTTGTGACTTTTGAGTTACAGGTGCTCATGGACGGCGGTAGTCACTTACCATCAGGTGACCCGAGTGCTCGTTTGCCCCCTATACTTAACATAAAAAAAGGTTTTGTTATCCACAGCATAGCAAGCTTCAATAGGCTGAGCTTTCAGTTTCTATTAAGGTGGGCCCTATCTATGAACATAAAAATAAAAATTAAAACCTTGACTGAAATGCCGTAGTTTTCAAAACTTGAATCATGTTCTATATCAACTTCAACTTACTATTTTCAAGTGAAAGATTAGTTTTAGGTTAGTAACTATGAAAATATTTCACTAGTAAAAAGTTGATCGCTTCTTTCATATATTGTAACCATACATAACGTCATTAAATTTGGAGTATCCTCCGCTCAGATGGGACTCCGGTCATTTATCATTTCGTCCGTCAGTCACTGACAAAAAAAACAGTACGAACAAATCGCGGCCTTCGGAACGTTATTGGATAATATTAGCGTTGTGTCAAAATACTTAGACATATTCGGGACAAGTATTGAGTGCAGTATTATGGAATAATATTTTATAATATTTCGTAATTAAAAAAATATAATTTTCGTAAAAAAAGGTTTTTTAGGGGTTCATAAAGCCTGGCCCATTATTACCTTTATATAAATGTTTTCGCCGAGTGATTGAGGTTACCGGAGGCCCTTACCCTCCCTCTCGGGGCTTTCCCCCCCTTTCCCTATTCCCACCTTAAAGGACGGCAATGCACTTGTGACTCTTGAGTTACCGTGGGCGGCGGTAGTCATTTACCATTAGGTGACCCGTCTGCTCGTTTACCCTCTATACCATAAAAAAGAAAAAAGAATTCCGTTCATGTTTTTTTCAAGAATACTAGTAACGTGGGTTATTAGTATTCTTGTTAACCCCGAAGGATTTTCGAACCCGCAACCAATTGATCGCAAATCCGACGCCTTAACCATTTTGTTACCACCGCTTTAATTGTTTAAAATAAAGGCGATAATAACAGTGACATGTGGTGTCAACCTTCACATTAATAACAGAATTACCATAATCTAGATAAAAATAAATTATCGGCTACAATTATTTTTCATCAAGTTATATAAATACTGTTTTAATAATAAAATACGATCAATTCAAAAGTGACTAATTTCTAAACCTTACTTTTCCAACAAATCTTAGACTATTGTTAAATTTATCAGAGACAAGATAAATGGGCTCACGTAATCCTGCACCTAGACTACAATGAAATTAAGTTGAAACCAAGAAATAAAATTGAGAATTCCATTTGTAATATGTAGACTTACACCACGTAAAATCTTTGTATGATTTCATTGCTAAGTGCTAGGAAAGAAAAAAGGTGGTGTATTTTCTTTTTGTTTATCAGCAAGATAAAAATTGTAGGTACCGTTCGATAACTATTTAAAATGTTAATAATATGTTTTTATGACTTTTTAATTAAGTCAATAGTTAAGGTAATATCTAACGTGTAACGGCTTGTAACCTTTTCAATCTTCTAGAAAATGAACATGGTCAGAGTTAAAAATACTACAGATGAAAGTTGGTTCAAAAATACAATAGGCTTCAGTTTCTGAAATATTCGATATTTGAGTATGGATTACCGTTTCAGATTTTTTTTAGTATCTTAAGAAATACTTATCATAAAATACATATTACCCGTAAATATTAGTTCAGATTACTGAAGCAGTCAGTGCATGGTATAACTCACATTTTTCATCTTTTTAATACGCTTTCATTGAATATACTTTTAATTATATCATTATATTAATACGTGAAGAGAATTCTTTGTACCCCATTTTAAGAAAATTTCGCGACCGTAGTAACGTGAATTTTGGAATATTTAGAAGTGCAGAAAGCTAAAATTTTTAAACAATATGTCTCACAACTTTAAAAATTACGTGAAAACAGCTTAATGAAATTACACGCGCCCATTAAATCTATACAATGACAACTCAAGTTATACTGGCCATTGAAGAAGCCCTGGTCGAAATTCGACCACTACGTGATCTCTAGTACAGGTAAATGAATCTTGGACGCCAATTTTAACCTATTTTTAAATGTCGTAAGGAAATTAAACTTTGATATTTTGTTCGGATAACAATACTAAAATTGGGCTTAGTAACGGTGGTCTGTTAAAGAAACCAGAAGTTGGATAGTGGTAACCCATTTTTACTTTTTAATTCGGTTTGCTATTAAAGCGTGTTATTTTAGTTTTTCTAACCTATAATTTATTATTACCTAATGTCTATTGTGAACATCAAAATTTTTTGAAATGAAAACTTTTTTAGGCACGTTGTACTTTTTTGCTAAGGGGAAAATGCACTGAACTCGCACCGTCACGTTAATAATACGTATATAGATCCACTAAAAGGCGCTAATCTAAACATTGAGTTCTGTCAGCTCCTTATTAATTAAGCTTTAAAAATATAATTAGTTCAATAAAGTACTTATTGTGTGCGCAATTCATATGGTAAGGTGAAAATGTATAACGCCTATAGTGCTCAATAGCGAAAACCTTTATTCAAAATTTCGTCCAAACGTACGTCAGTTTGATGGATGTCACTAGTATCCGGCAACTCGGCAACTCACAATTACTTATTAACATTTTTTTAAGTAAAAACTTCTTTAGGCACGTTGGGCACTTTTGGTATGGGTCACCGTCACGCTCAAATGACAGATGTATCAGTTATGTTTTCACTTCTGACGTGCAGTCCTACGACTGACAGTTTTTTTTCTCGTTTTATTTGACTACCTACCAGACTACCTGAATTCAAATCCATGAAGATGTAAAACAATTTAATTATACTAACAAAATTAGTTTGTTAATGAATCACAGTTTGATGTTTCGAAACTGGTTAGCTGTTTGTTCATATTGTTATAAAGGCACCTCTGAAAATAATCGGGCACTTTAAATGGCGGTCCGGCATTTGAAATAGGAATTAGATTTAAGTTGGCTTAGTATGGCAACCCTTGGTCTCGGTGTGCAGAGTTAAGAAGGTTTAACTTAAGCTTTGACCTATTTAGACAGAAATCTTATTTGTAGATTTAAAATTAGAACTAGATTGACAATATCTGTGGTGCTATGTGTGTTAGTAAGAACTTTAAGAAAGAAACTTTAAAAATGACGAATTTCAAATTTCGGTTTTCATAGTTTTTCAACAATTTGTTTAAAAGGAGACTACAAACACATTGCTACATATACCGGTACAAAATGGCCTAACCAGTCTACGCATTCGTGAATTATATATTACTAGCAACCCGCCCCGGCTTCGCACGGGTAGCAGGGATATCTTCAACAATCATCATCATATTTCAACCAATTTACACAAAACTTAACAAATTATATGCCTAAACTTTCCTCATGAATCGCTCTATCTATTGGTGAAAACCACATGAAAATTCGTTTAGTAGTTTTTGAGTTTATCGCGAACAGACAGACAGACAGACGCGGCGGGGGTCTTTGTTTCATAATATGTAGTGATTAATAGAAAAGTTTGTGCATGGACGGATGTATGTTACACTTTCACGCAAAAACGCCTGAACGGATCTGGATGAAATTTGTCAAAGAAATAGATTAAAGTTTGAAACAGCGAATAGGCTACTGTTTATCCCAGAAAATGTACGGTTCCTGTGGTATACATTTCACCGAAATTTCCACGTGAACGAAGTCGTAGACAACAGTTGGTTACATATTATATGTTTTGGATAGCAGATAACCTCTGACTACAGGTTAAATCTTAATAACGTAGTACGTACAAAATAGCTACTTTACAGGAGAGCGAAAAGATCTAAGAAGTGTGTGTTTTTTTTAATGGACATAATGATTCATGAGGAAGGTTTAGGTGTATAATTTGTACCCGTGCGAAGCCGGGGCGGGTTTCTGGTATATTATAAAGTAAGAAAGTAGTAAGAAGAGTGAGATAATTTTAAAACTGTAGATTGTAAATCGACAATGTTATTTGAGGTATTACAGACGCATAGTATTTTATATACATTAAAATGAATTTGATTTTTGTTAATCGTCTTCAAAAAAGGAGGAGGTTCTATGTTCCACTGTAGATATGTATATTTTTTCTGTATGTTCACCGATTACTCAAAGACGCCTGGACCGATTTGGAAAATTATTATTTTGTTTGAAAGGGTATACTTCCCAGGTGGTAACATGGTTATCAGGTCAGGATCTGATGATAGGATCTTTGAGAAATAGAGGGAACTCTTAAAATTTTATAGGCACATTTGAAGCGATTTGGGTATTTTGAGGCGCATTGAAGTCGGTGATACTTTTTTAAAAGATAATTATTGTTCTCCCAGTATCTTATACTAAGTTTATCCTTATAAAATAAAATTTTCTTAAATTATTTTTATCTGTCTTTATGAGCCATCATTACACAGAAGAAGATTCTACCTCTAAAAAGACAGTATAGACAAGCCTAAACGACACACGCAGAGAAGGAGACTGCGACTCACAATGCCATAAATAATGCATTTTATCCTGGCGTCTAACTACTAACTCCAGTAAACCTTCGCGAGGACTTCGGCACTCCAGACGAAGCCGGTAAAGTTTCGAATATCATAAGATTTTCTAACGACAAACTTCGTTTTTGCTTCAACACTTCAGTCTACGTAGAGACAACCAGCTGAGCGGACTTGTTTCAAATTAGGCAATAGCATTTACAAGGACTGATTCATAAGTAAAGTGAAAATGCGATTCTGCGCGGTTTTGCGATGAGTGTGGAATAGGTATTAGAATAATACGGTGTTATAAAATGTTGTATCAAGACTGGGTTTGAAAGATTAATGGGTAATAGCAATATACACACATTACTATTAACTATCTAACTGTCTGTTTGGGGTGCAAGGTTTCCGCGGTGTTAACGTATTAAAAGTTTATTGTTTTAAAGCATTTATTAAAAGTGTCACAAAGTATCATAAGTAGTTTTTTTTTTTTTTTTTTTTTTTTAATTTATTTAGCGCTTAAAAGATACATAATTCACATTATTTTTAAGATACTGTAAAACCACTAGGGTTTGTAGTAAGTATCGTTAGTTCTCGTCCAGATAGGTGGTCGAATTAGTAATACAATCTAATTGTTTTGTTATAATGTTAATTGTTAGCGAATGCACCCGGTCCGTACGGTGACTACAGATACACTGCAGATTATTACGTACAATTAATTTCCTTAGGATGAAATATGTCGAGTCAACAAAAGTGTTCTGTTGTTTTATATCGAACGCTGTCGTAAATTAGCTACTATCAAATCAAATAATTTATTTGCATAACACAGGCACAAAAAGGTGTTAAACGATAATAATAAATTTATGAGCGCTGGGGTATACCTATATGTATTAGGTGTGCAAATTTGTGAGAAACAAAATGTTCTGCATGCATCTTAGAATTTTAATATTATTCTAAGTACCTACCAATAAATTTCATTAACAATGTAAACAATAACTAATAATAATTCGGTAAAAGACTTATGGGCTTTTCTCATGGATGCCGTTGTCAGAACTGGACCAAATTGAAATGGGACCACACGGGAAGCACCAGCTTTCAAATAAAAAAAGAATCATCAAAATCGGTTCACTCAGTCGAAAGTTTTCTGAGGTAACAAACAAATAATTTCAACAAAATACTACTCTACTACTACGTCTCATGGTCCCCCACACAGACAGTCGTATTGACATTTTCAGGCCAAATGCTGCCTAATAAAATTTATGCCTATCACACTTCTGTTGTTGTTGAGACATATCAGCTGCCTACAATTCAATGCTACAATTGTTGCCGCTTTGGACATGTAATATACACGCAAGATAGAGTCCATAAATAAATAAAAAAAAAAAAAGTGTTACATTATAAATAGTAGATTTGTATAATAATATATTATATTAATAGTAAAAAGTACAAAAGTAATATATTATATTAATTGTAATTAGTATCCTAATCAATACAAATAAATACACTTGAAGTGTCTGTTTATAATATTTTTTTAAGCTCATGCACGATACCTTTGCCTAAAAATCAGTTTTTAAATTTTTTATCTATCTGTCTGTCTGTTTGTTCCGGCTAATCTCCGGAACAGGTGGACTGATTTCTACAAGACTTTCACTGGCAGATAGCTGGTGTTATAAGGAGTAACTTAGACTACTTTTATTTTAGAAAAAGAATTAAGGTTCTGCGCAAAATATTTAAATATGTACACACGAGCAAAGCTGCGCGGGTACTGCTAGTCACAAAATACGGATTCATAAGTGTAGAGTAAGGACCTTAAAGAAAATTATGGACGTAATATAACACTTGTCCCTCTCAGACATTAACTTACCACAATATATTTAAACCTTCTAAATTAATATGTAAAACCGTACATGTCCTTTCAAAGTTTACTTTTTCATGACGTTTTACAGCGCCAGGTGTTTCAAACGGCCAGTACATTATTTATAGGGCGTCGGTCGGGCCGAGAGCGCGCATTAAGTGTTGGTAATAATAGATGAATGTGTGTGCGCCCTTACTTGTTGTGTAGTTAGACTGATGCATGAATAAGTACTGTTCTAGAACTGACTAGAATGTAGAAACGTTTTCTTCCGTACAACATAATAAACCTTACTTCACTACATATTATAAAACAAAGTCCCCCGCCGCGTCTCTCTGTCTGTTTGCGATAAACTGAAAAACTACCGAACGGATTTTCATGTGGTTTTCACTAATAGACAGAGTGATTCAAGAGAAAGGTTTCGGTGTATAATTTGTACCCGTGCGAAGCCGGGGCGGGTTGCTAGTAATATTATAAGTGCGAAAGTAACTCTGTCTCTCTGTCGTCCTTTCACGCCAAAACTACTGAACTGATTTAAATGAAATTTGGTACACAGTCTAGAGCCTGACAAAGGACATAGGCTACTTTTAAATGCGAAAAAGGGGCATAATGGGTTGAAAGATGGGGATGAAAAAGGAAGTATCGTCATATTTAGAGCTAGAAGCTTGAAACTTATTTTTAGGCTGTTCATTCGATATGAATACACTATTCCACGTGGACAAAGTCGTGGGCACAGCTAGTAAATAATAATAACTTGGCACATCTCACACACGGCCGTCTGATCCCAAACTAGGCAGAGCCTGTTCTATGGTAACCAGACTGCTGACAAACATACTTATATATTTCTAAATATATACATATTATATATAAATTACACCCAGACACAGAACAAATGATCATGCTTATCACACAATTATTTGTCCTGGGTGGGACTCGAACCCACGGCCGGCTCAGCAGACAAGGTCTCTAACCATTAGACCAACAGGCCAGACCACATATTGTGGACTAGTGGAAATATTGGGTTTAAACCAGACCAAGACGTTACACAAAACAGTGTTTGAAACTATATCTTTGTTTAGGCCATCCACAACATCTATTCTCTCTTCTGTGAGGGAAATTTTACTTCCGCTTAAGATGGGAGTGGTCCATTCTTTTACCACTCCGTTACTTAATATGTCCCTTTGAGTAGCAGATGGTACAGTAGAGGTGCGAGTGACGGATTCACCAACTCATTTTTTTTGTGGGTTTTTGAAGGTATACTTATTTTGGCGCGTTATGGAAAAATGATGAGAGTAAATTTTTACGATGCGCACGCACACCGTCACGAAAAACTGACACCCTGAAGTTAGCTAGTCAATATTTTAGTTTTCAAAAAAGTTACCAACTTCAGGATAGCGATAAAAATGGCTTTTACGTATAACTTTGAGTAATACGTAAGAACCACGTACGTTACTTTGTAGAATTTAAGGTTAGTTGACGGTATGTATTATTTATGACAATTTACTGTGATTATAAGTGATAAAAATGGTTTTTACATATTACTTTGAGTACGTTTGTAGAATTTGAGGTTAGTTGACGGCATGTATTATTTATTATGATATTTAAATAAACTTTATTTAACTAGATAAAAGTATAACTTATTACGTGCGTACATAATAAGTACACACGCACTTTTTTTGTACCAGGAATTTCTCAATTCTCATCTTAAATACCTATTATGTAACATAGTAATTTTGCAATACCCTCGGTGAGGTATTAATATATTTTACTATTTTACATAGCCAAAAAGGGTTAGAGTCATGACATTAGCAATATTCTAACCAAACAAAATAACAAGACTACTGTATCTAATTGAATTCTGTATTTGAATAATTTTGCTTACGCGTAAACAAATGGACATTTCTCGGGCAATAAACTC
The DNA here is from genome assembly GCA_963859945.1 of Euplagia quadripunctaria. Lineage (NCBI taxonomy): Eukaryota > Metazoa > Arthropoda > Insecta > Lepidoptera > Erebidae > Euplagia > Euplagia quadripunctaria. The sequence continues at coordinate 21,691,124 of OY982568.1, read as the reverse complement.
GGCTCATTTAACACTTGAATTTAATAAAGCTTAAAATTTAAGAGGAAAATTCCGCAGCGTCTATAGACGTCCATTACCGTGCACATTCCAATGGGTACATTTAATTTTTCTTCGAAAAAGAATCTGCTGCATCTTGCCAAGCAATTTGAAATTGGCCGAAGCTGGCTGAAATACTTCAATTTACTTTTTTTAAATTGTTCAGATTCGAAGATAGAATAGTTTTTTTTTTAAGTTTTTTTATTTCAATTTAATACAAGTGAGAATTTTTTATGTTAAATTCTTCTTAAATTCTCTACTTTTTATATTCTGGGACATGTTTACACAGCCTTTTTTAGACCCAAACTAAATAAGCTATGGGTCTAAAAATATAAATTCATACACATATTTTACTAGCAGTTCCCGCTTTGCTCGCGTGTACATATTTATATATTTTACGTGGAACCCTAATTCTTTTTCCAAACGAAATAGAATAGAATAGAATAAACTTTATTGTACACGGATAGAATTATTTTACATGGAATTGTTCATCTAGTGAATATGTACAAAGGGCGGCCTTATCGCTAAAAGTAATCTCTTACAGGCAATCTTTGGATGGACAAAGACGACAATAAATAGATGAAAGCATGGGTAGTTTTGGTGTAAAAAGTGATGATAAGGGAGATATATTGATTAGTTCAAAGAATCATAAAATACTTCTAAAGCATACAGCATTTAAAATGGTTAAAATAATAATAATAACAGTAGTAGTTGAAAATATACATATATGCAGTCATTCTTAGCAATACTATATTATTGTATACCTACACTAATCCACATACATACATATATACACTCTGTGTAAACATATACACAGATTATATACAGAAACACACATTTGCCAGTGTTTGGCAAGGAGTGTAATGTGACTCGACATGATATTTAGTCTGTATTAGTTCAGGTACAAGCAGGACTTATATACTAATGTGGTGCGTGCATATAATTATTTTACTTAATCTCTAAAGTTAATCTATAAATGTGATTACGTGCAATTATGTACATACAATATGATCGGCACACATACATATTCAAATATATTCATATACACACTTCTACGTATATAAATATAAAAATAAGAATAGTGATGAAATAGAGTTTACTGCTCCGTGGAGTTTACAGACATAGGTACACACTTTGATTATATACATGTCGGTATACAAAAGGTATAATGTGCATATTTTAAACAAAGAATAGATTAGGAAGTTAAGTAATGTTCTTTGACCATCTTGCTAAATACAGGCAATGTTTGAGCACGTCTAATAGATCCAGGCAGAGCATTCCGTAAGAGCCTAAGTTACTCCTTATAACACCAGCTATCTGCATCCATCTGAATCCATTTAGTTAATATTTTTGTTTTAAATATTTGCACTGAGAAGGTATACCGCCGAAGGTATGAGAAAGCCCGCGTGTCCTAACGTTACATTCGATTGATATTGATATATGTCATTTGATATTTAAGAACTCGATTATTTTGAAACAGTTTCACAATCATTTCGAACAATTTAGTTTAACAAATAAATTTTCATAACGAAAATTAATTATAAAATGAGTCAAATTATTTGTTTTCAACTTTATTTTAGTCTGGCAGCTGACGTATTTTATGAATTTATTGTGTTTTTGTATAATGTACTTTAATAGGAATAATTATAAACGTGTTTATCGAATAAACACTAGCTTCATTTCATTTCAATATTTAATTACAACATACTTTGTTAACGACAGTTGCAATTCGTACATTTGCTATTGAATAGATGAAATTTGTTTCGATATTTGTTTGTATTTCACACACCATTTACAATACGTGCGTCTAAATTTGATATTGTGTTTAGAATTTCATGCATATTTATTCCATGGATTTCTGTAAGCTTTTAAATGATTGACACGCATAAGGAGCTGAACAATGTACATACTGTAACCAGCTGTTACCACGGGAACCGTATATTTTCCCGATATAAAAAGTAGCTTATGTACTATTCCAGCCTATAATCTATGTTTGTGCCAAATTTAATCCAGATTTGTTCAACCGTTCTGGCGTGATTGAGTTACAAAAATGCATCCATTCAAACTTTCGCGTTTATAATATTAGTAAAGATAATCTACCTGTTTTGTTAAAAAGGGCAGGAATTATTATTATTAATAATCTATATATTAATACGTGAAGCGAAAACTTTGGATCCCTTTTTACGAAAATTGGGCGGACGGAGGAGTATGAAATTTCGCACACTTATAGTTTATACAGAGAAGAAGTGACGAATGCTAAAATTTTTTAACAATATTTGCTACAAAGTTAAAAAAAAATGCAGAAACGGGTACATCCAGCTATGAGTGTCCAGTATATATTTTGACCTCTCATGGTACAAAAGTCTATACAATGACAGGTCAAGTAATATTGGCCAATGAAATAAACCATGGTCGATATTCGACCACCACGCAATCTCTAGTTATAATAATTACTGCAGTTTGTGCCTAGTGCTACTTCAGCCATTTCTGGTCTTTTGTAGCATCTACAGTATGGGGCAAATAGCTGACAAATCGGTATCTATTTAGTAAACGTTAAAACAATAAGTTAAGCACCTTTTTGTATGAAATACTAAGCCATGACGTCACGCCTTACTGTTGTTAAATCATTCCAACCTTTAATGTTAATTTGACGAATATGAAATAAAAAGTGTAAAATAAAAGTTGACGGATATTTCACACTGTTTTAAGTTATTTTGTTGCCCTAATTGAAATTGCGAAACGTTTTTTTTTTGGTTAAAAGGGAACATGCAGAACGATGGCTCTGCCAACTGGTGGCGCAAATCCCAATATTTTACGTAAATAATACTAAACATTGGCACTTCACGTTGTTAAATAATCACATGAACTGAAAAATAAAATTTAACTAAGTGATAATGTATTATCGCATTTCTTTATGCTCGAACACTTCAAAGAAAAATAAAAATAAGTCAAATGGTATAAACTTCTATTACTTTCCGACGAATAGTACTCAACTTTCCATGGTTATGTGATAAACGACATAAATGGATAAATGCAGTAAAAAAACATATATAAGTATGAGTTTCAAAAACATTAAGAAATTACTAATAATGTTATTTGTAAACATAGCTAAGTTTTGTATGTGGTGGTACTATTCAATACAAACATATCTTGTAAGTAAACATAACCTCAAATAATTTACGTGAAAACCAAGTTCAGAAAATACTTTATTGCGTTTGAGCTTCAATTTTGCCAGTTGCCATGATTTCTAACTGTTTCTTCTACTTCTAAGACATGTCCGGATTCGAATAATTTTTGGGGTTTTGACATCATTTCTAAACCCATATTGTATAATTTTAATCATAATAATTATAAAAACGATTTAAATAAAATTTAAACATTGACGATAACACGATAACAGGTCTACAAAGTTTCTTTTTTAACCACACTGTGGCTCTTGTGATACACATAGTTTGTGCACATTCCCTAGATGTGAAAAAAAATTGCAACTTATCAAATTGTTTTTTGGTGTCTTTACTGATTGGATTGAACTAGACGCTTCTTATCTAAACGCCTTGAAAGCCTACGATTTACTGATAATAGATATAGAATTATTCAAGCGTGCATTACTGCATGCATGCTGGTGTTGGCATCAGTTGGAGTTTACATTTCCTTACACCTTTTTTCATTTTCTCTGATGAATCCTACTAATATTATAAAACGTGAAAGTTTGTGAGGATGTATGGATGTTTGTTACTCTTTCAAGCCAAAACTACTAAACCGATTGCGTTGAAACTTGGTATGTAGATAGCTGGAGACCTGGATTAACAAATAGGCTACTTTTTATCCCGATGTTCCCACGGGATCGGGACTTACGCTGGTGAAACCGCGGGGCGCCGCTAGTAGCATTATATGTGAGATACGGGAACGATAGAGGTATTTTGAAGATGTATGCGCCAGGGCTCTACCAATGTTTTTGGTTTGACTCCAGACTACGTGTTTTATACAACATTATTCTCAGTATACCAGGAAGTTCCAGTACGCTGATGTTAGTACAACAGCAACTTATACGAACGAGCAAGCGGAACTTTTAGCAAGTTATAGTGACCGAGTCTGACATTTTTGTCGCCAGCGGATTATTTTTTTTTAAAGACAACTCCCGCATTAGGAATGACTCCTGTGTCGCGGGGGACTTTACAAACATACAAACAACGGACACAAAGAACACCCAGACTCGGGTGGGAATCGAACCTACGACTTGTGGCGTAGCAGTCAGGGTCACTAACTACTAGGCCAACAGGCCAGTCAAATATAATATTACCTATCTACATATTTTGTACATGTACCTTTGAGTCTAATTGCGGAAACAGAACCCCTTTTTTTTTTTGGTGACGGGGTGTAAGATCCTCATGGATGTCCTCCGCCCTTGGGGGGACGAAGGGGTCTGTCGGACTCTTACCGACTAAAAGCCACTCCGGTGTTCCGCTACTTGCCTATGATCAGGGGAGCGAGAATCGCTATTGCATTCTTCCGCAACCCCCGACAGGCATTGACCCGTCTCACCCTAGACGGGTCCCGCACCCGGTGCGACCATCACCCGTCGGCCGCACTCCTCTGATAGCGCACGCTGAACACTGCGCGCTGCCTCGGGCCTGTATCTGTTCACTGGAAACAGAACCCTATCCCAACCAATACCAATACCTATTCACACTCCAAAATACAAGTAAATTTTTATAGAATAGGTATTTTATGTTGCGTTATAAGGATTAACGGTTCTAACTATACCTTTAATATACTTCCTTAATAAAGGGATTGTCCAACTATGATTTTTTTTTGATTTTTCACAAAATTATTATACTGCTGCAATTCATTACTAAAACAAACTTATTAAATTATTTTCTTCGAGCGGTAAAATTATAATTTAGTCAGAATAAAGGACATAGACAATGTAGCAGTTACGAAAAAATTAAATTTGGAACGACTAAATTTTAAAGCGCAATCCTTTTTCCGCTACACGAGCTGCAGTGGTTATAATCCGGACAAAAAGCCTCTTTTCCAAAACCAGGATTTATGTACTCACCTAATAGGGATCGGTTAAAGTTGAATAATATATGTGTAAATTATAAAAAATACCAGGATATTGTTGAACTCTCAGCTTGGCAGCACCCTAGTTTACTTACTAGACAAGCGTGAGGATTATACATATGCTTGATAACACTTCTATGATAAAAGAAAATTTATCGATAAAACAAAAGTTGCTCGTGGTTGCGTGTGGTTGCACGTGGTTCAGCCAGCCTATTCATTGTAAGAAGATTATATATGCTATGTAAAATTGATTGAACTCATGAATTTTAGTTTAAATTAATTTCAGGTCACTTAAAACTTTTAGAGTACATTATTTAAACACTGTATTAAGTAAAAATGTACATCAGTTGTTTACAAAAAGGGGGAAATATCATCAGTTAGATAGAAACTCAGCACCTGTAAACCCAAGCTGAAGCCCCCCCAGCTGATGGTCTTACCCCAATTGAAAGAATAGCTGACGTTTGTTGTATAAGTTTCATTGAACCCGAAATAATTTTTCATAAATCATTTTTATATAAGGTTATATGAGCAGCTGACGTATAATCCACCATTATTTTTTCAGCTGACTTTTTTAAGGTTTACAAACATCTTCTGTGCAAATTATCAAACGAACTGAAATTATTTTAAAAATTAATTTTATGAATGTATTGTACAATATGAATGCCACTATTTCATCAATTGTCGAGCAATGAGTACACAGTTCGTAATAAAATATTCCTTCAGAGATTGCAAAACCCTCACTGTATAAGACAATGATCAACAGAGCCAGATATTTTATAAGTTTACTGTGAAGAAATTCTGACTAGCAAGCGAAAATAGACTTTAAGATAAAGAACCTTTTTTATTCCGCTACTGTGTATTGTTTGCTGTATCAAAGGAGGAGCTCATGCTACCCTTCTCAAAAGTGGTAACTGAAATTAATGCTTGCAAAGCTGCTTCGCATCGATTTTCTGTAAGATATAATAGCAAACCAGTAATATCTGGTGCTGATTTTACTGAACCTTTTAGTGGCTTAAATGTATATTTATACCATCATACTCTAAAGTGGAAATATACATATCATCATCATCATTCAGCCTATTGCAGTCAGTACTAGGCATAGGCTTCTCCCAATGTGCACCAGAGCACCCATTTTACAATAATAATAAGTTGATACATCTCACACAGCCGTCTGCTCCCAAACTAGGCAGAGCCTGTACCATGGTAACCAGACAGCTGATAAATATACTTCTAAATAAATTTCTAAATACATACATATTTAAGATAAATTACACCCAGACACAGAAAAAACCCAGAACCAAACACACAATAATTGTTTGTCCTCGATGGGAATTGAATCCACGACCTCAGCTCAGCAGCTGGGGTCACTAACCACTAGATAATTTTTTCTTTAAGATTCTGATGCAAATTACAGGTGTATTTTTAAAAAATGTAGAAGTATCATACAGGCAAATCTAAATCGAAAAGTCTACCAATGTCTTTCACTTTCCTGGGAAACAAAAAACAGTACAACGATCCCCACTTGTCATGTTTTTAATTTTACTACGGATAAGTCTGAATTTCAAACCGGTTGTAAGCTGCAAAGGGTCATTTTAATATATTAAAAAGTATAATGCAGTATATTACACGTTTTTAAACTTAAACAAAAAGATACATTCAATATCAAAACAATACTATTATTCCTTCCCAAACCTGAACTAAAATCACACTAGCATTTAAATGATACCCGCAGTCCAGCACGCATAAATCGCTCTCAGTGAACACCCAGTTTTAACCGGAGATTACGAGTACTTTGTGGCTTTCACCCGCTTTTCGACCGGACAATATTTTCGAACGGGCCTTTGTAGGCCGGACCGTTGTTTACTTACGTTTGCGCTTCGAGCCGTTGCAATTGTTATTTTAACCCTGTATTGGTTGCGGTGGTATATTAAAAATCCAATGAGGGTTCTTATAAAAAAAAGGGATTGTTACTGCGGATTAAAGTTATTAATATAAGGACAAAGCATTTTATATGATAGATGCTATGTTTATGACCGTGTTTTAACAATCATTGGTGAGTTAGAATCAAATCAGTCATTGTCTGAAGTAAACGCACAATTCAAGGCGTTGAATATCAACACCCAATTAGTGCAAGCCTTCAAAGTAGCATGAAGGTTTTGTGTAATAAGTTTGAAGTTCCTGAATTTAGTGAAAATCATCCGTTAGCTAATCCCATCTATCCCCAGTAATACTTAGGCACCCATTTGTACGTAAATTGTAGTATTCTAAGTAAGTACCTACTTAGTAAATATATACCTAAATTAATTTCTTCCTTGAACAAATTAATAGGTTAGGATGCAAAATGCGGGAGGGTTAGCTTTACTTATTATTATTATTTTCTTTTAACATAGGCTTCTTATATTGTACACTGCAGCTCCTCTTTTCGCCTATGTTTCTCTATCCATCCAATAGTTGGCTGGAAGAGCTTCCTTATCGCAATGCGATAAGGTATTGTCTATGGTCGGGGGCTCAAGTATAACCTAGGAAGGAATTCCCTGTACCCCCGACAGACTTGACCACCTGTCCACAAAGCAGGTAGTCTCACCGTAGTGAGTAGGAGCCGTGTCCCTTTCAGTTTAGAAGGGCGCGCGCGGAACACGTCGCTCTGCCGTCTCGGGCCTATTTTCTTCTGTTTCGGCGCCGGGTTACCCTTCCCGACGCCTTAACCAGCGCTCATGGAGGCCGTAAGTCATTAGGTTGCCAATGGCGCCTGGTGCGTCCTCCGCGCCACGGGAGAGTGCTAGTCCTCCCCCGTTCCTTTCCGCCGCCTCTTTGGCGTAGATCACCTCTTGCTCAGTCTCAACCGACTCGACATCAGGATAGTTGTAGAACGGGACATTTGGCCCTGAATCGGCATCTATTCACCATTAATGCGACAATTTTAAACGAAAACCATCATTGTGCGATATGAAGATTAAACTTTATTCAAAGGAACATTTAAGAAAAAATATTAAACGTTATTTTGCAAGTGTACATTTAAGTTTTGCAATCAATTTAAATGTCCAATTTCACACTACATTTGCATTGTCTTTCAGTAAATGTTGTCTAGCCAGGTCGGGTGCTAACTGCAATTTACCAGATAAACTCGGTTCCATTTAGATTAAAGTGCTTTTTGAATTTCTTTTAAATGCATTACTTTCAAATGAATTTTTCGTTGCAAGTGTTGCATAGGTTAAGGTGGGTAGTAATTTGAATGTGAACTTTAGGGTTGATAATTTAATAGTTGTTTTAGATTTATGGAAATTGTTATTGTTACCCCTACAACGAGTATTACCGAGTTCAATCTGCGTCAATTAGAAAATTATATGTACTACAACTGGATGAGTCTGTGACGTTACAAATCGCATCATATGAGTTAGATGGTAATATCAACATTAATTGAGGCAGCCATAACATGCGCTTTTATCATCTTAATCAATTATTTTCCAGTTGTTGGCTCATAAAATGTACTTGGAATGAACTTTTACCATACAAGGCTTGAGTTCGGCCTACTGTCATACTTAAACTTTAATTTTTTTTTTTAATTATGAGAAGTAATTCTGAAAATCGTTGTGATGCTTTTGATTATTATCATCCTAATAATTCAAAAAAGTACACAAGTGAATGCTTTGTAGAAATGCATTGTCGTACGAGTACGTTAGCGAGCTGTTCATTAAGTCGGCAGCCGTCACAATCAAACACAGCACGGAGCAATATCTCTAGGAGGGCGGAATGAGAGTAAATCTTACGTAAGTGATACAGTCTCGGATCCCGCTCCAAATAAATCGGCGGTCGGTCTGGGCCTCTGTTGATGGTGCAGAAACAGATGTGGAAATAGGTGAAATACTCGTATATGTAGATACGTATGCGATATACTATACTATGAATATTTAATTAACTAGATACCTCTGAACATGGACATTTGCTATTAATTAAGGATACACGATTTTACTCACATGTATTTATTTGGAATTGAGCTACAAGACATAGAAATCATGGTCAGTTTTGACATCACCTCGCTGTTCACAAATCTACCGATGGAAGAGACGATGGAAGAGACTTTAAACATAATTGCAACATTGTAACAAAACACAAATGTACCTACTGCATACACGAGTTGTATAAAATTCTGTCTTGAAAGCGGTTATTTTCTATGAAGAGGAGAATACTATCTACAAGTGGATAGTGTCTATGGGCTCACCGCTGGCTCCTGTGGTGGCAAACATTTTCATGGAGTGGTTTGAAGAACTAACATGGAGCACAGCGGCAAAGAAACCCCGTTTACTGGTCGCGATATGTCGATGACATTTTCGTTCGCCGGGACTCACTGAACGACCTAAGCAGGCACCACAACGAGGTAACAGCATAAAAGAAGAAGAGAAGAATGGAGTCCTGCCGTTGGGAAAGACGCCAGTTTAGCCTAACGCCTGCAACCGACGCGGCAGCACGCCTTACCCCTAGATAAACTCCTGTCGGGTTCGAAACTAGTCAATTATCCCCGAAATATATATTTTTTAATTGAAGAGAGATAGGAGAGGTTGTGCATCGTACTTGAGTAGAGTTTGAATCCCTGAAACCCACCCAGACAACCAAATAAATATTAAGTACGTTTACACTGGTAATCCTTGTATCATTTTTTTTGCTTAAAAGAAACTCAAGCTTAGGTAAATTAATAAAATCGCAATATTATAAAAGAAAACTGGGGGTGACTTACCCTTCGCTGAAAGGAGGGGAAGAAGAGAATAATTGGCGTTTACAAAAACATTAAGTTATGACCCATAATAAAATTTTCTCTGACATTCTTTGTCAAGAAATCGATATTACTCTTAAAATTGCAGCTGATTTTACGTAATATGATGGGGCCCTGGGTTCAATAGTCGACTTGTGAAAATTATTATTAGATTGACCTGTTTGGAAATTGTCAAAAGCAGCACACAGTCACAGTCAGTCAGAAATATACCTTACAACTGAAGAGCAATAGTCCGACGATAAACTGGAGAAAAACAGTTTTAATAAAAAAAATCGTTTTAAATAATTTAAAATTTTGACACAAAAATAGGTAAAGAAGAAATATAAATATTAATGTTAATTTATCCTATCTGTATTGAAAGAAATGCTTACTCTGTGAGAGGAAAGCTGTATTGATAAATTGAGCAATCGACTGGGGCGAAGACGGCAGGGTATGGGGTGCTGCAAGCGACATAATAATTTCCACGGTACACCCAGAAGATGAGAAATTCAATCTCGGACCATTCATCCGTTTCTTGGTTTTTTTTTCGGTACGATTCCGAATCGATGTTTTAATTATAGAGTTGAGTTTTTAATATCTGTTCTGGGCAGTTCGTGGAGATTTGTTCAATAAAGTGGTCAATGTTTAGAATTGGTTTCTGATATTTTCAGAAAATGAACAAAATGTAGCTTTGATTTAGCGTGTTTAGATACACAAAGAGGCCGAGTTAAGTTCTCGATTGTAGAAATAGTTTATTTGAAACATTGCTTTGTGTTGTTTTGATGGTATTGTGACGTTGATGGTAACATAAAGCAGAGTTTAAAAATCTTAGGCTTACACGACTGACTCATGCTTATTAGAAAAACAAGACAAATTAATTTTTACAAAAATATGTATTCATTTAACGAAAGGTATTTGGTCACTATCCAGCTATCCCATTTCTTGTCTGAGGTAATAATCCTTGACGATAAATTACTTTTAAAAATTTCGAAAGACATGCGTGCAAAATTATACACTTGATTATTCAAAACAGACAAAATGCATCCTGTGATGCAGAATATTTTTTTACTTTTTTTTATGTGAGTTAAACCAGTTTACTTTCGTTCTAGATAGTATCACTATTTATTTATAAATGTTATCCCTGTTCTCGGGCACTTAGGGTCCTATACAAACTTGTATGTTGATAGTTCGTCCATCTCGGGAATCGAATCTCCAAGATTTTGACCTATTTTTTCCGAGGGATTAACTTAACTCTGCCGTTCTAAAAATACTTTCCAATACATCGACACATATACAAAAAAAAAATCCAATCGTAAAATATGCTAGTAATCGCAAAAAAAAAATAACCACAAATTAACGACTTTCCGATTTTTTCCTTTACTTGTATATGTATGGCTTCCTTTTTTCTTATTGAGGAACGAAACCCTAAAAAGAAGTGCCTTTTAATAGTACACCTTTAGAATCTTTGACCTCTCATAGAAAAGAAACTCCCCCAATAGAGATTAGACTCCATGACAGAGCGGACTTTATCAACATACTATAGTAACGTACGCAAAATACACCCAGCTAAATGTATCCTTTTCTGTATTCTATCCTTGTTTTATGGAAATTAACAACAGATCCCTTGCTCTGGTCTAAACACGGACATTTGGACACAATGCGAACTTCATTCCTCGGCTCATTTACCTACATTTTAATATTACATCAAGCGACAGAGCCCTGTGGGACAGTGTGGGAGGACCGAAAACGTTTTTGCGGTGTGATCCGTAGTATAGATGGGTATCATGTCTATTTTAGGAGTACATTAAATCTGTAGTGGTTGAGTAATATGTACCGTTTGGTTTTACAGTACTTAGAACTTTTTAATGTTGAATAAGTTTGAATTGGAGAGTAAAAGCAAATATTTAGTAAGTTTTATAGAATGTAGGAGCGTAGGTAACGAGGATCACTTAAGCGAGTATTAAAATGAAACTAAATCCATTAATCAGTTATTTATTGCTTTGCTTTTTTAATAAACTTTATCTATTTAACTATCAGTGGAGATCAACTTTAACCTCTTTGTGTTACCAATTTTGAAACGATAAAGGTTAAAAAAATCCCCATTATCAACAACGGTTGAATCAAACTCGGCGACTGAGAAAACTCGTCATAAGCCCATAGCCCACAAGAAGTGCACCGATACCATATTTCGTGGTATCGACCGAATTCGTCACATACAAGACAAGAGTTACTTGCGTCTTCTGCATCGTCATCTTCCGTTAGAACTGGCATGATGAAGATGACGATGCGTGACGATGTGTGAAGGTTTTGCGTTATTCTGATCTATCAGAATAACGTAAAACCTTCACTCATACAAGAGTATTTGAACATTGACTTATCGGTATTCAATAAAAATAGTAGTATGAGGAAATGTGCCACTTGTTCTACAAGAAAGTGCTGGTTCATTTTCTTTTAATAACTTGAGACACCTCACTCACGGCCCTCTGATCCCAAACTAGGCAGAGTGTGTACTATGTTGACCAGACCGCTAATAAACACATTTATATATTTCTAAATACATACAAAGTGTAGATAAATTGATCGTGCTCATCGTACAATTATTTGTTTATTTCATTTACAGGCGTTCAAATTGGCGGTCTTATCACTCACGGTGATTTCTTCCAGACAACCTTTATACGGATATTTACAAAATTTATTTTGTAAATATTTCAGTCGAACTGCTTGTAATGTGATTTTTTTTAAGACAACTCCCGCTTTAAGAATATACCTGTGTCGCAGGGGGCTTCACAAACATTCAAACAACGGACACAAAGAACACCCAGACTGGGGATAGCTATTTCTGGATCACACAAATATTTGTCCTGTGTGGGATTTGAACACACAACATTCGGCGCGGCGTAGTAGCGAGGTGATCACTTAAACCATTGCGCCATCCGTGCAGTCAATTGTGTAAAATATCTGGCCATTTTCAGCTTCAAATTCTCCGATGATCTCAGGTCTCGAAACGTTCTTTAAGATAAGAGGGATTATGTGGATGGAACAGAGTACTGTATGTTTGTAATTATTTCTACTAGGTGGGTATCGAACCCACGACCTCTAGCTTGGAAGTCAGGATGACTAATATAGAAGTGGTCATTCATAATATCTGTTTAGGATAAATATAAAGAAACAAAAGAGGGATGGTAAATGATTTGTGGTGTACATATGCGTCTATTTATCAACATTCTGAGGTCTAGCTATCCAGCTTAACTAATATCATAAAAAATGGCTTCCATAAATAAATAAATAATCCACTCTCACAATTTGCAAATAAATTTCCGTATTTATCATCCGCCAAAACGCTAACCTATCTTGTATTTAAAAGTGGCACGTGCTGTCTAAGGACTGCCTAATACACTGCACGCGGTAGCAATATATTCAATGAGTACCTTCGATCGGTAGTTCTGCTGATACCGTTATAGATGTCGCCATTAGCTCGCTTACAGCCTATATATTAACTTTTCGTCTGACCTCTACACCACTAAGTAAAAAAGTCCCGAATGTACGTGACTAGAAGGTCACTACTTGACCACTATTAAAAAAAAACTACTCCTGTAAAGTTACTTTGGTAATATAGGCTGCGATGTAAATTCCACAATTTTATTATGGCAAGCCTTTACATAAATGTTTAATGTAGCAGATTGATGGAATGGAATAAATTTTCATATAAATGCAAACCGTTAACAGACTACATTTCATGCCATTTAGTTTGCATGGTTTTAGTTTATTTTATGGCAGTGAAAGAAAAACTTTGAGTAAAGCAAATAGTGCCTAACGAAGTTTAGTTAAACGATGTTTAATTAGTCTCGTTAATCGTTCTCGAGGTAATACGATACAAATAAAGAGACTACAACTGTAGTATAAGTTTTTAAATGAAACAACTTGTAAGCTGTAATGAATAAATAAAACAAAGAGTGGGCTCACAAGAAAAAATGTTATAAGCATTAGCTTGGTTTGAAAAAAAATCCTTTAAAATACTTAACAAATGTATGAAGAACTCCACTTTACTACTCACCTCATTACAGCATATCTACTTCCGAAACCAATTCGATTTTGTTTCAAATTCAAAATCGTTTTTGTTTAAAATTATTTATTTTTCAAGTATTATCAGCGTCATTAAAAACATCCATTTGATTGATTATTGTAGCCTACCAACAGTCTACAACAATGATTAAATATTTAAAAATAAAAAAGGATACACTAGGTACACTAATTTACGAATCCCACTAATATTATAAATGTGAAAGTTTGGATGGATGGATGTTTGTTACTCTTTCACGCAAAAACCACTGAACCGATTGTGATGAAAATTAGTATGTAGATAGCTGGAGACCGGGATTCACGCATAGGCAACTTTTTATCCCGATATTCCTACGGGATCGGAAGGAAAATCGCGAGGCGCTGCTAGTTAACTATAATTCTATCATGCGGTTGTGTAGAATTCAAAAGTATAAAACAGCCGTCTGATCGCAAAATAGGCGGAGCCCATACTATAGTAACCAGACTGCTGATAAACATACTGATATATTACTAAATACATACATATTATAGATAAATTACATCTAGACACGAAATAAATGATCGTGCTCATCACACAATTATTTGCCCTGGGTGGGAGTCGAACCCATGACCTCTGGCAGCTGGCTCAACAGGATCCCTAGCCACTAAACCGACAGGCTCGTTGCATGATGTCAGGAACAAAAGAGACTCCTTGACGATACTAAAATACCAACTCATCACAGGGCCACAGGGTATTTTCATTACGCTTTTCTACACGGCATAAATACTTTCCCAAAAATGTTCATCATTGGAGAAGTTCTGAAAAAGATTTCGCCCTACCGCTAACAAGTTCTGCACGAAATTTCTCCACTCCATATTACTTAATACCACACAAACACGTATTATAATATGTGTTAGATATGTACACATATTTCCTACACACGAAATTCTAGCATTTGTCGTTAAAATTACGAAATTATCTCTTTGAAACAGTTTACAAATTGTATCAAGATGTAGCTGAGTTTGGGAGATAAACTACGGCTATATTTCAAAGACGAGTCGCGGTTCTTGGGTTAAGTTTCAACCCTTACCCTTGGGTATTGCGGTGTAAGTGACAAGCGAAAGATGCTGGCAAAATGTTTGACTAAAATAAATGTGAAATAAAACAATATAATTGAAGTTGAATGACATTGGCATTTTTATGGTATTTTTGAGACAGCTACTACATGGGTTAGTTACTATGAAGGTGTCAATTCGTAACGATATTTCTTAGTATAAACTATAATTTAAATTTGCTCATATTCTTTGTAAGCCGAATTGATTCGTCTAATCAGATATATTTACTGTTACATTAACTTTCAAACTTTCGCGTTCCATCATATATAATTTAAATTATAATACATTAATTGTTACATTTATTATAGTATCAGAATTACAATCGCTTATCACTTGTACCATACCAAAGGACCGTCTGCGAATTTGAGGCCTATTTCGCAACATCAATGAACGTAGTTTGTTAGCTTCCGATGAAATTTCACGCTCCGCTAACATTTCTTTGAACAGTCTCGCACATTGATTATACATACATATGCGTACGTAATACTTCTTATTATATATAGAACGATTGGCAGTTAGGTGTGTACCTTGTTCAGTAGACAAGGTCACTAAGGTTGTTGATTAGATGCTATTTGGGACGACATTATTGACTTAAAAGTGACGTTGTATGTTTAGATTTGTTTGTTTTCAATTTTCTTTGTTGTAACGTTCTGATTAAACGTAGTTTACTCTGTAGTAGTAGTGTGAAAACCTGTGTCTGTTAAACTATTTTGATTTAAACATATTATTCTGTTCCATGGTTATTGTTGGTAGAAATAGCCGGTAAAACGGAAATGATTTTTTAATGTCCCCTTATTTTTTTTCTTTTGTAAATTTTGACCAACCCATGTTACTTAATAAATATAATATAATCACCAGGTTGATGTCAACAAGGTCTTGTGGTCCTTTCACCGTTTGCCACGAAGGGTTCCGTTTAAATTGAAAATGACTATAACTATTTTCGCCTGCGCTTATCGCTTGCGCCGTTTCGAATCACTGTTTAAGAATATCAAAATAGTATTTCATGACAATAACCTACTTTTCTTATAGTTTACTACAGTTTATATAAAATTATGTACTATATTTACTTAAAAAAGAATGGATGAACAAAGGCTCCTAAAAATTATATAAATAAGAATAATAACAGATTCTGACAGATTCTTCTAATAAATTATGAAAAAAGTTATGTGCCTATCATATTTTGCTAGCTTAGGAAATTAGATGGTGACCTTTTCGTAATTGCATAACTAAATGTTGTCCTTTTTTGCAATAATAAAAACTATACTTATTAATTTTTGTATTGTGCTTATAATTATGTAGTTTAGGTGTGCTTTTCGCGTGATCCGCATATATATTCTTCTTTCTTTCTGGCATCAGCGTCAGCATGTTTTAAATAAGTTAATAATAATAATCATGCCTATAATACAGTAGAAACGTATGGTTACAGTTATAGTATTATTTATAAGAAATTCTATTAACTACCTTAACATAGATTTAACTAAGTCATTAGAAATAAACTCTCTTTTTTTCAGCTACACGTGTATTTATAATCAAACTGATGGTTTTGTTTTTGTTTTAATAAGTAACATTTTTAGAGAAAACCCTCCAAGTGTGGAAATATATTCTGCGAATAATTAAAAACGCTGCCGCCTTTAACACGGGTCGTATACAAAACATTATCTGAGCGAGACCTGTCTTGCAGCAACGATGGGTGTAGTTTGTCAGCTCCCGATGAAATTTCACGTCTGGCTGACGATTCTTTGTACAGCCTCAAGTATTGGGTTTCTCCTTCCTCATTACTTTAAACATTGGAAAGCGGTTGAGAGTTCATTATGAACTTGGTAGGTTTGATGTTTGAATTATTTTCCTTTGAATTATTGAGGTGTTTGTAATTGAAGAAAATGAGCCAATTTTACTGCCATGGTTTCCATTGATTGTGTTTCTTAAATGACTTGCTCACTTGTGTTATGGGTTATATGTATATTATGTGTTTTGTACCTGTTCTTGGCTAGTGTGACTTTGTCTTAAATAAAATTTAATAATAATAAAGTAAGATAATTGTGCAAGGTGATTGTACAAGGCTTAATGACATCCTTCTAGCATTGGCCTTAGTCATTTCAGTTGATATAAGTTGAGTATTCTCGATTCTCTCTCCCCTGATCATAGGCAAGTAGCGGAACACCGGGGTGGTTTTTAGTCCGTAACAGTCCGGCAGACCCCTTCGCGCCCCCAAGGGCGGAGGACATCCATAAGGATCTTCCACCTCGTCACCAAAAAAAAAAAAGTTGAGTATTCTCATTACGACATGTCCTACGATATTTGAAATTTAAGCTGATATACATACGTAGCACGTCTCGTAGCTTTATTCGCATATGCTACGAGATGTTCTACGAATTATCTACACTGTTCAAAGTAGATGGCTAGTAGTACTACTTTTTTTATATTATAGGGGGCAAACGAGCAGACGGGTCACCTGATGGTAAGTGACTATCATCGCCCATGGACACCTGCAACTCAAGAGTCACAAGTGAGTTGCCGGCCTTTGAGATAGGAGTACGCTCTTTTCTTGAAAGTCGTATCGGTCCGGAAATACCGCAGGCGACAATTTGTTCCAGAGATTGGTTGTGCGAGGAAAAAAATTCTGGAGAACCGCACAGTGGTGGATTGCCAATTGTCCAGGTGATGGGGATGAAAGTTTTGTCCCGTTGAACGATGGCGAAACGTTGCGGCCTGTATAAGTCCGAATAATTCCTCGGAGCACTCCCCATGGTACATGCGATAGAGATACTTACCTTATCTTAAACAATTTCCCACGTTTTCCGGAATCGGGTTTAATACATAATAGGTACGTATATAAGGCATGAATATGATCAGATCAACACTCATCAATCAGGCAATATATGTAATATATCTGGGGAAAGGGTAGTGCCCCCGCCAAGTCAAAAAAAAAAAACAAAGGGCCGTTCATCCTTTTCTCCGATATTATCCGTTTGAAATAATTGACGTAAAGTACTGCCTAATTGTTCTTATGTAGAGATAAGTTTTATACAAACTTGTCTACCCCTAAATTAGCAATAAATCACACTATCAACTACTAGTAAAGTAAGTAGTAACACTTGCCATGTGTTAAATGCCGCTTAAAACCAGAGCCAAACCCAAATATCTTTGTTCATCCAAGTCTCAAAGAAAGCACCGCCTATAAATATTACTTTCTTAAGGAACCATAGATTATACTTACAATAAGATTGAGAATGCTGGAAATGGTGGGTGTACTTGGTAGTTAAGCCCCGTTTTATTTGCTAAAATAATCGTAAGCTTGTATTAACCGTCAGCTGTCTAGACAAATAGGCGTCGTCGCCGACATAACTTCATAGTTCAAATAAACAATAAATTTCTTCGATAGTTCTTGAATTGTTGTTCATTAGTTGCTCGTTGTTGGAAATTGAAACACAAGAATACAAAATTGAAACATTTAACTTAAAACGGTTACAAAAATCATGAGTCACTAGAGTTTATTTGATATATATATAATCATAAATTTAAAATTCAAAATACCTTACATCATTTTGGAAAAGAGCTGATACTCTTACACTGCTGGACTGATATTAACCAAACATAGCTAAAAATCACCGCAAGGAAACTGGCTTTCAAATGAACATAAAAACGCATCGAAATCGGTCCATCCGTCTGAGAGCTACGATGCCACAGACAGACACATACACACACAGACATCGACGTCAAACTTATAACACCCCTCTTTTTGCGTCGGCGGTTAAAAATCAACTTTTCTAGTCTTTAAATTTAATTACGTTTTTTGTATTATGATTTATTATATTCATTAAATAATGCATTTAATGAATATAATAAATAAATACAAAAAAACGTAATTTTATTTTTCTTTCGAAACGAAAATATAATATATTTTTTTAAATATAATAATTTTATTAAAATTTAGGTATACAGTGTTCATATTAGTATGTTCACATTATGTTAATCTCTGCCATTACTTTTTGGAGTCATTCATTTAGGAAGATACCATACGTGATGGCATTATCGTCATTTATTTTTAGTTCCATATATTTTGTAATGCTCGTTAAGTGGGCTGTAATGCTCTTGAGTATAATAAAGATCTTTAAACCTAAAAAGTAAATGGCTTTTTGTTTCGTATGGTAACCCCCACGGGTTATCACGTCCCCAGAGGTTAATAAATAGATATATAAATATGTACTAATAAATGGAATTGGTTTAAACCATTGAAACATATGTTATGTCACTGTAACCTACAGGATAACACAAACTTCTATGACATATTTCCATGTTAAATTCCACAGTTAAATAGAAGAGTGTCCAAGAATCGATGTCGATTCTTGGACACTCTTTCTAAAGTAAAAGTGACAATATTGTCTAATAAGCGAAGATAGCTGATGATTCAGGATTATTAACTTGCTTATCTTCGCTTCGTTTCGACCAGGTTGTCCTAAATAGCCAATGTTTTATAGATTATATTATTAACCGTGGAATTTGTTATCCTGTAGGTTAACCAGGTAAGCAAGTTTCTTAAAGATAAGATAAGAACAAGAAGTATAAAAAAAATTTGAAACCACTCACCCACCCTCGGTTTATTAGCCGCAAAATTTCAATAGTTATAGAATGATTATATTATTATTGATATATAAAATTATTTTCGTTGTTGGTTATAAGATTTAAAACTTCGATTGTTAATAAATTACTTTCAACATAAATAACTGAACCTTATTTTAATACCTCAAAAAAACTAAAGCAAATACTCCATAATAATCTGTTTGGAACAAGAAAATTTAATAGTCGAGCAACTTTATAACTGGCGGTAGCGGGCACTTTGTACTGCCATAAATTAACAATAGTTAAACCACTCTTTATAGAACAAATTAGCCAGTCTCGATAGTTGCGAGGCTCCACTGATATTGGATAGCGCTGAGGACACTTCACAAGTGGAGCGTGGTACGAATAAGTTTTATAACTTCTGAAATTCGAATTCACTTGTAAATAGTCCTGATTCTAATTTTGAATTCTGAATTAGAATAGTTATAGAAACTTTTTAATTAAAAGTTAACCCAATGAAAGAAGAAAAGGACTGAAAAGCGATAAATAATAATAAAAAAAAAACCCGGGCTCGC
Source organism: Euplagia quadripunctaria (assembly GCA_963859945.1). Taxonomy (NCBI): domain Eukaryota; kingdom Metazoa; phylum Arthropoda; class Insecta; order Lepidoptera; family Erebidae; genus Euplagia; species Euplagia quadripunctaria. The sequence continues at coordinate 21,670,988 of OY982568.1, read as the reverse complement.
AGTAGGCCCGCAGAGGTAGATATCGTGTATTTTATTTTTTGAAAATCTGACCCCCAGTTCCCCCCTTTGGGGGAATATCCCCCATTCACGAACTTAACCTTCATTTTTGCCCTGTTGATTTTTCGTTCAAGTTTGAAAGCGATCGGTGCATAATTGCGACCTCTATCGTGCCGTGGAGTCGGCGTCAAACATACACTACATACTGCGAATTATCTGCGAAATCGGAGTACCCTGTAAAAATTTATGCCTGGTCATACATAAACAAAGCGAAAAATAAAATACTGGTTGACTAGCAAACCTCCTCCGTTTTTCGTCGGTTAAAAAGTATCGTAAGTAAGTACCGTACATGTTTACATAGTTTGTGGATAAAAATGGCTTATTTGACGGGGCCCGGTGGGGAGTATTCGAATGCAACTTTATGGGTCTCGGATTCCTTTCATGCCCAGTGTAAATATTTCTAAGCGTGTATATCAATTATCTAGAAATTCTTGTACCAGCTATACTTAGTTTCAATCTAAAGCATTCTGCTCAGCATTGACATTAACCTCGTCTTTTTAAAAATTTTTTAGTTGCACAAGTAACTATGTATACAAATTTCGGAAGTCAGGAACAACTCCTAACTGTCGTACCGTTTTGAAAGTAAAATGAGGTTATATCGAGCTGATCTGATGATGGAATAGTGAAACTCTTCAATGGTTACTAGTTAACCTCTAGAGTTTGGGTTCATTTGGTTTATTTTGACGAAACGAATACTTTACACTTGGTAACGATGAAAATAAAAAAGTTTCACAGACTTGTAACGCGTGGTTTTTAATTTTTAAACTATAATAATTATATAGTCAGACAGCTGAAAAACTATAAGTTCGTGTTTCATCAAACTAAATGTAATGCAGAAACGTGACAGCGGCTACGGCGCCGTTGTTATTATTAAATTGAGTAGGACATCGATGCGTTGCTGTATATAACTTACACAGCTACTATGAAAGCTTGAGTACCTGCACTATTATGTATTCCGTGGTACAGGGAAGTGCAGTAAACCTCATAATTGCCAATTATATTTACTTTATCTATACTTTAGCAAACCAGCGGGTCGACAGTTATGCTCTAACCACCAATAAACGGGCCCGGCCCGGGCAAGGCAATAAATGACGGGCCTGTATGTCTAGTGGTGATCTGGACAATAATTGAGTGACGAGCACGATCATTTGTTTTATGTCTGGGTGTAATTGATCTATAATATGTATGTATTTAGTAGTAGTAATAGTATGTTTATCAAAAGTCTGGTCTGGTTTCTAGAGTCTGGTTCTGGTTGGCTTTGCCTAGTTTGAGTACAGACGGCCGTGTGTGAGGTGTCTCAAGTTAAAAAAAACCTAGTGCAAGTTGCCACTTGACATCATAATCATAATCATTTATGTCGTCGCCACATCAAAAAATAGATGATAACACAGTTCACTATTTAATAAGAATAAGTTAATAGACATTATTTTGACTGGTTATACCGGTAACGCAATACTATTGGTCGATTGATAAATATTAACGAATAGTGGGATTATAAAAGGGTAGGAATACGACGAGAACGATGGTCTTGAGTGCGAAGAGTGGTACGAACAACTTGGTAGTTACTGTAGTTAGTGTTTTTTATATTTTATATCAGTAGTTGTGAGAATGTTTCTAACATTTATTTCTCACCATAACCATTATACATAGGTACATAAAGAAATTTGTGAATTACAACAGTTTGATATAAATCTGATTATGGTGGGCTGACACCTGAACTATTTAAGAACCTGTATCTCAAGTTGTCAGCCCTCCACCTTGAAAAAGTTACAATTTATTTTGCAATTGATATTGTAAATAATTAAGGTATCTTTAAAAGCTATTAATTTCAAATGTTCTTCAAAAACGCGGTGAGTAGTCTCACTTGTATGTAGTGATCGTGTGTAAACATCCATATCGTCTTTGTCATCGCCTAGTAAACACGAAGAATTGGTACTCTTTAAATATCTTTTAGCATCCGACACTATTTCAGAGTCCTGGCCGTCGACTCTGACTTGAATCATACATTTACAGTTACTGATATAAGTTTCTATTTCACACAAAAAAAATCTCTTTGCTTTTGACGATAAAAATGACCATCTCCATATTTTTCCCATCCGCTCCTAATATTTAAATAAAACCTCAATCTTATTTTGCCTGGACCAACGCAAACTTTCACGGGAATTTTATGATTTATTCGTTTGACTTTTATTAAAAAAGAACTCACAGTCTACTACTTTTTAGGGTTCCGTATTCAAAGGGTGCCAGCAGAACCCTATAACTAAGTCTCCGCTGTACGTCTGTCTGTCAGCGGGCTGTATCTCATCTAACGCAACAGTTAAATTTTTTACAAGAGCATGCATTTCTATTGCCGCCATAACAACAAATAAAAAAAAAAGAAAATTAAGTAATTTATTTTCGGCGTTTTTGCTCGAGCTTATTAATCGCTGTAACTTTTCACCTGTAATAATTTAAAATAATATTTTTTCAAATATATATATATGTTCTTGTAGCTACTATAGTACTACCCACGTAGTACTATAGTAGCTACAAGAACAAATAATAAAAATAAAATAAAGGTAAAATTAAATGGACTTGCTTTTGTTTTTTCTCGATCTTAATAATGGCAGCATCTTTTGAACCCTAATAGATAGATACTTACTTACTAGTAAAAAAGGGAACTTTGTTCTCTTTTTTACTGAGCTAATAACGATGTTTTTACAGCTGACCAAATGTAACATTTGGTCAGCTGTAGTGTGACTTCACGACAACAACGTGCCCGCGCACTCGGTGCTCAAAACGAGGACTTCCTGGACAGCACAGCGGTCAAACTTCTGTGTTATCCTTACAGCCCTGATTTGGCAGTGTGTGACTACTTTTTATTCCCTAAAATAAAAAATCTACTCAGTGAGATACCGTTTTCATGATGTGCTAGCTGCATCCGAGCAAGCTGTGGAGGAAGAAACTGAGACGCATTTAAAAAGTATATTGACAATTGGTTAAAATGCATGAAATTTTCCATGAGTTATTTGAAAAGATTTAATAAAAGAAATGGGTTCATAGATTTTTTTTTACTTTTCGCAAAATTTAATGAATGTCCCACGTTTTTGTATTCAGTTGTGCGAATAATTAGAAACAATACTAAAACGAAATAGGAAAAAATATTATCCTGCAAATGGTTACATTTAAAACGACATAACAGGACTCCGAAGTTTTAATTGCATTAAAATTGTCAGAGTGCGTGGATATTCGCGGTGACGAAGTTATTCGAGGATCCTCCAAGCGTTTCATTAACATAAAAGTCGGTCCAACTCCCACTCCTCGAAATAGGTAACTGAAGCAATAGTTAACTAGATATATCTGAAGCATTTTGAAATCATTAGTAACTCTTTCTGTGCAATAAAATTGTTCACAGGAATTAAAGAAATCAAATTACCATCATTCATGTCAGACACAACCTCGTACATGTACATAGAACCGAATAGGGATAAGGCGTTGAAGACTTTTTGATAAAACTAATAAAGAAGATTCATTCACTTATTAAAATAATAATATATTTATAATTAAAATATAAATTTGTAATCACAAAAACTATTTTTTATGTGATATAACAACTAATTAACGACTTTCGGATCTTTCCCTTTACTTGTGTTTTCAGACCTTGCTTCTTACCAAATTTCGTGACTCTAGGTCAAGGGGAAGTATCCTATAGGTTTTGATTTACCTGCGAAATGTTCAAATTTGTTAAAATCTAAGGCTTAATAACCGTATCTTTTGATTGCGTTGACTTAGAAACCTGATTTTTTTACAGTTTTATGAGACCGCTGACATAAGTATTTGATGTTAATTTAAACTTAACGCCTCCACGGCTTCCTGAGGAAAAGGGTCTTGACAGACACACAGATAGACAGACAGATATAACAACAAATTAACGACTTTCGGATTATTTCCTTTACTTGAGCTGTGATACCTTGCTTCTTATGAAATTTCATGATTATAGGTCAATGGGACGGCCTATAGGTTTTGATTTAGCTGCAAAATGTTCAAGTTTGGTCAAACCTAAGACTTAAGTGGCCATATCTTTTGATTGAGTTGACTTAGAAGCTTGATTTTTCAACATCTTCAAGGGACCACAGACTTATGTATTTGGTATTAATTTCAACTTGATGCGTCCACGGGTTCCTGAGAAAAAAGGGTCTTGACAGACAGACAGACGGATAACAAAGATATATGATGCCAGACAAGAATTTTAAAACTGCAAGGGATTTTAGCAGTTCATTTAAGGGTGTTAGTGTGTGCTAGGTTTTTAAATGTTATAAAGATGTAATTAGTATTTCAATTACCAAACAGACATCTCATTTTATTGCAAACAGCAGCAAGCAGCGCCCCGCGGCTTCACCCTCGTAAGTCCCGATCCCGTGGGAATATCGGGCTAAAAAGTAGTCTATGCTAACGCATAGACTACTTTTTAGCCCGATATTCCCATATATCCAGGTCTCCAGCTATCTAAATACCAAGTTTCATCGCAATCGGTTCAGTGGTTTTTGCGTAAAAGATTAACAAACATCCATCCATCCATCCATCCATCCAAACATACACATCTACAATATTAGTGGGATTTTTAGTTAAGTGTACAAAAATAGCAGATTTAGGTTATTTGTATATAATTTTCTCTCTACCGGTAACGTAATATAAATTATTCTCATTTTTATAGTACACTAGCTGTGCCCGCGACTTCGTTCACGTTTATGTCGGAAAACAGCAATATGTCGCTTATAATAAGCATTGGACCTCCTCCTGAAAGGGGGCAATCCTCCAGGCAGGATTTTTATACTGTATTTGCGGCGAAACAACCTGGAGCGTACAAAAAAAGGTTGTTTTGATTGCTTACACGCGAAATACCGACGTAGTTTGGCCGTGGGAAAGTTCACATTGGTTTTTCGTGTCATAGCTCACCTCAACAGGCTGTTGGTGAGGCCGTATACCTGGCTTAAACCGACTTAAACCACATGGTGTACCTTACAGCGCCGGTTATGAGTTGACCGTTCAGTACGGCGACGTTTTGCCTCCAATAGTCCACCCAGAGCCAGCCCACGGGCCGCAACTGGGCTATCTAGGGATAACCCCTTCACAGGAGACTGCTTCTGGTGAAGCATATAAAACTTGTCTCATACACCTGCAGGCACTCTTAGTAGTAGCGAGTAAAACGGTTCCGCCTAGAAGGTTTTTTACCGGACTACGGGTTATTGAAATACAACTAAGTACACATTTTTACTTTCAACCCCCTCTCAAGGAAACCGTTCCGAATTTCGGGATAAAAAGGATCCTAAGTCCTACCTCGTAGTATGAACTCATATCATGCCAAGTTTCATTTAAATACGTTGAGTAGTTTCGGCGTAATGTCCGGCCATGATACAAACAGACAGACAGACAGACAAAAATAAAAAAAATATAATTTAGGCTTCAGTATCGATTACAGACGGCCCCCCAAAATTTTTTTTCAAAATATCTTCAATGTACAGAATTGGACCTGTTACAGTTTTATTATAAGTATATAGATATCTAAGAATGATAATAATTTTTTTATTTTGTTATTGATAAATAGTATCTCTTAATTAAGTCGTAAACAAGCAACAGCAATAGTTCCATACTAAGGGAGAATAGGGTTGTCGTTGAGCTGGTTGTCTTAAGATACTGATATTAGTGGATTTAAATTGAAATAATGCGCGATGACCCTAAATATTCTTAAATGAATAAGTATTCAGTTCAACAATCAATACTAAGTATGCCTATATAAATGAGAATAAAGTATTTTTTTTTTAATTTCATAAATTCAAGAATTCCTACTTCTATTAAGGGAATTTTATACACTTACAATTAACAGAAACAACGTACAACAGATTCAAAAAACACAAAATTGAACAAAGATGTGTACAATACAGGCATCGAAGCCAATACACTAAATCTAGTGTATCTGCTGAGCTAATCGTCAAAGCAAATATCGAACAAACAGCTCTTGAAACTTACAATAAACTCGACATCGCTAACAAAGATCATAAATCCTTTAAATCATGATTTCTTGTCGTCCGACCGCAACTACTCCATGATATATGCGGGTTCAGAACCCCTTTATTGTCATTAATTATTCGCAATACATTTGTGCTTCTATCGGCAACGATTAAGTTCAACTAGAAATGGCACTTTACAATAATAGCCGGTATGAATATTGGTAGTTGAGTCATTTTGGAATTTTCATTCAAGATTTCACAGAACGGACATTTGGGTACTCGACTCCGGCCTCTTCAAGCTACTGCAGTCTCAGTCCCGTTTCTTTTGTTTTTTTTTATAAAAAGACAACTCCCGCATTAGGAATAACTCCTGTGTCGCGGGGGCCTTTACAAACATACAAACAACGGACACAAAGAACACCCAGACTCGGGTGGGAATCGCACTCACGACCTATTTCATAGCAGTCAGAGTCACCAACCACTAGGCCAACAAGTCAGCCAAAACGCCAACTTATCCGAGACTTGCGGTATCCCTTACCCCTTAACAATTTACCTTTTTCCTTTGTCCCGTCTGAAAAAGACTACATTTCCAAGGAGGGTTGGCGTCCACCAGGTGACCGGCCATAACGGAAACAAGCCAAAACTATGCAATGTTGAAATATAAAAAAAAAAATCTAAAAATAAATAACTGTACTACCTACACATTGCACCGACCCCAAATAAAATTGGGAAAAGTGCAGGAAGATGACGAATACTCTAGAACCTACAAGCTTTGTTTTATGTGTAAATATAAATGTCCCAAAACATTATTACAATTGAAAACCCTAAAATGGGTTGCACGAAATACAAACTGACTGGCCTGTTGATCTAGTGGTTAGTGACCCTGTCTGCTAATCCCGAGGTCGTGGGTTCGATTCCCACCCAAGACAAATAATTGTGTGATGAGCACGATAATTTGTTCTGTGTTTGGGTGTAATTTATCTATAATATGTGTGTATTTAGAAATATATAATATGTTTATCAGCAGTCTGGTTGCCATAGTACAGGCTCTGCCTAGTTTGGGATCAGACGGCAGTGTGTGAGATAGGTGGAGTTATTATTATTCTTATTATAAACATTTTTAAACTGCCAATCTTGGTCTAATATACTAACTTTTTGGTATAGTTTACTGAAGCTAAGTACTTGTCTCTAAAAATGTATAAAAATATCAGGTTTTGCTACACTGTGTCGCGAAAACCTAATTAGTAATGTAAATTATCAAATTGGTGAAATTTCGAAAAGTACGGATACCAAGGTACTAGCAGGACAAAAGATCTGACAGAATTTGTCATCATATAACTGTGCTAGATTAAACATACCAATTACTGAGTATACCTGTGCCATTACAATCTCAACGCAAGTAAGCACAGTTCTGTCATTGATTCCTACATCTCCATAAATAGCTTAGTAGCATGGAAAACTTACTTCAATCACTATTTGTAGGATATCACTATTTCTTTCCTTTTTTTTCACCCTTTCAGTTGTTATTCAACGAGAAACCACACAAACTCATAGATATTTTACAGTAACACTTGTTTACGGAAACCACAGTGGTTTGCGTTTGGACGTATGTTTGATTTGCCTGTTTATTATTCCGTGGGCATGCAGCATCAGCGCTTGGAACAAGGAGTATTTGGATCAGAATATTTACTTTCATGTTTACAGACAGAGTATTACCAAAAATTATGCCTAATATATGTCTCAGAAACCCAAAAGTCGCCTCTGTAACTCGTATAATCTATGGCATAGCTGCGGTAAGAAACCTGACCCTAAGGGTCTCAGCTAAAAAAGGGAAATTGATATCGTTGAACAAATTGCCCGGCGGAGGATTAATTTTGGTACGTAATGGCTTATTTGCTATAATATCAACGTCATTGAGTAATAAAATACAGAAGATTAAAATAAACATGAAGATCATGCCAGTAATTTACTATTAAAACATATGTTACCGGTAAAAGGTTTTTATATGATTACAATGATACGAATTTTCCGAGAAAAGGATAACCGGTCAAAGAGGAGATGCTTTACTGGAACTATAAACGTCTCTTATTATTAATAGGAAAAAACTTTAATAATGTTTCTGATATAAAAATAATGTTACACAGGGTGTTAGTGAAACGCTCCCGAAAAGGAAGACAGATGATAGTACTAATGGTACCTTTGATTGTTTTGATGGTTTTGATTTAGCTGCAAAATGTTCAAGTTTGGTCAAACCTAAGACTTAAGTGGCCATATCTTTTGATTGAGTTGACTTAGAAGCTTGATTTTTCAACATCTTCAAGGGACCACAGACTTATGTATTTGGTATTAATTTCAACTTGATGCGTCCACGGGTTCCTGAGAAAAAGGGTCTTGACAGACAGACAGACGGATAACAAAGATATATGATGCCAGACAAGAATTTTAAAACTGCAAGGGATTTTAGCAGTTCATTTAAGGGTGTTAGTGTGTGCTAGGTTTTTAAATGTTATAAAGATGTAATTAGTATTTCAATTACCAAACAGACATCTCATTTTATTGCAAACAGCAGCAAGCAGCGCCCCGCGGCTTCACCCTCGTAAGTCCCGATCCCGTGGGAATATCGGGCTAAAAAGTAGTCTATGCTAACGCATAGACTACTTTTTAGCCCGATATTCCCATATATCCAGGTCTCCAGCTATCTAAATACCAAGTTTCATCGCAATCGGTTCAGTGGTTTTTGCGTAAAAGATTAACAAACATCCATCCATCCATCCATCCATCCAAACATACACATCTACAATATTAGTGGGATTTTTAGTTAAGTGTACAAAAATAGCAGATTTAGGTTATTTGTATATAATTTTCTCTCTACCGGTAACGTAATATAAATTATTCTCATTTTTATAGTACACTAGCTGTGCCCGCGACTTCGTTCACGTTTATGTCGGAAAACAGCAATATGTCGCTTATAATAAGCATTGGACCTCTTCCTGAAAGGGGGCAATCCTCCAGGCAGGATTTTTATACTGTATTTGCGGCGAAACAACCTGGAGCGTACAAAAAAAGGTTGTTTTGATTGCTTACACGCGAAATACCGACGTAGTTTGGCCGTGGGAAAGTTCACATTGGTTTTTCGTGTCATAGCTCACCTCAACAGGCTGTTGGTGAGGCCGTATACCTGGCTTAAACCGACTTAAACCACATGGTGTACCTTACAGCGCCGGTTATGAGTTGACCGTTCAGTACGGCGACGTTTTGCCTCCAATAGTCCACCCAGAGCCAGCCCACGGGCCGCAACTGGGCTATCTAGGGATAACCCCTTCACAGGAGACTGCTTCTGGTGAAGCATATAAAACTTGTCTCATACACCTGCAGGCACTCTTAGTAGTAGCGAGTAAAACGGTTCCGCCTAGAAGGTTTTTTACCGGACTACGGGTTATTGAAATACAACTAAGTACACATTTTTACTTTCAACCCCCTCTCAAGGAAACCGTTCCGAATTTCGGGATAAAAAGGATCCTAAGTCCTACCTCGTAGTATGAACTCATATCATGCCAAGTTTCATTTAAATACGTTGAGTAGTTTCGGCGTAATGTCCGGCCATGATACAAACAGACAGACAGACAGACAAAAATAAAAAAAATATAATTTAGGCTTCAGTATCGATTACAGACGGCCCCCCAAAATTTTTTTTCAAAATATCTTCAATGTACAGAATTGGACCTGTTACAGTTTTATTATAAGTATATAGATATCTAAGAATGATAATAATTTTTTTATTTTGTTATTGATAAATAGTATCTCTTAATTAAGTCGTAAACAAGCAACAGCAATAGTTCCATACTAAGGGAGAATAGGGTTGTCGTTGAGCTGGTTGTCTTAAGATACTGATATTAGTGGATTTAAATTGAAATAATGCGCGATGACCCTAAATATTCTTAAATGAATAAGTATTCAGTTCAACAATCAATACTAAGTATGCCTATATAAATGAGAATAAAGTATTTTTTTTTTAATTTCATAAATTCAAGAATTCCTACTTCTATTAAGGGAATTTTATACACTTACAATTAACAGAAACAACGTACAACAGATTCAAAAAACACAAAATTGAACAAAGATGTGTACAATACAGGCATCGAAGCCAATACACTAAATCTAGTGTATCTGCTGAGCTAATCGTCAAAGCAAATATCGAACAAACAGCTCTTGAAACTTACAATAAACTCGACATCGCTAACAAAGATCATAAATCCTTTAAATCATGATTTCTTGTCGTCCGACCGCAACTACTCCATGATATATGCGGGTTCAGAACCCCTTTATTGTCATTAATTATTCGCAATACATTTGTGCTTCTATCGGCAACGATTAAGTTCAACTAGAAATGGCACTTTACAATAATAGCCGGTATGAATATTGGTAGTTGAGTCATTTTGGAATTTTCATTCAAGATTTCACAGAACGGACATTTGGGTACTCGACTCCGGCCTCTTCAAGCTACTGCAGTCTCAGTCCCGTTTCTTTTGTTTTTTTTTATAAAAAGACAACTCCCGCATTAGGAATAACTCCTGTGTCGCGGGGGCCTTTACAAACATACAAACAACGGACACAAAGAACACCCAGACTCGGGTGGGAATCGCACTCACGACCTATTTCATAGCAGTCAGAGTCACCAACCACTAGGCCAACAAGTCAGCCAAAACGCCAACTTATCCGAGACTTGCGGTATCCCTTACCCCTTAACAATTTACCTTTTTCCTTTGTCCCGTCTGAAAAAGACTACATTTCCAAGGAGGGTTGGCGTCCACCAGGTGACCGGCCATAACGGAAACAAGCCAAAACTATGCAATGTTGAAATATAAAAAAAAAATTCTAAAAATAAATAACTGTACTACCTACACATTGCACCGACCCCAAATAAAATTGGGAAAAGTGCAGGAAGATGACGAATACTCTAGAACCTACAAGCTTTGTTTTATGTGTAAATATAAATGTCCCAAAACATTATTACAATTGAAAACCCTAAAATGGGTTGCACGAAATACAAACTGACTGGCCTGTTGATCTAGTGGTTAGTGACCCTGTCTGCTAATCCCGAGGTCGTGGGTTCGATTCCCACCCAAGACAAATAATTGTGTGATGAGCACGATAATTTGTTCTGTGTTTGGGTGTAATTTATCTATAATATGTGTGTATTTAGAAATATATAATATGTTTATCAGCAGTCTGGTTGCCATAGTACAGGCTCTGCCTAGTTTGGGATCAGACGGCAGTGTGTGAGATAGGTGGAGTTATTATTATTCTTATTATAAACATTTTTAAACTGCCAATCTTGGTCTAATATACTAACTTTTTGGTATAGTTTACTGAAGCTAAGTACTTGTCTCTAAAAATGTATAAAAATATCAGGTTTTGCTACACTGTGTCGCGAAAACCTAATTAGTAATGTAAATTATCAAATTGGTGAAATTTCGAAAAGTACGGATACCAAGGTACTAGCAGGACAAAAGATCTGACAGAATTTGTCATCATATAACTGTGCTAGATTAAACATACCAATTACTGAGTATACCTGTGCCATTACAATCTCAACGCAAGTAAGCACAGTTCTGTCATTGATTCCTACATCTCCATAAATAGCTTAGTAGCATGGAAAACTTACTTCAATCACTATTTGTAGGATATCACTATTTCTTTCCTTTTTTTTCACCCTTTCAGTTGTTATTCAACGAGAAACCACACAAACTCATAGATATTTTACAGTAACACTTGTTTACGGAAACCACAGTGGTTTGCGTTTGGACGTATGTTTGATTTGCCTGTTTATTATTCCGTGGGCATGCAGCATCAGCGCTTGGAACAAGGAGTATTTGGATCAGAATATTTACTTTCATGTTTACAGACAGAGTATTACCAAAAATTATGCCTAATATATGTCTCAGAAACCCAAAAGTCGCCTCTGTAACTCGTATAATCTATGGCATAGCTGCGGTAAGAAACCTGACCCTAAGGGTCTCAGCTAAAAAAGGGAAATTGATATCGTTGAACAAATTGCCCGGCGGAGGATTAATTTTGGTACGTAATGGCTTATTTGCTATAATATCAACGTCATTGAGTAATAAAATACAGAAGATTAAAATAAACATGAAGATCATGCCAGTAATTTACTATTAAAACATATGTTACCGGTAAAAGGTTTTTATATGATTACAATGATACGAATTTTCCGAGAAAAGGATAACCGGTCAAAGAGGAGATGCTTTACTGGAACTATAAACGTCTCTTATTATTAATAGGAAAAAACTTTAATAATGTTTCTGATATAAAAATAATGTTACACAGGGTGTTAGTGAAACGCTCCCGAAAACGAAGACAGATGATAGTACTAATGGTACCTTTGATGATGAGTCAGAAAAAAAATCAATCCTGATGAAAAACAACGTTATTTATTAGCATTTTTAATGCTTCATCGTGCGTGAAAAATGCTAAAATAGATTTACAAAAAAAAGACTTTCTCTCTTCCTTAAGTGGTTACAGATTCTTTTTGTATTTCTTTTTCAATAGCGCGAAGAAAACTAATAATTTTTCATCTCTTTGATTCTTAACTGTATGACTTAACTCACCGGTTTTAGAAGGATTGGCAATAGCGAGCATTTTCCTTCTAATGTTACAGAAACTAGAGCGCCCTCGTCTCTCCTATCGTCTTATAAAAAACTCTGGGAACACATTAGTAATTCTAGGAAATAAAACAGCTGTTATTTCCTAGAAATACCAATGATTAAAGCCCGTTACTTTCCCCCTAAATAGTTATCAGATGGATGACAGATAAAGTATTTTCTTCAGTTCGTTCAACGCGACAAAACTTTCATCCCCATCACCTGGATAATTGGCATTCCACCACTGTGCGGTTCTCCAGAAATTTTTTGCCTCGCACAACCAATCTCTGGAACAAATTGTATCCTGCGGTATTTCCGGACCGATACCACCTTCAAACCTTCAAGAAAAGAGCGTACTCCTATCTCAAAGGCCGGCAACGCACTTGTGACTCTTGAGTTGCAGGTGTCCATGGGCGAAGGTAGTCACTTACCATCAGGTGACCCGTCTGCTCGTTTGCCCCCTATAATATAAAAAAAAAGTTCATGAAAATGCATTTCAATTTCTTCATTTTGCTGAACATAGGTAGGATTACAATAATCTTAGGTGTATAAATAGTCCTTCTTTGCTCTCCCAAGTTGATGTGCATATCTTAAAATATAATACAAAATTAAAAATATAGTTAATGTTGATAATATAAATTCCGTGCCTCGGAGAGCACGTTAAGCCGTCGGTCCCTGTTTGGAGGCCTAAAAGTACGCCTAGTACTTGGATTGTGGAGGTCTGGTGGCAGTCGTTTCACCTAAAATATCGAAGTTCGGCCGTATCGTAGTTAGACTGAAAGTCGAGCCCAACTTAGTTGGAAAAAAGCGCGGACGATAATGAGGATAATGTTGATAAAATGAATGAATGAAATGAATAATAAAAATTAAACAATAACATAATTCACAACAGTAATCATCAAGTCAAATAATATAGAAAAGACAACGTATACTATAAAATAGTCTCTTGATTTAAATAATAAGTATAAGTAAATAACAAATGTGTCACTTATTTGTAAACACCAATACAATATTCATATACAGATTGAAATAATCGGACGTACCAAATCTCATTTAAATTTACAATTTGTCTTTCAGGTATTGAATAATTGAGTAGGAAGCTTTATTAACTAGTAAATCGTTTAAAGTATTTTTTAATTCATGGATAACATTCATTGTTGTTATACTCTTGGGTGACTTATTATATATTTTGGGCGCCATATTTAGAAAATGGGTATTGAAAATGGTATTTTTATGTGGTACAAATCTTATTATACATATGTTTTTGGCGAGGGATTGAGAGTATTTCAAATAAATGAAAGTTGTTCTTGACAAATAAGGCCACTTCTAAAATATACAAGCCAGTTGAATAGCTTGCAACTGTTCGTGTTTTTGACACTGTAGATTGCTGTCACAAATTTCTTTTGGGCTTTAAATGCCCTGTCCCTGTCTACATCATTACCCCAATAAATTTTTATGCCAAACTGTAAGACAGCTACAACATTTACATTTGATATGAAACATAATGTGGATTTATCTATCTTTGAACAGGTTATATAAAGCATATGAATACTGGTTTAGTCGTTTCCACACGTTATCAATATGAGTTCGCCAGGACATATTCTTAACATTTATTATACATAAAAACAAACCTATTCTTATAATTACAGGCATTACTTAATTGTTATTAAGTGTTCAGTCATACAATTTAATTTTGCCAAGACATATTTATTTTCTTATTGTTTTTTTACTTCATTGTGATTGACCTATAGTTGTGTAGTATAGTGGTAGTTGAAATATATATATATTACAACTTTTAAACGTTGTAAATAATCTCTAGAAGTATCATCTCCCTTAAAAATTTACATACCTAGTATATTTAGTATGGATAAATAATATTATTCTGTTATATTTTTAGGGTTCCGTTCCACGAAAGGAAAAAAGGCATCCTTATAGGATCACTTTGTTATCCTTCTGTCTGTCTGTCAAGATCCTTTTTCTTAGCAACCCGTGGATGTATCAAGTTAAAATGAATTCCAAATACTTATGTCTGCGGTTCCTTGACGCTGTAAAAAAAGCTTCTAAGTCAACGCAATCAAAAGATACAGCCATTTAAGTACATTAAAGCCTACGGAAGAGGGCTAGTACTCTCCCATCGCGAAGGAGAGGCACCAGGCGCCAGAGAGTGTAGAATGATCAAAATTTTGAAGAATTGATTGCCGAGATGGACGTTCTATTTAAATAATATAAGTTTCTTTTCTTACGGAACCCAGAGTTTGAGTTAAAATGCACCCAGTTTCTGTGGTCTCTGCATCACCCAATGGTTGACTGGTACAGAATGCCTTAGGCATTAAGTCCGCCTAAGTGCAAATACATAAGCATAAATAAAAAGTCCTGTACGAGATATACCTAATGTGTTTTCATCACCTTATAGTCCCCATTTTAATCTTACAAAGTAAATACGTTATAAAGTAACAGTTTAATTCCAGATTTCTTCGCTTAAAAATAAATAATCAAAGAGAAATAGCACTACTTCTAAGAATTAGTTAAGTCTTCTTCAAGAACAAGTTAAGAGTAAGAAATATTATCGTAAACATTAAATGTTACAAATTTGAGAAGTTGATAATACCCTTATCATAGAAAGTTCCAGCGCGGATTACGAAGATACGACTTATAAAATAATAGCTGAGCCTATCTAGTTTGTAAGACAGGAAACGTCTAAATCTTAACAAGTTGAGCTATGGACGGTAGCATGCACTAAGTATAATTTCTAGTGTTCTATTATTTTGTAATTATTTTTTAAGTGATAACTTCTTATAGGAGGCTAAACCGCTTCGTTACGTAACGCGTTACGGCGCCAGTCTGTCTGGCTTCCCTTTATCTCACGCATGCAGCAGTGATAGGCTCCTCCTCTCTCACTCTAACCCACAGCGCTAGCCGTATTAGTTTAAGTTATCGCTTCTGTCGGGCGTCCCGAGACGCACACGTATTTTTTTTATTAGAAAATGAAAACGGGGTTTGTCTTCCGACTCACCTGATGGCAAGTGAAGAAGTTTGTGTATATATAATGAAATCTATATCTGGATTCAAATAATTAACTGAGACTGTGACTAATTAACTAAATTAACATTAATATTGCATAACATTTAATATTTTGTATTAGTAAAAATTCTTCTATCTTTAATGTTTGACTTCTAAAACTGTTGGTCAATAAGTTTTTTCTGCTGTAGCTTAAAAAATCCTGAATAAAACCAAAGAGAGTACGTTTTCCTACCACTTCTTTACTCGTAGGTTACTTTTTCGAGACACGTAAATTTTTCAGGAATACCGTACGACTTACTTAAATATTTTGATTATTTAAATACAAGTCTAATTTTTAGGATTCCGTTGCTCAAAAGGAAAAAGGAACCCTTTTAGGATCACTCGCTGTCCGTCTGCTTGTCTATTTGTCAAGAAAGTTTTCTTATGAACGCGTTAACTTGAATTTAACATCTAATACTTATGTCTGTGTTCCACTGAAGCTTAAAAAAAAAAAATAACTTTTAAGACAACGCAATGTAAAGAAACGGTTTTTTTTTCTATAAACTCCCCGTACTCAATATTACATATTACTAACAACCTGCCTCGGCTTCGCACTTGTAGCAGATCTTCAACAATCATCATCATATTTCAACCCATTTACACACGACCTTAACAAATTATACACCTAAACCTTCCTTATGAATCACTCTGTCTACTGGTGAAAACCGCATGAAAATCCGATCAGTAGTTTTTTAGTTAATCGCGAATCGCGAATCGCGACTTTGTTTTTATAAATGTACTGCTTGATAAAAAAAAAATGTCATATTTCATACTTTTAAATTCAAAGTCAAGTCAAGTCAGATAAATTTGAAAAAGAATCAAGAGCAACATCATTATTATACTTTAATCTACAAATTAGAATCAAGATAATTAATGTAAATTCCAAACTTAACGTGCTAAAACCATCAATATTTAGCAAGAAGCCGAGCTCTACCCGTACTGTCCGCATTCTCCAGCTTGGCTGATTCTCATATAACACCATTCTAAACTCATTCAAGTTCATCACAAATGCAGCCGCGTTATCTTTCCGAGTCGCTCCCCAACTTATAAATTTAATGTCCTAAAGGATTTACGATGGAATTATAAGTTTACAACTTTGACTCGTGAACCCTTACTATGTTTGATTTAGAGTGTTAAAATTATAGAGGTGCTCTTGAAATGATAATATTTTAAGTCGACTTTGATTATAATTTTATTGCGAATAGAGCTTTAATCTTGAGATTAATTTTCTATTAGTATCTTTGGCTTTTCAACAATTATAATGTTTGTGGTAAAACAGCGTTTATTTGTACTTCCTGTCCTCCTGATTTAAATGGTGACATAAATCAAAAAATCCTGGCCAAGACTATTAAGTCAGTTAAACAATAAATACTCTGCTGTTTCCCGGTCTTCAGTAGGATAGACATCATCTTAGGGGAGGTATCCCCTAAGATCAAAACCCACTGGGATATTTGTCATACGGCTAATGAAATTAAATAAACATTAAGGGCCTAAAATACATGAGTGCCTTGCCACAAATTTTATTTCATTAAAACTCAAAATTTCGACATACAGCCGACATATTATTATTTTTTTTAATTACAGCCAATGTCGCTTGGGATATTATAAGGATTCTAACGATCCCTTATGCGTCCTAATCTGTTCAGGTATTTAGAAGTTATGGTGGAATAAAGAAACTCACAGACATACATGAACTCTGAGAACATTACAACCCTTTTGCTGACAGTAGTGTAAACAGTTAATTCATCCCACTAATATTATAAATGTGAAAGTTTGGGTGGATGGATGGATGGATAATTGTTACTCTTTCACGCAAAAACCACTGAACCGATTGCGATCAAACTTGGTATGCAGATAGCTGGAGACCTGGATTAACGCATAAGCTACTTTTTATCCCGATACGGGATCGGGACTTACACGGGTGAAACTGCGGGGCGCTGCTTATTCATAATATATGATATCTTAAAGGAATACAAAGCATCTTAACTACAACAGACATTCATATACATATTTACCTATTCATAATTATTTATAAACACTTGTTTCTATTTCAACCAATTTGCAAGTTTTCAAACTACAAAACTATACCGGCATGAAATCAAAAGCAGTACCGTTGCTGCAGTTTCAAAATAGAGTAATAACTTGGTATTTATTTCCTCATGTATTCCAAATTCGCAAACAATTAGTAGTTCTCATATCCGACGGCGCTATGAAATATTGAGTTGGTCTTTCTACTTTCCTTTTGCACTTTAAATAACTTTTATCGACCAAAACTTAAGGTTCATTTTCGTTTAATTTAGTACCGTTATAAAGTTGTATTTCTAACCTGCCGACAGTTGTTAGCAGCAATTTTGACTTTGGAAGTTTATTTTGTTTGTTTTGATACATCATCGTTTCCTTTCTTCACCATCGGTGATAAGCTGAAGAAAATGTTTGTCGTGAAAATAATAGGCTTAGTTAAGTAAAACATTTTCGAGAAAGTTAGATATATTTTCATATCTTAGAAGTAAAATCTGACGACGTCTGTTTTCAATGACGCAAATTTTAACAAATGTAAATGCGACTGCGTGATTTACAGATACTTGTTCTCAAGCTTGCTAAATTATGCTTAAGCCTTCTGAGCCCTTATTTATAATTAAACAAGTATTCCTTTCAGGTATTGCTCTCAAGGTTCAGAGGTTTATTTGCCATTAAAGATTTTAATATTTCTTAAAAAAAATCTTAGCAGTAACAGTCCGTGAATAACAAAACGCGTCAACCCGTGAGTCCTTTGACCGATCGTATCCGATGGTACTATGAGAGTGAAAGTATAGGGTGTACACTTTTGTTTGCGCACACACTTTTCCACCATAATATCTTCTGCATAGATTGGCCGCTGCTACAGAAACTTGATCAGGAGTCATTTTTAATGTTCATTTTAACACTATTTTCATGTTCAAAGTTAATGTCTTTACGCCCTGTCATCGAATCCTTGAAAAAATCCGAATTGATTGTCATTGTATTTTTTAAAGTCTCACGTAAAACAAAGATATTTTTTATTAGTTTTGAGGTGTTGCCATTGTCACACCTATAGTAAAATTGTTTTGGTGTCTAGAATATTTATAGGTATCACTGACGCATTGGCAACTTAACCCTTCTCTGTTCTAGTGAAGCTACTGACGAGCAGAAGTGAAACGTAATACTAGTAATGCTACTTATCCATGATCTAAAAAAAATTTCTTCTTTCTATAGGCTCATTTTCATTGATTGTTTGATGCGGGATCAAACAATCAATGAAAATGAGCGGGGTTTCGGGGTGCGACAGATTTTTGTTAATGCATGCCAGAGGGAACGCATGCGGAAACCATTTCATTAGTCGATAGGGCCCGAATACGGGGTACGGGAGATTTAAGTTTAAGCATGCCATAGGGCCCGCATACGGTAACCGTTTTCATTAGGGGGCCCGCATGCGGGATGTTTGATTTTCCTCACAGGGTGCGGTTTTGGGTGCGAAGTTTACAGAAAAATAGAAAGGTGCACGGTGCGATAGAAACATTGTGTATGCAGTTGCACCCAGCTTGCTTTACAACAACCGATGAATTTCATTGGTTGTTAGGCCGCATGCGGGGAGTACCCGCGTGCTGCATATCGATGGCGCACTTTCATTAGTCATTATCCCGTATTCGGGGACTCCCCGCATGCAGTATAATGACTGAGTTAATGATGGACGGACAGTGAAAATGAGCCTTAAGCAGGTAAGTTCTGATTCATCTTTATTAGAACATGCATAGACAGAGAATAACGCCTAGGCATTCCCCAAGAGTATAGTGCTACCATTTTGCAGTCTATCATTCAGATCAGACTACGTTGTTTCTAAAAAAAACGTAAAAATTTAATTTAATTTTTTTTTATAAAATTTTACGTGACCTGGAAACTCACCCACACACCCACAGCACCTCATGCTGATACGCAAATGTAAGCCCAAACTTATGCCAATACAAAACAACATCACTGCTTATAAAGCAGTTAGTCAATGATTCCTCAGAACTGCAGGAGTTATTCTTTATAAAGAAGGTACAAAAACTCCTCTTCCAACATTTATCTATGAAACGTCATATTTAAAACGTTCAAAGAGCTGGACCGTACCATTTAGTACAAACAGATAATAAACCGTAAATGCAGACTCCACATTACGTTCTACTAATACGTAAAGTTGGAGCATCTACACCCGTAAGCAGTTAACAAATATGACGATCGATTCTCCGTAAAATTTAAACTAGCCCTATTATGATTTTAGCACACAGCAAAGCTATGCATTAGCTGCAAACCTAGTTCATTCTCTATAAATTTCGATTTCAACGATGCTTTTAGTCGTTTTGCTTTTCACATAACTATTGTTATATTTGAGTTGGGTTCTATTTTAAACTCATTCCTAATGTTAGAACTCTGTTCGATATTCACAGGAAGCATTTCGTAGGCAAAAAGCTGGCAACTAACTTGAAACTGCATTAGTAATGCTTCTAACCTTTTAAGAGATCATAGAAAGCCTGCGCCACAAAGAACATACGTTTTTCATTTTAAGACGTTAATGCAAAATTCAAACTGTGTATTAAAAACATTGACCATTAAAATTATTGGTTAAATAACCGTCCAATTAATGTTTATTTGAGGCGGGAGAGGCTGACATTTGATATTTTCCACTTCGCCAGTATTTACTTTATCCATTATATTATATACTAATCCAAGGGGCTTCGTTACACGGTTTTACATATATCTCGGTTTCGTGGCCAGGAGCTGTCAGATTGATGGTTAGGTCCACGTCTTCCGACAGTTGGTCAGATGTGGGAGACACTGTGTCCAGGTTCAGTTAATTTCACTCCCATGATGATGATATGGTTATAAATATCATACATTTTTCATTCTCTTATTACTTTACATAAATCTGTAGTAATCATTTTCTAACATATTTTTATATTATTCTTGAATTTCTTCTTGACTCTTTTTCATTCTGCTTACGGCTTTGCAAACACACCATATAACAGAGTCCCCGTCCTTTAATAACGGAGCTTCGGGTACTAGTACTATTATGTATTCTGTGCTCTGGGTTCCCATTTGACTAGGTATTTTCGATTAACATTCTTGCCTGCCTCGCGCAATACGTGACGTGACGCCTATGACGACATTCTCAAAGGTTTTCTTACGCTACGATGATGATATCTCGAGATAATAACATATATCTTTAGTTGTAATAAAATTGGACTATAATATAAACACATATGTACTCATATTAAAATACAAAAAGGTACATTGTTTCACTGCTTAAATCCTTTATGAATACGACACGACATTAAAATTCTCATAAAACGATCGCGACAGTAAGTATAATTATATGCAAAACGTTACTTCAACAGGTCTCACAAAAGCTCGGTTTATGTGACTTCAACGTACGTAAAACATGACATGATGGGTAAAGCAGGCTGTTCATGAACGACATTACATGGTTCGTTAATCAGGCGTTGGTAATGAGAAGTGACGTCACGCTGTAATGAAATTTTGACTTTAAACACACGATGGTCTCACTCCACTGAATTTGGTGTTTTGACGTTGACATGACATCTGTCTCAATTAAGTGCTTGTTAAAAAATCGAGGACGTGAACAAGCATTTATTTTAAAATATAAATATTTGATTGGGTTTTTATATATCATCCAATATGCTATTTTTGTCATCGGAAATGTTTGAAAAACTCATCTTCGAGGACGGGTTTCGATGCCGTAATTGTGCTTAAATGTTACTACACGTACGTAGGTATACTACTAGATTAAATAGGACTAATGAAGACATTTAAATGGCGACTCTAAAATGTACGTAATCATTCGCAAATAAGCTCGATAAAATAAGATCAGCGATATAAAAAAAAACTATTTTATTTCTGGATTCAGGTTAGAATGAAGTCATAATTATAGGCATACTATATTTAAAAATATAGTTTAAGGTATAAACTAGTGAATGAAGACGAAAAGTGCTAAAAGCTGTCGTTCATGTATATCATTCTTTAGACACTAAAACTCTGTGACAATTTAAAGCCAGTTCGAAGACTTTATTAGCTGCCGTTGTCGCACGTAAAAATATACTGTTCCTAAAATTTCGGAGTATTGTACTTCATTTTATGTTACCCAATTACCTACTGGAATGCTGAAACGTAGGGAACTTTAAGTACAAAATAAAAATATAGCAGAAAATCCTTTTCTGTAGAAGCTTTGATGTACTGGCAAGTAATAATGTCTTTCAGTGACAAAGATCGATAAAAAATTATCGAATAAAAGTAAAAAATAGTTCCACTATCTATAGGATTTGGACTTGTTGACACCAATTATCGTTGAGCATAACTAGAGGGGTATATTAGTAGCCACTGAAGAGTTCCACTAACGATCTCCTGACTCCATGATCCGATCAGCTCCAAGATGTAAATTATAGTATTGTCATCCAAACTACATATATGTACATAGTTTCATTTCGGTAAGGCAATTTTATTGGAAGTACGTTAAAATTGATGTTAGAAACCGTCTCAACCACTGTTATAAACTATAAAAATCACTAACTAACAGTAACTGCCATGTTGTTCGTACCTCTTTCCGCACTCAAGTGATTGTAGTCTGTTTATAATACATTCCTACCCTCTTATAACCCCACTATTCATCATTATTGATCAACCGACCTATTGGTATATACCTACGTACGTGTATTGCTTCACCGGCATAACCGGTCATAATATTGTCTATTATCTCATTTTTATTAAATAGTGAACTGTTTTATCATCTATTATAGTTTGCCCCTATTTTTAAGAATATAAATAAGAGTTTTTGATATGGCAATTATTATATAATATAATATATATTATTATTACAAGTAGTGAAGCAAATAAAAGTAGTTATATTAATATTAATAAGAAGGACAGTGAATCTAATTTTTACTGGTATAAGGTAGTGTTGACAAAAGAAGTGGTTTAATAACTAAATATCAAACAGCAGTCTTGACTTTTAATTACGCGTGTGAAACAAAAACTTGTCAGTATTTTACAACTCCATCTATCAGGCTACATTTTGATAGTTTATTTTTATTAAGAGTCAACACACATCAACCATCCATTTGGCAATAAATTTTACGTTAGTATATTCCATCATTATTGCGTTATCTAAACAAAGTTAATATGTATTACTGGATCGGGGGCTTCATAACATAGTTTCCGGTTACCGGACGTATCTACATAACCGCATTAACTAGTTCAATGTAAAATTTGTAGTGATGTATGTGTTATTAAAGAAGAGGATTTACCTTGTGCATATGGAGAGGAGTTACAAGTTACTACATCGTTCTGAATGCAAACGGATGAACCGATAAGGATTTACAGATGGATGTTTTAATTAACATAAGTGCAGTCCATTATAAGACATGGAAAAGAATATAAGCACTATTAGGTACATAGCAAAAAACATAATCCATTATCAAACATTTATACATGAATATGATTATATAAATAGTATGAAGATTAACCTCGAAAGTGAGACAAATATCGATTAAAAAAAGTCAACCATCTTCGAAAATTAATATCATATCGTTTTAGTCTGCTATGAACCTCAATTGCCAAGTTTTCTAAAACTAAAATGAAAACTGCAACACTATCGTATATTATATTATTTTATTATGGACTCCATACCGGCAAGAATCAGCGCAGGAATTCCGCCAATGTCAAGTGTTTTATAATTATACAAGTTAAATACAAAAACGTAAAAAAATGGACGAAGTTGTATCTATGTATTTAAATATTACAAAAGGCCACTATCATATCTTATAATAACTTAATTTTACACCTGTCCATAGTGTCCATCTTTTGTTTACGTTCGTATGACATGACGTTGAGCGAAACGTTTTGAAACATGTGTCAACCTTGTAAATTGTATCACGAGCTATTGAGACGGGTAGCGTATGCACCTGATGCTTGCTTAATAGCATTTCGCACCTCACACCTCAAAGGATTGCCCTGTCTAGAAGTCTTCGCCCGACGATTGTATGCATTATAAACACTTCGCGTATATTAAATTTAATATGTGCGAGCATTTCTTCTTTCACAGCTGTCGAATTATCCTTTTGTCTTTTGTTGAGACTCGATTAAACCTCCGAATCGACTGTAATTAAATTAATTAATTTAACCTCCAAACGGGCATAATGATAAAATGAAGAAAGGTTTTTGTATAGGAAGTCAAAAAAGATACGGCTCATTTATTTGTCTATTGTTAATATAGTTCATAAATTTTTAACTCAATTCATCAAATTGGATAATAGTATTGGTCCTACTTTCTTACCGGTTCACTACCTCGCCACTTCTCCTCCGTACCGTCTAATAATGAGAAGCATACGTGGAAAAACAGAGGGTCTTCAAATATGGAACACTTCCGCATAGGCAATTAACACACACAGAAAAGGCGTTGCAGTTCTTGTTGCCAAGGGTTTTTAGCCAAGGATTCTACTTTATCGTGGAGCTTAGCTAGGTAGCATCTCTTTACTCTTTCTCTTTCTCTTTTTTCTTCTGAAATTAATATTTTATTGACATATTCTTTTGTTTACTTATTCGTCACGTCAATGATTATAAAGTTTTCCAGCAAAAATGTATTTAAATATTTTTCATCTATAATACATTCATTTAAACTGAAAAATAAATCAGAAAATTTCTATAAAAGTGTAATTACACAGGTTATGTGTATTTTCCATAATAAATTCCGATTTTTACAATAATTTTAGTTCAATTAAATAGTCATAACACAATTTGTGACACTTCATGGGTAATAAATAATTCTAGATATTAATACTGAAAAGTTACCGTAAGAAAGTCACATCACACATTAATATGGTTTTCAGGTAAAACATTTCACGTCCAGTCTGTATCAACACCAATTTGACACTGTTCACGCCGGTGAATTTAACAAAACAGCTCAGTGAAAAAGTGAACTTTGTTGCATCTAGCGGTCACTATTAGCAATATATTATTGCTAATAGTGACCGCTAGATGCAAGATTTATAAACTATTTTAACAATAGACAAATAAATGGGCGGTAACTTTTTTGACTTCCTCTACAACAACCTTTCTTCATTTTATCACTAATAATAACGATGTTTTTACAGCTCACCAAATGCAACATTTGCTATTCAATGCTATAAAAATGTCAAAACGTACATGTGATATGACACTTTTTTTGCCGGGTGCCGATGTGTTTTTTTATCATAACATTTGTTTGTTCCTGTATTTAAACTGTTTGGTTTGGAACTTAGTATGTACTGTTTGTATTATATCAGTCCAGGGAGATCTGTTGTTCATGTTATTTAAATTATTACCGCTGGCGAAGTTACGGTCGCACTTCGTTAATGAAATATAAATAATCAAAGACAGAACGGCTTCGATAAAACAAGCTCGCTGTGTTCTCAATAAATATTGAATTATATCAGTACAAATAAACTACTGAAAGAATTTCACATGTTTGTTTTATCAAAGGAAATAGCTCTACAAACAAACAAAATATGTTTGTTTTCAATTGCAATTGCGTTGCGTATAACGTAATATACAACATGATAACTCCTTGTACATCGGTTGTGCTGTTTGTAGAGTGAATAGAAAGTAAATAGTATGAAATGTGTTTTACTAAAGATTATTTTCAAATTTGTTGTATTGTCGCAAAGAACGTTTTAAGCTTGAGGAAGAAGTACTTCTTTATAAAAATCAGTAAATTCATCGTTTTATTTCTACTTTTGGTCTGTAGCGTTATCATTTTTCGCATTAAAATGTTTTCTTTGAACTCAGTGATGGTATTAGAGGAAAAACAATGGAATGCGACATGTCATAACTTAGAAGAGGGAAACGCCTTAGAACTAATTGAAAATTTGGAGTTTCCTCCTTCTCTGAATTCAATTTTCTTCATCGAAACTTCATGTCGAGGAGGACTCACTTCTCGCCAAGCGTGTTCTGTCGAGGCTGCTGCTAGAGCGCATCCAAGAAGCACTATTTATGTTCTCTTCAGTGCTCCAGTTTCCAAAAACATGTTAAGAAGTAAAATTTCTGCCAGACTGCTTCTATTCCATAACATAAAATTTGCAAGAGTGTATTTCAGAAATTACGCTAAAAATACTCCTTTGGAGACAATGATTGCAAGTACACCTTTCTATAAAAGCGAATGGTGGATCGAACACGCATCTGATATTATTAGATATTTGACGCTTTATAAGTATGGCGGTGTATATCTGGATACAGATACGTTAGTGGTCAAGTCTCTGGAGTCTCTTGGATACAACTGGGTAGGCAGGCAAGACGATGTATCAGTCAACGGAGCGGCCATTGCTCTATCTCTGGATAAACGCGGGCAAAGAATAGCTAACGCGTTGGTTACGTACGTAAATATCTTACTACTATTATAAATGAGAAAGTTTGGATGGATGGATGTTTATTATTCAATCACGCCAGAACAGCTCAACGGATCTGGATGAAATTTAGCAAAAAGGTAGATTATAGTCTGAAATAGCACATGGGCTACTTTTTATACCAGAAAACTGTACGATTCCTGTGAGCTACATTTGTTTTGTTTTTCATAGAGTAAGACTTTCCACGCAAATAAGGTCGCGCGCAATCATATAAGACAATGCAGTAATAAGTTACTTATATGTTTAAATAATATTACACTTCCAGAATATTTTTCTCTTTTGAATTTTAGCCTCAATAATAACAATATAACTATGTTATGAAAGAAACCAAATTGATGATGAATTGATAAATTTTTCTGCAGTGAATTGAAAACGTCGTACAGATATGACCTATTTTCACACAACGGCCCAGAAGCCATCACAAGAGTTCTACAAAAAAAATGTAGTACTCACAACGTTACCAAATGGTCTTCCAGGACCTGCAAAGGTAAATTATTCAGTTTTAATATAATTATATTACACGACATCCACCAGATATCTTCCGCTAATTTAATTAAATTAACGGAAGATATCTGGTGGATGTCCATCTGCAAGTCTGTGTCTGAAACTGGTCATCGGTCATACTTGTTTATTCATTGGGAATATTCTTTTCTTATTTGTTTGATTGTTAGTATTTTGATTTTTCACAAACAGCGTCAGTTCTATTAAAATAAATATTGTTATGCAAAATGCAAGTTATTTAATGATGAGTTTCCATTATTTAGTGTCTGAATCTCTATTTATAGGTGATAAATGACCGTTAAACATTTTTCTCTGTCATTTAATTTTCTTTCGCTATTGAAGTAATATTTTTAAAATATCTATCTTTTTGACACAACCGTTTTCAGAACAGGTTTTTTTTAAACTGTATTTTGTCAACTAATAACACATTTCAATTTATTTCAAGTGGTGATAAATGTATTTAATTGATAACTCAATCTAATCTAGCTTGCTAAGCTCTAGCTTAGCAGTATAAATGTCTCTTCCAATACTTTTTTTACAACCTTACATTTACAATCAGCAGAAGTTGGTCTTTTTATATAATTGAAGTTTATTTAGATTATAAAAATATTTTTGTTTCAGGGTTTAACGTTTTTGATGTTGAATATTTTTATCCAATTTATTACACTGATGTCCATCTTTACTTCAATTCAAGTCGCCTTCCCATAAATTATGACCACGTTTATGCTCACCATTTATGGAATACACTTTCGCATAATATGAAAATTGAGATAGATTCTCCATATATGAAATTAGCCGAGCAATATTGCCCATCGATATTTCAAATATTTGGCAAGGATTTTGGAACTTAAAAATCAAGACTTAAAAATAATACTATAGATGAAACTAACAATTTGTTATAAAATAAACGAAATCGTACTTTCCGTGGTAATGTAAAAAGTTTTGAAGATTTTTGAAGTGAAAATTTCTTTAGCGGCGTTGTGCACTTTTTGGGATGGGTAAAAAAATTTAAACTCGCGTCAGAACACGTGACCTGATCGAAAATTCGTAAGACGGAGCCGAGTTTCTTATATTTAAAAAATATTCCAGTGTACCCTATGTATATATTTAGAAATGTTATTACCTACTTTTTATTTTTAACTTAATTTTATATATACAGATGTGTGTGTGTGTGTATGTATATGCAAATATATTGTGAAGTTATGTTTTCACTTCTGACGTGCAGTCCTACGACTGACTGTTTTTTTTTTAACAAAGGAATACTAGAAACGTGATTCACACATTACTAGTATTCTTGTTAACCCCTCCACATAAGCTAAATGCTTGTGTTAGGAGTGGGTTCACGTCGGTGGTGAACTTGGTGGGGTTCGAACCTGAGTCGTCAATCCGACGCCTTAGCCATTACGCTACCGCCGCATAATACATAGGTAATTAATTTAACACAATGTAAAAACAATATGTTATACACCATGTGGTGTGTAAAGGTAGATTAGTGTAGTTAAGATCGATAAGATATGTTTATAGTAGTATAACTTATGAGTTTTGTATATAAAGCTCACGTTGTTAATTAAAAATTATTCTAAGTTGTAAGTACTATAGCAGTAAAACGGGTGTGTGACGTTTGAAATAATAACAAAAGTTCTAATGATCATATGACCTAATTTAGTTTAATAATCTTTTTATAATATTACGATCAAATGATATAATGAATTATTGATATAATTTCATTTTACCTAATTTTGTATGGTATAATGAACATTTTATATAATGCACATTTGAACTAATATTCAGTTACTACAATATTCAAAATCTAAAAGTAACGTTTAATATAATTTAGAAGCGTCAGATACCATGATCTACTGTTATTGAATCATTTGGATTAGGTTAGGTTAGGTTAGAACAGTGACCATTAACGCGCTAAGCATTAGCGAGCGAGCGAAGCGAGCGTGCCATGGCAGCGGCCGTGCCGTCGAGCGCCTGATATTTACTTATTCATTACAAAATTTTAGCTGAAAATGAGTAAATATGAAAATTAGGTCAAATCAACGTTTTATAAAAAGGGCATTATACGAATTGAAAATTTAATGAAATGAACGTTACACTAAATGTTATTAGAGCAAATAAAGGTTATATGATATAGATTACATCACATGTAGATATAGATTAGATCACATGAAATAAGGTTTTTTATTTATTATTTTTTTATCTCTTTATTGTTTACCTTTTAAGTGAGATACAATCCAAAAACAATGTAAACATTCAGGTATATCAATTGGCGGTCTTATCGCTCACGGCGATCCCTTCAAACTCTTTCTCAAACATTATTTATTTTTATAGCATATGAAAATTTTATCATGGGAACGTTATTTTAAGTGATATTATACTATCTGTTATTATACCATATATTACACATCCCAGTACAATAGTGTTTGCTTTGAACCCTTCTTTACCCAATATAAATATATAATATATTATACACGTGTACCTCTTATACGATACCTAGGCTAAATTCTAAGGTTTGAAGATATTTATGTTGAAACCCATACGCTTCGGGGAGGGTCTTTGGGGACCCTCCCCGAAGCGTATGGGTTTGGACCTGGCCAATAAGTTATAAATACGTTCTCTATTTTCAAAATTTGGAACGATTTTTTCCATAGCATGTAATCAGATATTATTGTTATATAAAGAATCTGGTAAACATTATGAACATTTAAATTTAGTTTTCACGCAGTTTGAAAACTTAACGAGGCTTACATAAAGAAGACAAAACGAAATACTTTTAAAAATTTCATAGAATATGGTTCATAAAACAGGTTTTAATTTATTTGAACTCCTGAATCTTCTAAAACTGCCTGCTGACTTTATCCAAGAATGTGAGTATTAATCTTTGTCATGACTTGTCTTTAAAAGTGCATATATTACGGCAATCTATTTCCAAAGACTACTTCTTGCTGGACCTTTTAATATGTATAAAATTTTCCTCTAGGCTCACCACAATTAGTTTAATGCCATTTTTTCCAATAGCATGATTGTCTGTGATTTAACCTTTGCCACTTCTGATCTGGTCTAAGTAATCATACAAATCGTTAGAATATGTAAAGATCAACACTGACTTTTCATATAGACTGTCACTGACATTCATTCGGGACGGGTTTATAAAGTTTGCCTCATAAACCCGTCCTTTCGGAATAAATTGTGTTCATTGATTGTGTGTTGATACATAACCTAAAACTTGCTTAATATTTCAATCGGTTGCCATTATTATGGGCTCCTTTACATGACTAGAGTACTAATACCGCCTTAAAGCTGAAAATCTAATGAGAATACCAAACTTTAAACCTTTATAGGCTACTAAAAGTATTTCCAATACGAAAATAATTGACAGTAAACAGTATCACATAATTTCATCTTTATTACCTACACAATACGGCTAGTATGCTATAATATGTGCCAAAACTTGTTCAGTAAACAACAGGGTTTTACACCTCATTACTTCGACTTAATCCAAAGGATATTAACACATTACGTTTAAACAACAGGTGACGACCACGACGCGTTTTACTGACAGACATGAATGACAGAATGGACGAAAACAGGGTTAATTGCGGAAACAGGAGACAAGAGGGTATATTAAACTTTAATGTCGTTAATATTCGGGGAATAAAATTCCAATAGTGCTGTTATTTATTCTGGTTACTTTGTATTCTTCAAAAACCCTTCATCATTTAAATGACTGACATTCAGATAATTACATTCGTTAAAATTTTTGTATGTTCGATTACGTTGTTTGTTTAATTAGTGTTAGCCAAGTTGACCCAATATTTGTTGGCATATTCACGTTACTTGCCTCTTGGGTTGTTAGGAGTTGAGAAAATTGGAGTGATAGTTTCTTCTTGCTTGCCATACCATATGTTAAATGAACATGAGGTTGCTCTTTCATTCATAATTATTCTAACTACGTACAAAGTTTCACATATTACCGCTCTGTAACCAAAGTCACGACGTGAAATAGCTGACTATTTATTCCTTTTGAAACATTTTTCTTTATTATTACATTAAATATTTTTATTATTACATAATAATAAAGATTGACCCGAGCTTTTAGTAAAAAAATACTTTTATGTCCCATACAAATCAACTCGTTTAAATCCACTCCTAAGTTTACATAGAATTGCATCTTTTAATATAGGCAGAATAGTTATATTGTGTGAGCAAGCAGAAACTTCAACAAATTATGTAAACAGCACGATATTGATCCCTTCGTTATTGGTGTGCCTTTGGCTAGAAGATGTTTAAATGGTATTTTTTTTAACAGCATTTAAAATATAGAATGCTCATGTAACTCAAGCGGCTCGGTGAGATGTTTTTGTTCATTTAGTCTTTAAATTTTTTTTACTTTTTATTTTGATTGCACATACAAATGTGCAATCAAAATAAAAAGTAGTTCATGTAGTTCAAATCTGCCAAGTGTGGGATCAGACGGCCGTGTATGAAATGTGTCACGTTATTAGAAGGTATTAGTATACGTGAAGACTTGTAATTGGCTTTCAGGTGACTGTTGAAATTTGGATCCCATTTAACACTTACAGCTGTTTTCCACGTTCTAAATAAATACATTTATTGCGAAGAGCATCTTCAATGCACATTTACAATTTTTTTATTACACTGTTTGAAAGCAAATTTCATACCATATTGATTGTTTATTTACATACTAACAGATTTTTAAAATGTAATACTTAATAATAATAAATATTATAAAAAATTAAGTGAATTATAACTTTGAAATAACACTAAATCTAAGGTTGAACTATAACTCATACAACATCATTGGTTCTCCGGAATGGTGGATTAAATGTTTTGCTAAACATGACTCCAGTTTGTTCAGCGTACCTGTTAAGTGTAGTCGGGCCGTCTAAAGAGAAGTTTGAACACAACTTTGAAACTGTTGGGTATGTTAAACGTACAAAACTATGGTCAATTTGTCGGACTACGTACAAACTACAAATAAGGGAGAACAAATCGCTTCGTTAATTTAACAGAGATTTGTGACGGATGGAGGTAATCGCTTGAATGATTTGTTTCGATAACGTTAGGGTGTGGAATCAGATTTCTTATCTATTGTTAGGGTTTTGGTTATCTAAATTGTTGTAGATGCCTTTCCTACAAATCCATCAAAGAAGTACGAAAAGAATAGGCGGAGAAAACTTTAAGTATTTTTTGTTAATGGAAGTCCGTATTTAAAATACGGAGTTTCACAAATTCATCCGAATTTCATAAATAAAATACGTAAACTTTTATATTGAGTAAATGCACTTCTGATTTTATTATCCATAACCATAATATCTAATAGTTAATAACTATGAATGAGACTCTAAATTATTTTCAGTAGCAGTAAACTGCGAGTCTACTCTAAAGCCAGTACAACTTACAATTCTATTCAAACTAAGATAAGCTGAGCAGTACAGCAGCGTACCAATAATTCATTAGTTAAAAGTGTCACAGCGAATGCCATACTTTATATCCTTTGTAGCGTAAACAAAAGCTGATAACTCGCTTGCAACCGCATTTGGGTTGCCTTTAATAAATTAATTTTATTCAAATTACCCACCGCCACTGCGTCTCTGGTGTCTGAATAAATAAACATTTACTTTGTTAATTGAAAAATTATCTTGCTGAGTTTTCCAGGTACCGACACAGTGCGACTTTTGGCTCAGTTTTGAATGAGTTTACAGTACAAATACAACTCTGTGTTCTTTCGTGTCTTACATTAATTTTCTGTGTGTATAATGGCAAAAAGCATGAATTTTGTACTTAATGTAATGAATGAGATCACAATAAAAGTCTATTAAAGAGGCTGGAAATATACATTTTTAATAAAGAGGGTGTAGTCAGTTTGACTTTATTTTAACTGATAAAATTAATGTGGATGGGGTAAAATGTCTATACTAATATTATAAAGCTGAAGAGTTGAAGAGTTTGTTTTGTTTGGTGGAACGCGCTAATCTCAGGAACGACTGGTTCGAATTGAAAAGTCATTTTAGTGTTAGATAGCCCATTTATCGAGGAAGGCTATAAGCTATATAAAATCAAGCTACCACCAATAGGAGCGGAGCATAAATAAAAAATGTTGCAAAAAATGAGTAGACGAAGTTGCGGGGGTCAGCTAGTTATTTTTATATTATTTCCTAAAGTTCCTCCGTAAAGTTCACAGTAATTCGCAAGGTAATGATGACGCTGATGAACTACCCAAAAGGAGGTCGGGGATGGTAGCAATAGGCCATGTACCAATTGTTTCTCTATACCTTCTCGATGGCACACTTCGCGCACACATGATATTAAGGTATTACACAACAAACACTGTACGGAGGTGAGTCGATGCAGACAAGCAAAGGCTCTCCCTCGCATAAATACAGAAACTCTCCCGCAAGCTGCTATAATAATAGAGCCTAGACCATCACCTTCAGAGGCTCACGTTAGGCAGCTGGATTAAGGGCCTGATGCAGAAGGCGGTCCTTCTTAATACGGCACGTATTGTGAGGAGGTTTCTGTCTCTGGAACCTTAACCACCGGTAGCTTGGTCCATATACCCATATCAATGGAATACTATTTTTTACATTTTTAAATATTTTTTTAATATAATAATGTGTTTAAAAATATAATTTACATCTTTTATAGATGTTAATAAAAAGAATAGTAATATATTAATATCTTGGGATATATTACACATTGCTATCCAGACCAAAGCTAAAACAAAATCATGGAAAATAACTCATGTGATCACGGGTCACGGTCTATTTAACAAATATCTCTTTAATATGTATGTAATCGGCAGCTTCCTTTGTAGGACCTGCATGGAGACAGATAAGATGGCCGCACACATCTTTCTGGAATTAACGGGTGGGGCCATATACCGATCTATACACTTGAGGTCAGCGAGGATTCTCCTTGAGGTCATTGGTGACATGAGGCTTGTTAAATTATTTTGTGGATTTGGGATGACAACAGCAGCCATCCTAAATCCTCAAAATAATTTAAGAAGGGAGGAAAGGAGTAAAAGGAACATTTAATTTCTAAATCGGCACAACACAGCATTAAGCTACGGGGCGGTAATATTTCAGTGTTACTTACATTAATTATTAAAGTCACTTCGCTTACCTAACTCAACGGAGACAAGCTGACCTAAACAACTCAATTCATATACCAAAATCAATAATAGTATTACATATTCAACGAACCGTCTCCACTAAAGTGGCAGGCGGGGAAAAATGGACATCAGACATTAATGCCATCATTTGAAGTCCCGCAAAGATGCTGAGTAACGGCTGATAGCTGATAGAAACGGCACTAAAGGGGGGTATAATGGGAATATTATACAGTAACCACATTTCCCCACTCCATAGATGAGTCAGAAAGTGATGATACAAAAGTTAAAGTTCGTGATTGATATGTGGCTTGTTTACTAACTCTAGTATCGGAGTTTTTGATTTGATCCTATATAGTCCACACTGGATGAAATTAATGTCCGCCTGAAAATTGTTGTTTTAATAACTATGTTGAACTTTACGTTTAGGTTTTATAGAAGCTAGTTATAACAAGAATGTATTTAACCAGTTTCTACTAAAAACGCTCAATGCACGCAATTAGGCCCAGAAAATCGACAACTGTATTGGATAGTACCTTTAACATTATTTATAACATTATAACATTATTAATTTATATTTTATTTCTCCTTGTAAGTGATTTGTGTAATCTTGAAAAATAAAGTGATATTTTAAACCGTCACATTCGAAACTTCAGCGCTGTCAGACCCTATATCTTCCATTTTTATGTCTAAATATTCATATTTAATTAACTATCTTGTCCTTCATATTTGTTTCTACAGGAGCTAGTAGTCTAAACTATTAATTACAAGAGTAAGAATGCATTTAAACGGTTGTACCAAAAATTCACAATGCATGCAATTAGGTCCAGAATACCGACAACTGTAGGTTAGCGCCTATACATATAATACTTGAAACTCCAACGTTGCCAGACACTGTCGCTTCCAAAATTATATCTGAATATTATTATTTAAATAATTATCTTGTCCTTCATATTTAGTTCTATAGAAGCTTTTTGTAACTATAAGTTGTAAGAGCAAGAATGCGTTTAAACAATTGTACTAAATATACACAATGCATGCAATTAGGCCCAGAAAACCGACAACCGTAGGAGTATCTGGGTCAGCGCCTATAAAGACTCAAAACTCCAGCGTTACCAGACTTAGCTGCCGTGGCTTAGCTCATCAGCTGAAGTACAAAACATTGCACGTAATGCTGATACGATCCTGGATGAACGACTTCGATTAAAGTATAAATTTCCTTGTCCTGTCTATATTCTCCCAATAATAATAATAATATATTTAACCTATAGGTTAACTATAGTTATACTGAGTTATAACTCAGCCTTAACGGTAAGTAAATAAAAGAGACGGCTAAGATTTATACTATTTCTGCAGAGATACCATCCAGTTAAGTCAGTCTTTGCATTTTAATGTTCTTGCTGTTCCGCACCCCGATATACTGTAAAGTAAAGCGATCTTTTTAGGCTCACCGGCCCCTCTGTACATTTAAGAAGCTTTTCTTTTAAGGGGCTGATACTCTGACAATTGTAATAACATTAAATAAATTAAAGTTAGAAAAATTTAAAAGAAACACGCTTTATCTATTAAAGCGTGTTTTTTTTTTCAGTTAAAACCAACTTAAAAAGTAAGGAAGAATTCCACTATCTACCTCCTGGCTCCATCATCAGAACAACGTTACTAAGCTCAATCCGTTAGACTTGTCAAAACGAATCATATGACTAGCCTATTGGTCTAGTGGTTAGTGACCCTGACTGCTGAGCCAGAGGTCGTGGGTTTGATTCCCACCCAGGACAAATAATTGTGTGATGAGCGTGATCATTTGTTCTGTGTCTGGGTGTAATTTATCTGTAATATGTACGTATTTAGAAATATATAAGTATGTTTATCAACAGTCTGGTTAACATAGTACAGGCTCTGCCTAGTATACGATCAGACGGCCGTGTGTGAGATGTGTGAAGTTATTATTATTATTATTATATGCACTTACTAAAACTCGAGGTGTTTACTAAAAACCGTTGACAAGGTCCAATATCTTCAACTTCTGTCTTAACTCCATCGTTAGAACAGCTCCAAGATGCTATATTATAGTTTTATCTTCCAAACTACATATACCTACATACAAAGTTTCATTTCGTTTAAAATTCGTCGGTCAGTTGACTTTCGAAATTTGCTTACATAGTTAGTGTAGCTAATAAAATCGTGATAAAAATATATTGGTCACATGTATAAGATTCTGTCGATGATTCTTGTATTATACGACCAATACTTGAATGAACGAAAACAATACATTATGTTCAAAGCAAGAAGCTGTGAAACTAGCTTCTGACGTCGGTGTTGCTAGCGTTAATGTGGATTTTGTGAATTAATTCAGGAATCCCAGTACAGAACAGTATTTTATCAAAGGTACCCTATGTAATTTTTTTGTACCCCTGACAAAGTGTACGTAAAATTTTATGGCATGATAGCGTAATAAAAATCTTTTTAACAAAAAATTAAACCGACGAAAATAACTAAAAACAAAAAATAAATAAACCTCTTAAGTCTTGAGCAAAATTATATATTGCAAAATCATTTACTACTACACCATTATTTAACAAGTCATCTTCAAAATATTTCTTCTTAGACAAGTCAACCTTCATACATATTTTTAAGCCGATATATTAGAATCTTCTCTGTATAAAAATTGACAGGAATGCTTTGGCAAAGTCAGTAATAGCAGTCGGAGCCTTAAAAGTTTTAATTTTTTAGCGTGAGAACAACTCAAGACATGCAAATTTTCTAATGGATCGAGTTTGGTAATGTGTTTCATTATGCGCAATTTGCATTTGTTTTTGTAAAGTTTTATCTGTTTCGTAAACTGTTTAACTTAGAATTTGATAACTTAAGTTTTAAAGACATTGCCGACGCCTCAAAAGTCTTTTTGAGTTTCGAATGGCGCGTGTATATATTTGATATGTAAGGCTTTAACGAACCAAAACTTTTTATTACGATTTTACTTTAGAAAATGGTTACCTTATAACCAACATATTTAATTTCTGTAAACTATAGGTTTTTGGACATTTCAAGATTATTTTTAAGGAATGAATAAGTTTGTGCCGGTTTGAAAGCCTCAAAATCACGCAAAAGGAAGCCATCATAAAACTTACTCAAACATTGTGAAATGTTTAAAAACTAAGATTTAAGAAACGAAAACATCTTTAGAAACTGACATCGTAGCTCAAACTTGCCATAAAAAGCCTGCGAAAACAGTTTAATCTTAAGAATTACTTAATAATACATAGTCTATTAATTAGCAGTACACCATCATAACGTATGCCAGAAATAAGTTGCATAAACGCAATGTAATAAAAAAATAATTTCAAGAAATGGACACAAAAGAAAGACAACAGTTAACAATAATAGATTTTGAATAAAGTAGATAACTGATCCCGCTATATTTAATGATAACTACGAATATCTGAATACACTATTTTTTTTCCAAGAGGAAGACAAAAAATAATTTATGCGAAAAATTTACAGCGGAGTGTAAGCCGTGTTGTAGCAGAAGTTCAAAATTAAAATTGAGTTTCAGGTCAAAGGTGTAAAGTCGCTTTACCAATAACAAATAAGATTCCATACAAAGAGATTAAGAACAGATAGAATTGTTACAATATAATAAAACACTATGATAATTATTTTGAATACTGTGATGATTCACTTTCAGACCCCTGAAGATCCGTGTTATTTATAATAATAATATTAGGATATTCATCAATGTATGTAGGTATGTAAAATTTTATAGTAAAAATTAATATTAACTGAATTCACAAACCTGGTGGTCCGCTTTCTGGTGCATAAGAGCCTTGCATATGCATAAGGATCTAGTCCACAAGAACAGGAATATTTAGAAATGATTTGAATTCTCAAAATAAATACTCTTGCAGAGCAGTTGCATTCAGTTCACAGAAATATCTCACAAATGTTGGTCTCGAAATGAGAAGGAATTGCAACATCAGAATTCAGATTCCCGAAGTCGCCGTTCAAGTAACATTTTTATTAAAATATGCCCAGAATTATGTCTCGAAATGAATAAATTTTCTTCACCCCGCTTGTCTTTACGGCACGCTCGGGGTTTTAATAAAAAAAGTCTCTGTTGAGTGTAAATTGTATTTGGGAAATGGTTTTCGTTGTTTTTCTTAATTTGCATATATTGTTTACCTGTGTTTATTAAGTCGACCTTAGTCTATTTAAGACTTGAAAAGATTCTGCATAGCTTTATATAGAACAGGGTACTACGGCATTACACTTAAAGATGAAGGTCGTTCCTATTGAACTTAAAGATTGTTCCAATTACTTATCCGTCTCTACAAAGTAATGCTTATGAAAGGACAAATGAAAGCCGGAAAAAAAAGAGGCAACTAAAAACTCGCGGTCGCGCTTTTTAAACGACTTCTAAAAAGGAGGAGATTCTATGTTCCACTGTGTAAATTTTTTTTTATATATGTTCATCGGTTACTCAAAGACGCTTGGACCGATTAGGAAAATTCTTCTTTTATTTGGAAGGGTATACTTCCCACGCGGTCCCATGGTCATCAGGTCAGAATTTGATCATGGGGTCCTAGAGAAATCGAGGGAACTCTTCAAATTTTATAGGCACACTTGAAGCGATTTGGGTATTTTGAGGTGCATTGAAGTGCATTCCTTTTTTTAAACATAATTATTCAATTGACAAGCTCACAGAGTATGACAGAATGCAGTACATGCTACAGAAACTTAGGCATTACGACAAAACTCACAATTACTAGCATCTCGGTTTGTTAGGTTGGCCAGGGGCGATGAACATGAGTTCAATTCGCTTGTTGCTAGACAATAGATATCGGGTCGGTCTTGTATATAATCGAAGCATAGCAGATTTATGGTCGAATTGATACCAAACTAAGAGCATATTCCCCCTCGGGTAGGAGCTCGTATAGGTAATTCATATTACTAGTGTAGCGTTACATCTCTGTGCGTAAGTATAGTTTCCGGAGATTTTGTGTGGATATAAGAAAAGCGAAGTTCATAGGCACGTTTATCAGTACTAACTAATCACCATGAGGTGCTTGTTACCGATTCAATTATACAAGAAAGTGTTATTGTTATGTTATATTAGCCCGTATATATAATATATATTATATATTATAATTTTTGAAGAGAAAACTTCTTTAGCGGCGTTGTGCACTTTTAGAGATGGGTAAAAAATGTTAAACTCGCGTCAGGACACGTGACCCGGATCGAAAATTCGTAAGACGGAGCCGAGTTTCTTATATTTAAAAAAATATAACATTCGAAATTCAAAGATTTATGAGCGGCCAGGAGCGCAGAACTTCCAGTGTACCATCTGTATACATTTAGATATGTTATTACTTACTTTTTATTTTTAACCTAATTATATATTTACAGATGTGTGTGTGTATGTGTGTGTGTGTATGTGTGTGTGTGTCTGTATGAATATGCAAATACATTGTTAAGTTATGTTTTCACTTCTGACGTGCAGTCCTACAACTGACTGTTTTTTTTTTTAGTTTTATTATGAAATATGCAGTGAGTAATTGACCATCCATAATTTTAGGTTAATTTTAAACTATTGTTTACCATGTTTAATTAAATGCAAACGACGAGGTTAAAACACACCTTACCTACTTAACCGATCGTCATGAAATTATGTATACACATTGTCAAAAAAAGATTCATCTAGAAAAAAGTATAGTTTACAAAGTATAATGAATTGATTCATAAAATCTACGTTAATGCGAGCAAAGTACGAGCAAAAACTAGTTGTAAATAAATGGTAATTGCATTAATCGGCGTCATGTCTACAACAATGATGGGCACTGAAAATCAGTACTGGGGTGCGCCACGTAAATCGCAGATATCCACGAAATGCTGAGAGTTCACCTTTTTGTAGGACATGGCATAAATTCCTTTTTTTGGTGGTGACAGGGGGGTGGAAGATTCTCACGATCCTCCGTCCTTTAGGGCAGAGGTCTGTCGGGCACTTACCGACTTAAAACCATCCTAGTGTTCCGCTACTTGCCGATGAAAACTGCCGACGCCGCTACTTCCAAAAACTTTCCCGCCTGCAGGCAACACATGGCGTAGAACCCTCCTTAACATAAAATAACTTTATAGGCTTATAGGCTCATATGTATGCATGTTAGATAGTAAAACATAAATTACATATTTTTCATAATAAGTAGTAACATTACCTTTAAAATAACCCTTTTAAAAAATGCGACAGATTAAAGCGAACCTTTTCCTAAAATTTTTAGATTGTAGAGCGACTTTGCATAATAACGAGAAAGAGAGAGAGAGAGGAGAGGAGAGAGAGAGAGAGAGAGAGAGAGAGAGAGAGAGAGAGAGAGAGAGAGAGAGAGAGAAAAGAGAGAGACATATAAATTATTTACTCATTAAAAGTATTCAAATTTGTATTTCAGGATCTCGCGTAGTTACGCAAGTGGAACACTAAGAGAATATATTAAAAATCCTGTGTGTAGATAAAGTTTATTGTTTTATCTCTTAAAACTTTAGTTAATTGTTTCATGTCACTGCTATGCCATAGGTCGTGGGTTCGATTCCCACCCGAGTCTGGGTGTTCTTTGTGTCCGTTCTTTGTATGTTTGTAAAATCCCCCGCGACACAGGAGTAATTCCTAAAGCGGGAGTTGCCTTTAAAAAAAAATGTACAAGAGAAAGAATAACAACGAATAATTTATTCGTTCATCTATTCCCATCATAATTGAAACCTTATATTCTTGCTATAAATGATAAATAGATGCAAAGACAATATTTAATATTCAAGATACGGACTGAAGACTAAAACGGAGCTAGAAGCGAAACAAAGAAAGTCATAAATCTATTGTTTTAAATCTACGGGGCGCTGTTTGCCAAATCTTTAGTCAAAAAAATACTTTTGGCCTAGTCATTGGAGGCATTTTGATATTAGATTTTCATTATTCATGATAATAATTATTATAAAAAGAATAAAGTTTTTTGTATTTGTGCCGAATTTAAGGCTAATTTATTTTTTTAGACATAAAAATATTGAGGACGACCGTTGCTTTTAGAATATAAAACGAATGAATATCGGTTCGAGCTACAATATTTCAGGAAGTAAGGAGGGTACGTAAAATATATATATATATTTGTGCCTGTCAAGCAAAAACCTCTTATATAGAACTTTTTTAGGTAGCTTAGATGCTAAAATATCAGCCTAACGAACCCGTATGTCAGAATAAGGGTAATGATTTCTTGCCTATTTTTAATAGGACGTATATAAGTGATGATCAGAACCTGCTGAGGTATTTGAGAGAGCTAAGTGTTTTACTTTGATTATTAACTCTCGAGTTAATAGAGAGATAGAGAGTTAATAATCAAAGGTGTTTTATAAGTCAGGGTAATTTTTATGTCAACCCATTTAGCATCAATGATCTTCTCGAGAAAATATTATAAATTGGTTGGATATTATATAAAGTGTCAAATAGTATGTCAATGGGTCATTTTAACTCTTTGCTTATACGACCAAGTGTTACAGTTATACCTTTTTTGAGTTACGTCGGATAGTACGGTGGTTTTAGTTGCAATAATTATAGTTTAAAAAACTAAAAAACACGCTTTTATGGAATATTCAACTAAAAAAAATAAAAAATTTAATCGAATTATTGCATTGTCATCGGTCTTTGACAGGTGTGCAAAATTTTAATGAAATCTGGCCCTTTAAAGTGGGTCAAAATCGTGCCCAAAGGAGTCGGTTACAAACACACAAACAAACTTCACGTAGCTTCACTTGTAACTAACTTATTAACTGTGTTAACAAATCTTACTACCTCCTATCGAAATTTAACTATATAAAGTTTAATTTCGGTACGACAATAAGAATAGGTTTATATTGACTTCCAAGATCTGTTTATATTTTATAGTAGTTTGGATTATAGTAGATATAGTATAGTAGTTGGGATAGCAATACTATTATGATTTGGCATCTTGGAACTGATATGATGATGGAGCTACAACGTAGATGGTGGAACTCTTCAGTGGGTACTAGTAAATCGTCGTTGTAGTTTGTGCTCATATGATATTTTATGACAAATCCTACAGACTGGGCTTATTAACGAATCGGATGGTCTGTTAGTATTTAATAATAATAATTAGTTCGCCATTAAAACGCGTTTCTTTTAGTTTTACTAGAAAAATATTCATTTGAGTAATTGAATTTAGTCATAGTATTGTGCTTGCAAAGTCCCCCGCCGCGTCTGTCTGTTCGTGATAAACTCAAAAACTACTGAACCGATTTTCATAAGGTTTTCACCAATAGATAGAGCAATTCATGAGAAAGGTTTAGATATATAATTTGTAAAGGTTTTGTGTAAATTAGTTGAAATATGATGATGATTGTTGAAGATGTCTCTGCTACCCGTGCGAAGCGGGGGCGGGTTGCTAGTCAATTGTATGTTTGAAAGGACACGAAAGCATGTCTCTCTGTCTGGCCTTTTCCTTTAACATATTTTGGAATGAATGGGTAAAAAATACTTGAAAATGTTCTGGTTCAGTGTTCAGGTCACAGGGTTTTACTCCTTTCTTATGACGCAACGACTTGTTTGTACACACGTAGCGTATGCTTATGGAAATCCAAGCTCTCTAACAAAAACTTTAAAGATATCCCTAAAAACTTAAAATATATCGTAAACCATCCCAAAAACATGAATAACTAAAGACCGTTCTATAACATCAATAAACCCCTACAGCGAACCCCTAAAAGTATTACTGACTAACGACAGACAATTAACGTCGGTGCAACTCGTAATGTTCGCACAAAGCGTTGTTAACAAATTGTCGGCCATCATTGCCTGTCCAGGGTTAATATGAGAGTGTTGGAAGACTGCTTGAGCGATGTCATAGGGCCACGAAATGGGGATTTACGACCACGAATGTGTTAATTTTATTTTTAGATCCTTGATTGATTAAAACGATATTATTTCAAAATGACAACTATGCTTATTTATAGTCTTAATATTTGTATTTAGCTATTTTTATAAGCTTATGCACGCAGAGAGTAATACCAACACGAGAGGTTGCTTCACCCCTTAACAAAGAGCCCTATTCTGTGGGGATAGAAACTAGTCGGGTTTTCAAGATGTCTTTAATAACTGAAAAAGTAATGTATCAATAATGAAATACACAATTTTATGATTTTTGAAGCGAAAACTCCTTTAGGCACATTTGTACACTTTTGCTATGGGGAAAAAGCACTGAACTCGTGACCGTCACGCTAATAATACATATTTAGATCCACTAGAGGGCACTAATCTAAACATTATTTCTGTCAGCCCCTTATTAATTAGTGTCACCAAGCTGCTAATGTGACGTTTTAAGTTCGTCGTTTCGTTTAAGTTTTCACTTCTGTCGGCAGTCCCATGACTGCCTTTTTTATCCCTCGTAATAGAAGAAATGCGCCTATTACCATCTAACTAATGTTTTTTCAGACTATGTGCTGTTATTTAAAAATCCCCGAAAGAAAACCCAATTGTAATTGACTTTAACTTTATGATTTTTTTTACTTTTTGATCGCAGGTAAATATTCTCTTAAACATACGCCATAAGAACAACGGGGCTAATGAAAATAATTGGAACATCAACTTAATAAGATTTCACCCGCACATTTCTTAGCCACACGTTCAGAAGCTACGTGGAGAATGCCCGAAGCAATGTTCTGTGGCACGTCTTAATTGATTTTACAGTTTCGTTCTATCGCCGCCCTTACCAAGTTCTTTCATCAAGCCCCTTTATACCGAGATGTGGTGACGTGAACTTTATTTCTTTTGCTTTGAAAACTTTGACTAACTTTGATCGGATTTAAGCGGGTTTACTTAGTTTTGTTCTCAAAAAAAAAAGAAAAATAAATTGAATTTATATGAAAGTTATTGGTCAAAGTAACAGAGATGTGTTAATTAATTAACATAAATTAATTAATACACGAATTTTTAATATGCAAATGCACAAAAATTACACCACGTTGACATTGGCATATTTTCTGAGGGCTTGCAGGCGTAAAGAAAAAAATTACAGAACACACCGATACTTGTATTCTGTCTCATTCTCTCGCTGGCTAAATCCTATTTATGAATATGTTTTTTCTTTATCGTGACGTTTTTCGTTTCATCGAATTTCAAATCACAACGATTCTAAAGAAGTTTCACTTCAAAAACATTTATTGTTTAATCGTACTATGATGATGACTATTGTAATGACAATTTTATTTATGACTCAATTCTTAAATTAAAATTGTTCAAATAATAAGTTTTCAAGTTTTAGATTGTAAACCTGCATGTTAATTACAACCAGGCGTTTTAAGTCAGCCTGCGGAAACTGTAAATGTAACCTGCTCAAAATGTCGGGCTGTATATTAGGGATTTGATTCAAATTCATTTCACATTTTAAATAAATTACAAAATTAATTAAATTGGCGTCGTTTGATTTCTTTATACT
The DNA here is from genome assembly GCA_963859945.1 of Euplagia quadripunctaria. Classification (NCBI taxonomy): domain Eukaryota; kingdom Metazoa; phylum Arthropoda; class Insecta; order Lepidoptera; family Erebidae; genus Euplagia; species Euplagia quadripunctaria. The sequence continues at coordinate 21,626,654 of OY982568.1, read as the reverse complement.
TCTGTCAGTAATAGCCTCTGTATTCATTCCTGTTCTGGCTATCTCTCACAATGTCCAGCCATCGCTTCTTGATTCTTCCTAAATACTTTAAGACTTTTAAATTTTTTTTTTTTTTTTTTTTTTTTTATTTATTTACCAGATTAAAATACAGGGTAAGTAATTAGTACTATAGCATTAAGAAACCACTAAGGTTTGTAGTGAATGCTACAACAGTCTACAAAGTTACAGATTAAAATAAACAAAGAGCAAGTTAAGCAATACAACACATAAATAACAAAATAAAATACTCAACAAATACTTAGGTAAATAGGCTTTGAATTGGTAGAAACATTAGTAATTACATTTCCATGTTCTGAAGAAAGTAAGACTTAAGTTTAAATTTAATATTCGATGGCTTAATTATATTTTGCAAATCGGGGGGTAGATTGTTTATAAACCTGGGAACTAGATAGGCCGATGTCCGTTCGCCATACGTATTGTTAGCACGTAAAGTGCAAAGCCGGTTTCGAGCGACGGAACGTGTGTATACAGGATGTTGGATTGTATTAATTATACTATCATTAAAAAATTGGTGTCTCAGTAAAGTATATTTAAATAACGTTTGGACGGGTAGTACTTTGCAATGCTTAAATAAACCGAATTCGTCATGTTCAAATTTTTCTTTCATTTTGGCTGATACGACATTCTTAAGGATCCTTAGTTGAAGTTTGTGAATTTGTTGGAGGTAAGACTTATATGTACGACCGTAACTACTGAGGCCATATTGTATATATGATTCAGCTAGAGAGTTATATAGCATCAGTTTTACTTTAAACGGGATACGATTTTTGACAATGGCAATATTGGCCAAAAATTGCCTTAACTTATTGCAAACGTGTTCGATGTGCTTACTCCAGTTAAATTTGGAATCAATTTCCAGTCCTAGGTACTTATAAGAGTTAACTACATCTATATGGGGGCATTTGCATGTTGTATTTTTTGTATCATGCAAGCAGTTATGGTTGTGTGCAATTATGCTTGTAGGGGGAATTAATTTTGTGTAGGGTGATTTTATTACAATCAATTTGGTTTTATCTGAATTGAGTACGAGACCAGTGTCATGGCACCATCTCATTAAGTAGTTCAAATCAGTTTGCAATAGGTCACGAGCTTTCTTAGGGTCCTTATCAGCTATTATGAGGCATGTGTCGTCTGCAAATTGGTAACACGAGCAGTGCTTTATATTATTGCTCATGTCGTTTACGTAAGATAAGAAATGAAGTGGTCCTAAAACTGATCCTTGAGCCGTGCCCCTTGCAACTTCAATGGGATCACTTAATGAATTACCGATCTTGACGGTGAACTTTCTATTTTGAAGGTAGTTTCCACACCAGTCTAGCAAAGGGCCACGTATCCCACAAGAGTTTAGTTTATGGATAAGTTGCTTATGATCTAGTGTGTCAAAAGCGCGAGAAAAATCTATAAACACAGCATATATAATCATTTTCTGATTTAGGTACTCGTTTACTTCGTCACTGAATTTTGATAATAAGTCTGATGTACTTTTATTGGCTTGAAAACCGAATTGATTGTGGTAGACAACTTCGTGTTTTCCGTAAAATGCATGAATTTGTTGACTAACATACTTTTCTACTATTTTGTCAATTGCAGAAAGCAGTGTGATGGGGCGATAGTTAGTGTACTCATCCCGTCTGCCCTTTTTAAAAACTGGACGTACACAACCTATTTTCAGGTCATCGGGGTACATGCCAGACGTTAGACTGCAATTGATTAATCTGGCTATAGTTTCTGATATATCCGGACCTGCCATTTTAATATCGGACACTTTTATTTTATCTAGACCTGGTGCCTTGTTTGAATTCAATTTATTTATTATTTTCTGTATTTTTTCCCCGGAAGCTTTATTAAAATATAGGGAAGAATTTAAGTGATCAGAACATTGTTGATTGTTTAATAACTTTGTGGGACAATTAGAAATTATATTTTTTACAGCTATGTCAAAAGCGTTTGCAAAGTTATCGGCAATTTTTTTGTGGTAAGGGTCTGGGCATCAAATGCTTTGCAAATCGCTGTATCAATCGATAATGTCACTCTACCCAGTATCTGATTAATAACTCCGTACAGTTTCTTAGTATTTTTAAAATTTTTATTAATTTCATTCATATAATAGGAATTTCGCCTATTTTCTAAAATTTTATGCACCCTATTTCGCGTTTTATTATACTGCAGCCTTAATTGTGGGTCATTAGAGCTCTTTTTCCAAGAGCTAAATAATGCGTCCCGTTTGGCACACAGACGATTGACATTTTCACTGATCCATGGTAATCTAAATTTTTTGCTACTTTGATTTTTCCTATAATTTATTGTTGAACTAGCAATGTTGTTGGCATTTTGAAATGAATTACGAATAAAGTCATAGATGTCGTTGGGGTTATCCATGTCTTTAGTTGAACTCCAATTAATTTTATTCAACTCACAGTTCAAAATTTCATAGTTAACTATGGTTTTGGTAACAGCCTGTATACACTTTGACGGTGCGTCGTCAACACAGGTAAAAATAATTGCGCGATGGTCCGCTAGTACAATATCTAACACCGCCGAGTACGGAACTAATGTGGGGAATCGTGCAAAAATGTGATCAATGCAGGATTTTGTGATAATATTTAGTTTTTTTTCAATACGTGTATAGTCGGATACTCCACACATTAATCCGTGCTCGCTGAGTGTCTCTAGATAGAAATCTTTATGTGACGATATGGATTTCAGGTCAATATTTGTGTCGCCAACTACTAGCAAGTTCTGTTTGGAGTCAAACCGGGAAATATAATTACCAAGTTCCTTGACAAATATTCGTTTGTTAGTCTTTGGTGGTTTGTAAACAGCACTGACAACCACGTCCTGGTTTGAATTTAATTTTAAAGTGCCTGATAAATTTTCAAACGTAAAGCTTTTATATTCAAGTAAGGTGAATTTAATATGATCCTTAACGTAAACAATAATACCTCCACCCTTTTTTGCTGTACGTAGTTGTGAGTATAATTTATAACTAGGAATATTATAAAGATTTACAACCGAGTTTGAGATACCCGCTTCTGTAATTACAATAACATCCAATGGAAAACTACAGTTATGAACAAGTTGAAGTAATTTCGTATAATTCTTTTTAAGGGATCTGATATTAATATGTATACATGAGAAGCTCAAATGACTTTTAGTAGGTAGTTGTTGGAAATAATCACCTGTAGAACAACAATTAAAAATTTCTTTGATTTGATTATCCATAGTATGAGACGGTTTGAGAATAAAAATAATAATAACCACTTACATTGTTTAAGGGTTGGGGTCATTCATTTGATTTGAAATCTGGTTGATATCTTCTATTGAGCTAATGTAATATATTTTACTTTTATCATACATCCGAGCACAAACTTTGCCGTCTTTACACCATATATACCTATAAGATTTAGATAGCTTAAGTTTTGCGTTATACAACAGGGTTTTTATGTATTTGGTGAGGGCTTCTCTAACGAAAACTCGATTCTCCGCTGATTCCTTTGGAACATCAGGCGTCAGTACTCCCAGGGTGAGACACTTTGCCTTGCCCGCGTCAATCCACTTCTTCTGGGCTACTTTTGTCTTCATCTCTAGAAAAATCGGTCCTGGCCTTTCCTTAGTTCCTGGTAAGCGGCGTGACGTAAGTATTTCACCAACATCCATTTCTAATTTGTCAGCAATTATCTCGACAGTATGACCTAGGTTTTCCGGGATGGTGTTGGGTATGCCAGCAATCTCCACGGATTTAGTCAGAGTTTTTTGTTCCATGTACTTAACCTCCTGTTCCAGGGCAGCTACTCTGAGTTCTAAATTCTTATTTTTATTTTGCAGGTCTTGGTTTTTGTGTTCTATATCTTTGATTTTAGTGTTCTGATTTTTTATACACTGTTCCATGTTACTTATTTGGTCACCGTAAAATTCTAGTGAGTTCTCGAGGTTACTGATCTCCTCTCGGAATGTCTTCTTCAACTCTCGGCTAATATCTTGAACCAATTTTTGTGCATCAATGGCTGGAATATTTTTAGATGAATCTTTGTCGAATTCTTCGTCGTCAGCGTCGTCGTCGGGAATCAGGAAAGATGATCTACGAGAGAGGTTCTTCATGCAGTCATCACAGCTCCATTCTATGCCCGGGGAATTTCGAAGAGTATTTAGTTGTTTATTGGACAATTTTGAACACGTTGGATCAGCATGTATTATTTTCTCGCATCTGCTACATTCTAAACCAGGCAGTTTTTTGGTGATATTTTTATTGCACTTGAGGCACTTTTTTAGAACCATTGTGGGTAGAACTAGGTTATTTGTCGGTTACTGTGCACAACTTATCTCTATGACAGAACAACGTAGACTGAAACGACGAAACGACGACTGAAAGACGAAACAAATATACTATACTTATAGATATAGTACTCTATTTAGAATATACCTTTCATCACATGTCACGTCTGCTCAACTTTTGATTTACTTTTAAATTTATACTTTTTACTTTGACTTGTATTTTCTTTCACACCACTTATGTTCACATTAAACATCTCTGTGCTACTTTTATCCTTCGATTCGTAGTCTAAATTTTCAACCACTATTATCATCAATCAATTATCAAGTTCCCTCTGAATTTTCCTCTTCAAAGAACAAATACCGTCCAGAAGTTTTAAGTTACAGCCAGTGTACATATAGTACATACTTGCAAACACTTGTAAAATACAGTAACTAGTTTCTGCAATGGATACTGTATTTACAAGCAGGTCATGAAGTTTCTTTGCATCAACATGTAGTGACCATAAATACCAGTAACTTGTAGTAGCGTTCAAGCGGCTAGTTTACTACAACTCTAAATTACGTTCCACGCTCCAAACATGGTGAATTTAAACTAAACGGTTTAAATTTTGTTCTGTGTGGGTGGACGTGTTTTGTTTTTATATGTATCTTCAAGTTTTAGTTTGCTTTCGGAATGGCAAATTATATTGAATTTAAAACTAAGAAAAATACAAATTTGAAATTGGAACATTAGTTTTTTTTACTGTCCTTAATATGTTGATATGTAGGATGTCAACATTAAATTCAAACTTTTTTTTTATGGTGTACGGCAAATGAGCAGATGGGTCACCTGCTCGTAAATGACTACCGCCGCCCATGGGCACCTGCAACTTAAGAGGCAGAAGTACGTTGCCGGCCTTTAAAGTGGGTGTAGGGGAAGGGTGCAGGGAAGGGTGGAACAGGGGGAGGGGGAGGAAAGGGTTACGGCCTCCGGTAACCATTAGGCGAAAAGCAAGAAATCTTTGTTTCACTGCCGGTCGAGCCGGCCCATACGCGCCGAAGCATGGGTCTCCCACGACAAGAAACTGACTAGTATTTGGTCATTAAAATGATTTTTAACCTATTAGTGTGACACACTACGTGTATTGGAAGGAAGGAATTGTCAAGTGGGGTACTTAGTTTATTTATGCAAGTCACTACCAGTAAATATTCATAAGTGATTGCCATCAGTTGAGCGGTTGAGCCTGTATGCGGTGTGTTTTTTTGCCACCGTGGGTTCTATTATAATAAAACATAGTTAAGTATTTCTGTGTATGTGATGATTTACTTAGAAAAATAAAACAATTAGTCTTCGAGATCGTTTCGTTAATAAAATTCTGTTTAGTTGAAAGATTAAAAAAATCTCATTCAAGTAACGCGACATTGAAATAACTATACCATTTCTAAAAATGTTAGCATACAAGTATAGGTAATTGTTTTGATCGAATTGTACCGATCGTGGTTACAGGAGGACTTAGTGGACCACGATCGGTGCAATTCGATCGAAATGTAGGGTAATCAAAAAAGTATTGTACCTTATATATATATTATCATGATTAAGTCCCGAGTTGTACATCTAATAGTCGTCTTTAAGCTGCATTTTTATGTATCTTTCTCACACTCAGATTGTCCACTGCGGTACTTTCAATAATTCTATATAACGCATTAGTAATTCAAATAACAGTTTAACCCTCCATTTTGAATCGACGTGATCCGGTTATAAAAGCAGAAAAGGTTATATTATATTGTCACATAAAATATTATGATAAGAGTGGGTAAATGTAACTGCTGATCTTCAACTGTTTGAGTACGAAGTATAAGTACATATTATGCACTTTCATAAAGTGTTGTTTTGTTTTTTCAAAAAATTTATATTCTTTATTTACTAGAAATTTAGAATTTTCATTTAAATTTCGAACGTGCGAAGCGTGCTTCACAACCTATCACAGCGAATGTTTTTTTTTTATTTGTAGTTTGACTTTTGTAATTTTATTATCATGTATGTCCTAAATAAAACTGTTGGCATAGATAAATACAATTTTAAGCGAATTTTTAATAGTGTTCAGGCAGTATAATTTAGGGAATAAAAAGGAACAATGTTGCTGCAACGTTCTTTGCCATTTTCAACCGCTAAAGTGTAGCCCTCCCTCAGTTTATGCTACCTTTCTCGGTCTTGAGCAGTTTCTAACCACTTTGTTTCCACCAGTCTTTTCATGTTGTCATACCAACGCATCTGTGGTCTTCCTCGTGGATGTTTCTGATCCCACGGTCTCTCGCTGCCTTGCACCTTGAGCTTTACTTACGGGCAACATGGCCAGCACACTCCAACTTCAATTCCGCAACCCGTTCAGTAACATCGCTTACTTTACTCTGTTCTCTTACCCATTCATATCATTAACGGTCTTTCAGAATTCCAGCCAGTTTCCTCTCAATGGCTCTACCATCACGAAGGTCAAGTACCATACTTCCTTTAAAATAAAGCGCGAATCAAATCGTTCAGGTATCTTGGTGTCCCCTTTGTTATAGTAATAAGTAGATGAAGAAAAATTTGAGCGGGTACATATTTAGCAGTTACTTTAGCCTATTAACGTTTGAAATGCTATTCACATAATTTTCACGTTGCCTGGATCTATCTTAAAATTTCAAACAGGTAATAGAAGTCGTTGCAGTAGCCTTGCAACACGTAACATATTTTTTTTTGTAATAACTTAGGACACCTCAGACACAGCCGTCTGATTCCCAATTAGGCAGAATCTGTACTATGGTAACCAGACAGTATTTATTACTAAATACATTCATATTATAGATAAATACACCTAGACATAAAACTAATGATCGTGCTCGTCACACAATTATTTTTGACCTCAGACTCAGCAGTCAGTATCACTAACAACTTGAAAGTTTTCTAATACTTGTTAAAGTTGCAACGTTATTCTAAACCAATGACTTCCTAACGTAGGTAACTACAGTTTATACTGCCATCACTTTTCCCGTCAAACGAGCCCATCCAATTACCGACAAAACACCGATGAGCGATGACTGCTAACAACGCGAGCCTCATTACGATACTGCAAAACCAACGCCAAGCAATTTATTATCATTTGCTAACAAAATAAATTTCCACCGAATCCGGGAGGGTGGCACTAACGGTACCAAGCAGCTCTATATTTGCATAGGTTGCTCTTCAAAAACCCAATTTTCTAAACTTTTTATAACTAAGTTTTTTTTTTATGCGATAAAAAAAATCTATACGCTGTAATCTTTTTAGGCCCAAATAAGCTGAAAATATAAATTTGGTTAGATTTATTTACACAATATTATATACATATTTTTATTATGGTATAAGGGGCAAACGAGCAGACGTGTCAACTGATGGTAAGTGACTACCGCCGCGCATGGGCACCTGGAACTCGAGAGTCACAAGTGCATTACCGGCCTTTAAGGTGAGAGTAAGGGTAGCTAGGGAAGACGGGAGAGTGGGGAGGGGGCAAAGAGGGTGAGAGAGAAGGGTTTAGGCCTCCGATAATCTCATTCACTCGGTGAAACACAAAGAAATTTACTTCACTGCCGGTTTTCTGTGAGGCCGTGGTATCACTCCGATCGAGCTGACCCATACGTACCGAAGCATGGCTCGCTTACAAGTCGAGGTCCCGGGAGGCCCGAGGTTTGCTGACGGGAACAGTACTTTTTTGGATGAAAGACTTTTAATGATTGGTTAAGTAGTTAAGGCATAAAAGTGAAGTAACAAATATGACATCACATTCACATTTATAATAATACTTAGGATTTCTTAGAATTTTTGAGAAAGTACCAGTTAAAATAGTCGTGGTGTTTTATCTCGTAATTAAACTTTAGATTGAAATTGTTGAATGATGTCGGATTGGATTTGATCCTAACATCACAGAATTCCAAACAAATTTAAGATGTTTAGAGGATTTAGAACCCTCTTGATCAGTATCTTAAATATGCCTGAAATTCGAAATGTTGATATTTGAGATTTTGATTTTCAACCATTTGCATAATCTCTCCGATTTACAAAATAATAAACCGCTAGAGTTGTGCTTTTAATAACGTTTCGAAGGAAGTATCTGTAATAAAGGATTCGTAAACTCTGAGCTTAATCGTTGTTTTGTCGTCATTGTCATGCTTTGCATTCCTTATCTGCTTCGTGAATGAAGGGAAGCTCTCCAAAGCTGCTAATGAAAGAAAAATACCACAGTAATTTATTTGATTTGATTCAATTGTTTGTATTGAAACTATTTTTTGAGGTATAAACTGAATTCAGTTTTGGACGGTAAGGCGAGAAATGCTTGAAATATAACTGATTTTAAATGGCCGAGATTTATACACACCCAGTGGACTGATCACATGTATGTTTAAACACCAGTGTTAGTTTTTTATCATTTTCACTGGAAGCTTTAGACTTTATATGGTGATAGTGAAACTGACCATCGACATGACATTAGATTGCTCAAGTCCCATCTATACAATGTTTTCTATTAAACACAATCTGAAGAAGATTTTAAAGCCTACTTTAAAATTTTCAAATTGAATGCGTCGCATAAAATGTGGTATAAATTTTAACTAAAATCTAAACAACTCTATTTCTAACTAAAAAATGAATGCCCGTTTTCGAAAAACTCACGAAACCGCCGGAAATCTTTTCAGTGGAAAAGTAAATGAGTAACATAAGTGTGTCGAAACAAAAATAATAAATTCGCTGGAGCTTTGAGTGCTTTGCTGTTCAGCCACTCGCGCGCGAGTGTACGTAGCGACATTTTAATGATGCGACTCTTCGGGCGATGGGAGGGTTAAGGTTTGAATAGAACTGGCTTTTCCAAGTCTTTACTAGATTTTTTTCTGAAAATTTTTCAATAACACACATAAATTAAATTCGTTTTTTTTTCTAAATGTTATCCAAACGTTTGTAGACTAAGGTGAGTCTGGCAAAGTGATTATTTACCGCTTTAGTGAATAGTAATAAGTGCAAATGTTAAAAGTAGGAGAAATTTAAAAAAACCTACCGGTGACCGGAGGGGGGTATCTCGCTGAGAACTACAACGCGATCGTGTCTGAATTAAATAAGTCTATCTCCTCACAGTCTCCATTAGCAAGTTTACAGTGTAGCTAGATGTGGTCTATGTCAAACCAAATCCAAAGTTTAAAAAAAGAAAATATTAACTGAAAATAGTAATGTGTCCCAAAAGCAAGAGGTATTGTCAATTCTGTTGCCAATATCCCGCCATGTACAGGAATTCCAGTCAAACACTCCTTATAATTAGGATCCTCCACAATCAGTGTATAATGATGGTTGAAATATAAATATAATATCTGTCTTATATTAGCACAAGTAAATTAAGCATGCTATAAAAGTTATGTTCAACATAGAATTTACTTTAACTTATTTAGTTTTTAAATATTTTTATCGTTCACTCTAAACCTTCGCAGTTCTGTCGGCCTCTCAAAAGGCCGCAAGTCCTGCAGGACAGTAGGGGCTCTCCACACGAGCTGCGCGCCGTGCCGCGACATTTTAATGAAGCAGCCAGTGTGGGCCACTCGAGCCTTTCATACCATCAGATTACACGCGTCTAACATACACCCTCTAAAGATAGAAATGGTGGGAAAATGTTTAGTATGTATGTATTATAGTTAGTTTGTAAGGTCTATTGAAAATACTGTTTTTATTTTTTAAATGAGGTGCCTGTCGAGGTTTTCCCAAGAAAACACAGTATGGTATTTTTCAAGTACATGTACTGTGTATAGGGTTTTAAAAGGCAACGCGCATAAGAGTCTGCTGCAATTGCAAGCGTTTGTATGCTACGGTAACTGCTTACCATTAGGCGGTCCGTATGCTTGTTGACCATCGACGTGGTATAAAAAAAACGTTTGACTTTGTTATGTGAATGTGAAACGATGTTAGTACGTTCAACAATAAAGTTTTTTCGTATAACCAGGTGACAAAAGCATATTTTAGGGCTCAAGATACATATGTACAAGTATTTAGTCAGAAAACGAATATCAGCTAACATGAGTACATTGACCACAAAAAAACACTAATTTTTTTTTATATATATATACCTGGCAACATTTTTGATTTAAAAAAAAGTCTTAACCACAAATTTGTAAACCTAAGTCTAAATTTCTATGAATATAAAACCGTCTGAATATACCCTTAAGGCCTTGTTTCTATTAGAGCTAGGCGTAACTAGTAATGTCAAGTTGACATTTTAGCAACATATTTAGGTACTGATAATATAATTTATTCCCAGTTTCGTATACAAAGTGTAAATCTCGATTTACCTTCAATGCGAGATTTAAAATTCTCGGTGCGAACACAATTTGCCGCAGTTTTGCTTTACATTATTGAGACACATTTAAATTTAGAACTATTTCAAGACTTTTTTATTTTATTGTACAATTCAAGCCAGGAATAAATTATTTTTTTAGCCCAACAGTTGATTCTTAAATAAAAAAGGCAGAGTTCAAACGAATTCTGATACTCTTTCAAAATTCCTTCCTTTTAATCAAAAAGTCACATATAATATATTAGTTTTCAATGTACCGTTTAATTTTGTTTCTCCTCTTGCGTTATAAGGCACATATTTCAGGCTGAAAAATTTAATCAGCCGGTCCAATGGGGGTAGATTGAAATTCAGGACGCAGCCGTCCCCGTGGCCTCGGGAGCGATAAATCTTATAGCGTATAAGTGGTGGAGTCATGGGGCGTGATATGAAGTACAAGGTATTGAATAAAAATCTTGGAGCCTTGAAAAATATATACGCTGTAATCTTTTTAAGCCCAAATAAGCAGAAAATATAAATTTGGTTAGATTTATTTACACAATATTATATTTTGTTTTTTTTTTATGGTATAGGGGCAAACGAGCAGACGGGTCACTTGATGGTAAATGACTACCGCCGCCCATGGGCACCTGTAACTCGAGAGTCACAAGTGCGTTGCCGGCCTTTAAGGTGGGAGTACGGGAAGAGTGGGAGAGGGGGGGGGGGAAGGGTAGGGGCCTCCGGTAAATTTATGTATTCCTCAAATAGTTGTCCCGAATCTGGGTGTTCTTTGTGTCCGTTGTTTCAATGTTTGTAAAGTCCCCCGCGACACAGGAATCATTTCATGTGCGGGAGTTGTCGCAATAATTATTTTATTCTTTTAATAAGGGTAATTAAGATATAGACATTGCATATAAATAATAATCAAACTAAAAATAATTGGATCAATTGCAAATATTGCGCTTCACCTCTTGACGAGGAGTCCCTGTTGGGTCCGAAAAGCTTTACTATTATTTTGGTAGTGTAACAAAAAAATATTGGTGTAGCATTTAGTGAGTTACAACGCAAATAAGAGCGGTGTTATGAGTTTATCGTGTGTCGTATCTATGTCTGTCTGTGGCATCGCAGCTCTGTAACGGATAGACCGATTTGGATTAAGTTTTTTTTTGTTTAAAAAGTGACTTGATCGAGAGTTTATTAGCTACAATTCAAGTAAATCTGTGCAGCCGTTTGAAGATCATCAGCTCTTTTCTAAAAAGGGGTTTCTTTCTTTCTTTGTAGGGATTTTAAGGTGATGTGTTTTAAATGTTTAATTTATACTTGTTACTTGTTGAAGAACTGAAGTCGGTTAAAAAACAACTCTTGTTTTTTAACCGACTTCAAAAAAGGAGGAGGTTCTTAATTGGACTGGATGTTTTTTTTTATGTTTGTTACCTCAGAACTTTCGACTAGGTGAACCGATTTTGATGATTCTTTTTTTATTTAATACTGGTGCTTCCCGTGTGGTCCCATTTCAATTTGATCCAGTTCTGACAATGGCATCCATGAGAAAACCATATATAAGTCTTTTATGGAATAGTTTTTTTTGTTGAAGTCGGTTTTTTTTTAAAGAATTATAAAAAAACAAATATAACTTTATTTTGTAAAATTTATAGAAAACCACGTTTGAAAAATGTATAAACGCTCTTAATAACATTGAACAAAGCAAATACCAAAAACAACATCATTACCATACTGACGGTTAGTTTATAACATACAACTGCTATTTTTACTTCAATTTAAACTCTAGTAACAGTTCTATAAATTAGGTTTATTAACTTATGCTTAAAACACATCTCTATTCTTTAAACAGTAAAGTATATTTTTGATTGCATATAGAAAATAGAATTTCGTTAATGTTGAAACAAGGAGACCTTAGCGGAAGCAAGTGAGAACTTCCTGGGGCATGATATCAGCTGCGAATGAAATGGTGAATTATTTTAATTGTGCTAACATAGCAGTTAAGGGTTAACACGCTAGGGAAACGTTGAGGTTTTCTATAGCGAGTGAAGGGGTGAATTTTGTTGTATGCGATTTTATTTTGCCTATCTTGTAAGATGAAAGTTTGTTGTCTTTTAGGGCGTATATCCTTCAAATGCATCATGATATTATATATTATTATGTATTTAAATATTATTACAGTTAGTGTAAAATAAGAAAAAAAGTTATTATGTTCAAGCAACAAACAATTCTTTAAAAAAAAAACCGACTTCAATAAAAACTATTCCATAAAAGTCTTATATGGTTTTCTCATGGGTGCCATTGTCAGAACTGGACTAAATGAAAATGAAATGGGAACACATGGGAAACACCAGTTTTCAAATAAAAAAAAAATCATCAAAATCGGTTCACCCAGTCGAAAGCTCTGAGGTAACAAATATAAAAAAAGTACAGTCGAATTGAGAACCTCCTCCTTTTTTGAAGTCGGTTAAAAATTGGTACCGAATGGTAGAAGAAGAAGAAGAAAGAAGAAGTATTGGTACACGAATAAATTTAACCTATACTAATATAATAAAGTTTAAAAGATTTTTTGTTTGGATAAACGCGATAATCTCTGAAAGTAATAGCCGGATTCGAAAAAATATTTTAGTATTAGATAGTCTTCTTTTTTTTATGGTATAGGGAGCAAACGAGCAGACGGGTCACCTGATGGTAAATGACTATCGCCGCCCATGGGCACTTGTAACTCGAGAGTCACAAGTGCGTTGTGGGAGTAGAAGAAGAGAGGGAGGGAGGGAAGAGTAGGAAGGTATGAAGAGGGGAGAGGGAAGAGGGGAGAGAGGGGAGAGGGGAGGGACGGGAATAGGGGAGAGGGGAGGGACGGGAATTGGGGAGAGGGGAGGGACGGGAATAGGGGAGAGGGGAGGGACGGGAATAGGGGAGAGGGGAGGGACGGGAATTGGGGAGAGGGGAGGGACGGGAATAGGGGAGAGGGGAGGGACGGGAATAGGGGATAGGGAAGGGTTAGGGCCTCCGGTAACCTTAGTCACGCGGCGAAATGCAATGCAAAAACATTGCTTCACTGCGGGTTTTCTGTGAGGCCGTGGTACCGAGCGGAGTCGAGCCGGCCCATACGTGCCGAAGCATGGTCTCTTCCACAAAGGTCTTTCCTGTCCTGCCCTTCTTTGGGGAAGGCTATAATAGTTATATATAGGTTATAATAATAACAGTGACCATAAACGTAGGTGAAACTACGGGGCACGGCATACATTATATTAGTCACCTTATGCGTTTTACTATGATCTATACTAATAAAACTGAACAGGTTTATTGTTTGTTTGTTTAAACGCGATAATCTCTGAAACAACCTATCGAATTCGAAAAATTCTTTTTGCATATGATAGACAGATTCACGAGGAATAGTCAAGGCTATCTAACACTAGGCTACACCCCTCAGATAGCCTTAAATATTGATTTTTGTTAAGCAAGTCGGAAGAAAAAGCGCTCCTGAACTGATTTACCCGCGTGCGCTGGTGTAATGGTTAGTGAATAAGTTTAAAAAAAAACCGACTTCAACAAAAAACTATTCCATAAAAGACTTATATATGGTTTTCTCATAGATGCCATTGTCAGAATTGGACTAAATTGAAATGTTACCACACGGGAAGCACCAGCTTTCAAATAAAAAAAGAATCATCAAAATCGCTTCACCCAGTCGAAAGTTCTGAGGTAACAAATATAAAAAAGTAGTCGAATTGAGAACCTCCTCCTTTTTTAATGGGATCCTCCTCCATCTATAAAAATGTCCGTGATACCATATGCCTTTATCTTACGGCCACAAATAAGCAACAATAAGGTATTTTGGAACAAAAAAATTATAATTTAAGAAATAAAAACTGATTTATGAAATTGTGGAAATCCGCACGGGTCATCACTTCATAGAGGCTAACGGTGAAGCGGTATGTCGCAATACTCGCAATCGAACTAACTAAAACCACACGGAGTTCAGTCACAAGTGAGTCTGTCGTCATTCGTGTCGTTCGATACTCGCAGTCTGGACAAGTGGAGCGTCATTTTTTTTACAATTTAAAGAAAAAAAAAGACTTTTTTTACATTTCGTGTGATATCTCGTTTCCAGTACGTTTTTCGTCCGCTTTCTATCGAAATCAAAGAAAGTTCAACGTTGATCTGAAACACTAATGTATAAAATAGTCTAAGTTTTATCATTGTAAAACTCGGCACCAATACCTCATACAATGTGGCGAATCCTTTACAATCTCAGTACTATGCCTTTATTATACTTTCTCTGTATTTGTTAAGTAGCGTTAACATAATTTTACATGATTATACGCAAGAAAATTATCTAACAGTTGTCTTACTTACTTTCACGCAAGCCACGTCTCAGATGTCTTGAATGGGTTGAACATAACGCAATAACACCTACACATTTTCTTCAAACAGCATCCTGATATCTAGAGTACACAGACAAAATAAACTGTCACGTGTATAAATTCAACACAAAACTATTGCGAGGAAACTTTTCTTTACTAAAGTATCTATGATAGTAGTTTTTTTGAAGTGAAAACTTCTTTAGGCACGTTGGACACTTTTGGTATGGGGAAAATGCACTGAACTCGCGAGACCGTCACGCTCAGATGACAAACGTACGCTCCGTGTGTGTGTGTGTATGTGTGTGTGTGCGTGCGTGCGTGCGTGTGCGCGCGCGCGCGCCTGTGTGTGTATGTGTATGTGTGTGTGTGTGTGTGTGTGTGTGTGTGTGTGTGTTTTCACTTCTGAGTCCTACGACTGACAGTTTTATATTTAGGTATGGAAACCCAAACGGGGCATCACCTCATCGGGGCAAACGGTCTGATGAAGTGGTATTTCAAAACCAAAACGACTAAAAGCATTCGGTGTTAACAACCATATTTGCGAATATAATTTATATAAAGGTTCTGCATACTCGTACTAATGGATTCGCGTATATACGAGTTTTAAAGTACTTAAAATCGAGTTAGTAAAAAGTAGGAAAGTCTTAAGTGTTAACCATGGTTTACATAAAAAAATAACACACAATCAAGAAGAAGAAAGACACAGTTTCCGATAAAGAAAGCCCTGATTAATTAATCTTTGTTTTTCAAAACTAAACACACATTTGTAGTAACGTGTAAGCAAAGACATTTCTACGAATCCGCGGCTAAATCTGCGTATATGTGATGAAAATGTTCTTCTCAAGCCTATATTTCTAAAAGGCTTTCTGTATAGCGTGGAAGCCTGCGCGGAGTGTATTTTCTGAGCATCTGAGGTAGTGTTGGTTTCCAAGTGATTTAACCTGGTTCCACATTTGCGTCGTGAGCGGAACACTGAATCAACGGTTTATTTAAAAATATTTTGAAGAAAAATCGTCTGCTTTCGAGTATAGCGTGTTTATTTTTGTCATTTTGTATATTTTTGCGGTATCATGTTGGGTTTTGAAATAATTTGTTAAATATGTAATAATATGTATTGTGTTTGTAAGTTTGGGTTAAAATTTAAAACAGGAATTAAAGTCGAATACCGGTATAGTTTACTAGACAACTCTTTTTTTATATTTTTTATTACCAGTCACAAATCATAAACCATCCAATCATTCCTTACATATTAGAGTACAATTATTTAAATCTATGCTAATATTATAAAGTTGAAGAGTTTGTTTGTTTGGTTGAACGCGCTAATCTCAGGAACTACTGGTTCGAATTGAAAAATTCTTTTAGTATTGGTTAGCCCCTTTATCGAGGAAGGCTATATATAGGCTACAATCATAACATCACACTACAACGAATAAGAGCAAAGTATCAATGAAAAATGTTGCAAAAACGGGGCAAATTAAACGGACGATGTTGCGTGGGTCACCTAGTTAGGTAATTATAAAGTTTTCTGAGTTTATTAGTCTCAAAATCATGAACTAATTCAAATGTAATAAAATAAAATGTTTTATCTCAATGAACATGATAATGTTTTATTTCAGTAACTTATTACACATTTATCAAAATTGCTGAGACCTCCTTTTAAGTATGGAAAAACTGTTAATAAAAAAAAGTTTACTAAATATAAGAACAAACAGTCCTACCAGCAAACTGATTATAACACAAGCTTATAACCGTCTTTACAAGTTTCTAATATTCATTAATTACATATCTCGTCAAAACCATAGACCGCTTTGTCAATAACCCTTTCAGGTAAATCACAGGTGCTTGTATCTCTGACAACGTGTACGCAATATTGCATGATGTTCAGTTTAGTAGTTAAAGTGTAAAAGCTTAAAAAAGTTTCTTCAAATTTATAATATTAGGAAGATACTTATTGTTTAATATCAACTACAGCTATTTTTACTTACCATTACGACTTCAAAAGTCACACAAGGCTGTAAGTGCCTGCAATAGGTTGGAATACTTCCCCAGGCCATTACACTAACCTTCAAAGAATATTTTCCGAGCCATTGCTTTGATTTTCTAGGTAAATGAGCTTATCATCTTATAACATCAATCGCAATGTTATATACACATGGAAACTTTTAAAGTAAATTAGTAAGTATTTTTGTTGTGGTGTGCAAATTTCAATTTGAACTGATTCAACATTTACATGAATGGGGCAATGACTTTCATACCACCTTCCTCTCTCTGAAATGTTAGAACTGGTGCAACGTTTTCCATTTTATTATTTATAATGTTTTTGATAATACTGCTTACTACTGGTAGTGTGTTAATTTACCTTCTTCAATTTATGAAGATCAACATTCCCAAATATCCCTTCATATTGCTGTGACCGGGGGGTATCTTGGTACTAGGACTTCAGGGTCGCTAGCGAGAGAAGAATAATTAAAACTCAATCTAGCTCATAAGGCTATAATCAATCATCCAGCTTATCACATTTAACATTAATAACACAATTGTATAAATATCTTGATCATATATATATATATATATTATTTTATTATGGACTCTATCCCGCGCAAGAATCAGCGCAGGAATTCCTCCAATGTCAAGTGTTTTATAATTATACAAGTTAAATAACAAAAACGTAAAAAAATGGACTCCTATTCGTCCATCTTGAAAAAACTCCTATCTTGATCATAATATTATTCCTTGGCGAACCGTTCTGTCTTCTACGGTCGCTCACATCAGACTTCAACCTAATCTGACACTTATATAATTCAAATTTCTATTTTTATATAACACAGTACAGAGACTCACCTGCCAGAAATATTGTATGTCACATAGGTGTGACAATATTCTATAATAAAAAAAAACCGCAATTTCATTCAGCATTTTATTAATTTCTACACAAGATAAAACTGCTAAGGAATGCGCAGTACATTTTATTTAAATACGTCCCACTGTTTCCAGGTGATTTAACCGCTGGGAGTCGTTTCCGCTTGAATTTATAATATCCACCGTCACTTCCGGGACGTTGCTTGACGTATGTTGCTTCCTGTGTTGTGTTTTATTATTGTGTTGGGAACGTTATACTTCTGTCTGAACTTTATGTTTAAATTTAAAATGATGAGGCGCTCTTGTTTGAGTATCTTTTGCTTTGGTTTTGATAACGATATTTATAAGTGACTATTGAGGTCCTATGTTATGATGATTATTGCGGCAGGACTAATTCATAGACAATAAAAAACTGGCCTCCATTTTATTTATTCCAAGCAAAACTGTCGTGATAACGGCACTTTCCCAAAATAAATTTCAATAAAAATTAATTAGAAAGAAATAATAATTTTGTACACAATCTTATTGGAAATTATCCACCATTAAACTTTAGGTTCATATAAAACTAATTAAATAACAATTGACGAAAAATACATCCCCACTTAATTATGGTAAGGAAGATCACTAAAGAATAAAGTACATAGAACGGGCATTGTAAGTATTTCTAGATTGTATAAAGCGATGAAATAACGGTGTAAAAACGCGTTTCCAAGAACTGTTTTCTAGAAACACTGAAGGCGTCGACGAAGAGCCTACAATGTTGCAATAACTATTTATGTGGTCGTAACGCTTCCCTAATCTTTCGCCTCCCAACTTACTTTGGCTCAATTCAGGAAATTACTCCTGTACAGCCGTTTCACGGTAATGCTCCTTTTTCACAAGGCTCAAATTAGGAGCAACTACGCTACAAAAATTACCTGTGTGTTTGGAGTTGCGTTTAGATATTACTGAAGTAATCTTTAAGAAGAGATTATTCGCGGTCTTTTGTGGTAAACGTTTATAGGCTTAAGTGTAAAGTTTAAAAGGAGAGTAAGTAGTCGATATATGGAAATAGAAGAAGTATCTAACTTACTATTATATTTGTTGATGACGGGTATGATGAGGTGGACAGTGTATGTGAACATACATTAATAATACTGTTATAATAAACAAGTATTGTGACAGAACCAGAAGCAGCGCAACCTCAATTCTGTCCGTGATGACTCCTACGAACAGGGTCACTAAAATAAATATTCCAGAACGCGAGCAGCAACGTCCTATATGTACTTTGGTAACAAACTGCTGATTTGCCCAAGTGGGTTAACAGTTTACAACAACAAGTTGATAATGTAATTTATCCTTAGGAGCAAAACTACAAGATTCCTCTATTGTTAATATTTTCTTATTTTTATTGGCTTCACTGTTCCTTTTAGTGTTTGTTTAAAAAATGTCAAGCTGACAGAGGCCATGTCAAGTAGTGAATGTGCTATGGCTGAAATGATGATCATGACGAGAAAGCAAAGAAAAGAAAAAATGCAGTGCAATTGCTAGTCAAGCATTTAATATTTTAAAATTCTTTTAGTCGATGTAAACACGCTGTCGAAGGGACTACCAATATGTTTAAAACAAATAAATTAATATTTGATCAACTGTCAGATGTTAACCATAGTCGCAGATATTAATTTCCTCATAATCCATTGAGCGATACTGTCAATAAAGCAAAATATAGCAATGAATCATCAATCGTCTTGACCATTAAAAAAAAACCTTATTAGTATTTTATCGAAAAGCATTTTTTTTATGGTATATGGGGCAAACGAGCAGACGTTTAACCTGATGGTAAGTGACTACCACCGCCCATAGGCAACTGCAACTCAAGAGTCACAAGTGCTCTGCCGGCCTTTAAGGTCGAGGTAGGGTAAGGGGGGAATTTCCGGATGTCGTAATAAACTGTTCCCGGATCCCTCCTACTTAAGGCGCAGTACGGCACACCGTGTGGTTTTTGTCGGTTCGAAAAGCAATAAAATCATTGCTTCACTGCTGGTTTCCTGTGAGGCCGTGGTATCACTCTGGTCGAGCCAGCCTATATGTGCCGAAGCATGGCTCTCCCACGTAAGCAAAACAATATATGAACAAATAAAATACCATTTATCATCAGGCACACTACACATAAAAAAATATCGACCATAAAAAGTAATGTCACATTGGAGTATATACTTTTAGTATAATATATAAAGTACTTCAGTTCCAAATTGATCCCATTCCGAAAGATAAATGTGGAGTTGAGAAAAAAGAGTCTTATTGGATCCTAAATCTGTAATCTACGATAACGCGGTGATCGATTCGCGTGGTGTTGACAATGTCTACTTTTAGTTGTTGGGGTTCTGTAGGGTTAAAACTATTTCAGTGGCAAGTTTTGCAGTGGCAAGTCTAAATGTGTATATTTAGATCCTGTAGTACAACAAGGCCTTATAATAATAATAACTTGAAACATCTAACACACGGTCTCGACGACGGAGCGTGCACCACTAAGCCAAACGAACGGCCAGTGCAACCTGGTCGAAACGTCAGGCAATTCAGAGCCTATTTCGTGATCGCTTTAATTCCCGCGGACATACATAATTACATCTTACACCGGGCTGTCTGATCCCAAACTAGGCAGAGCCTGTATTACGGTAACCAGACTGCTGATAAACATACCTATATACTTCTAAATACATACATATTATAGATAAATTACACCTAGACACAGAACAAATGATAATGCTCATCACACTTACTTTGTCCTGGGTGGGAATCGAACACACGACCTCTTACTTAACAGTCAGGATCACTAAACCACTAGATCAACAGGCCAGTTAATGGTCCTATAGGGTCCAAATGTTGTTCAGGAGAGGTTTTTTATCCAAAAGTTCTGATGTCACAGATTACGTGTGTTTTAGTCGTTTTAAATACGGCTTAATTACATTTTTGTGATCTTGTAAAATTAATAGTATTATGTTTTAATTTATTTTAATGAATCCTGATTAATCCAATAAATACTATAATTGATAATATAATACTATATATACGGACAAAAATAATTGGCAATTATATTTAAGTACTTCTCAAAACAAAATAGACAAAAGCCTCTTAATGGTATTCTCCTTACGGGCAAAGCTATCAAAGAAATATCAACAAAAATCCGACTATCCGACCTTTTGAATATATCAATTCTTTGAACTTCTTTCCCTGAAATCCCCATACTTATACAACTTTCAAAGAATATTAAAACTTATATCAAAGGGCATTCAAAGTCCCGCTCAAAGACGCAATTTTCGACTCGAAACGCATCACCGAAGGGTCCAGTGGACCCTAACCCGGGACCGTAACGCAACAGATAACGAGTGGGACCCTTTCCTTATCTATTTCATTTTCCAAAAACCGTTGACCAAACATAAATAAACGTTGAAACGGGTTCCGCTTAGATTGTAAGATTTGGATAAGGCGAAGGAGATAAAATAACCTGGTTTGAATTTGAGGATGTTATAGTTTTAGAACTATACATTTAATACTTAAACCACACTAAAAAGTTTCAAAGTAAATAAACAAAATGGCCTTTGTTGAAAGTGCCTATGGGCTAGGTTTGACCACTTTAAAATAATATAATTTAAAGAAATTAGGAGATACGCTTCTTACAAAAATATTCGTTCCCTTTCTATTGGCATGAAATATGTTGTGTTGTAACAATGAAAATACGAGCCAAAACTTTTGTCTCCGTTCCCCAAAATATAGAGGCATCGAGAGGTAATAGTTCTATGGTAAGCAGTCACATTACAATAAGGCCCTATTAGCATTAATTAACCAAACAATGGATAAGATATTGGGAACAATTTTTGTCATGATCAACATTTAGACATCCGAGAACCGGAATACAAACTATCGAATTGCCCAACCTGTCTACCAGTTTACAATGACCATGTTCCCTAATTTATCAAACTATACAATCTCGGTATAAGGGTCTTCTGTAAGTAAAACCGATGTTTCCATATTCTTGCACATAAAAACTAGCTTGCAAGTTTTTGAAAGAAATTCCAAGTAAAAATTTAGTACGGCGAATTGGGTGACAGCTTCAAGAAAATGTTTAAATAATTGCCCTGCTATGAAGTGCAGACTGATCTTTCAAATAAGGTACGCAGAACATTTACTTGCAGAAGTAGGAACCGCCATCCAGAACTTTAATATTTTGATTCGTTAGATGATATAAACTTACCTAATATTTAGACTTTTCACACATGTCAAGTTGTCCTTATTCTGTAAGGAAACTGAAATCAGTTTGCTGACAGAATAAGGATATCATTCTTATTGTATGTAATGGTATAGGAAAAAAACCAACATCAAAATTGTAACCATCGGGCATAAGATATAATGCAGGTTTTACCAGATACCTAAAATATGATAGCGTAATTCAGCTGGCTAGCCTGGGCTCTTATTCGTTATTGCCAAATGTAACATTTCAGATCTCGCTCGTCCGTATTATCTCTGCCAAATTAAATTGGCTTATGCTAGTAGCACTTTAGATGACAGAAATATATCATGTAACTGTAAGTAGGTGATAAATTTAACGGACATTTACGAACTAGAGATCTGACTGTGTAAAACAGTATGTTTAAACTTAAGCTAAACATCTCGTTAGAGAGCCATGCTTCGGCGCGTATGGGCCGGCTCGACCGCAGTGATACCACGGCCTCACAGAAAACCGGCAGTGAAGCAATGATTTTATTGCTTTTCGCCGCTGGAGTCGGGTTACCGGAGGCCCTAACCCTTCCCACTCCCCCTTCTCCCCTATTCCCGACTTTTCTCTCTATCCCTCCTCCTCCCCCTCTTCCCCTACTCCCACCTTAAAGGGCGGCAATGGACTTGTGACTTTTGAGTTGCAGATGCCACGTGCCAGGTGCATGGGCGGCGGTTGTCATTTACCATCAGGTGACCTGTCTGCTCGTTTGCCCCATAAAAAAATAGGAATAGGGAATTAATTTATTTGGATCTAAATAGAAGGGGATCTAGCCAGTTTGCACTTACATCTCGCTACAAATACATAATATACAGTTTATTAAAGACAGACAAATAAATCCATATGCAATTCATCACAAACAAAAATTTTACAAATTGGCAGCATGATTGTAAAGTATAACACGTTTCTGTAATAAAGTGTACCTTTATATGTAAGACAACGATGTGGATAGATCACTCACATAATGCATTTATAAACAAACGGTCCCAAGTTACTTTGTAATCTATTTTAGTATGATTTCATTTATCTTTTCTATCACGTTGGTCCCGTGGGGGCATAAATTTAAATGCGACAGCAATGTACTTATTAGTTTTAGAAAATTCTTACACAAGTAGTTTTTTTCGATCCGCTGAAGGAAAACATTACGAGGAAATACAAACAAGTTCTTCAAAACGTTCTCTAAGGTTTTTGAAAATCTATCTAACAAAAAAAGAATCATCAAAATTGGTTCATAACTAACGGAGTGAGGGTTGAACATACATAAAAAAATATATTATGTATATACGGTCGAATTGAGAACCTCCTCTTTTTTTAGAAATAAAAAGCAAATTAAATCAAACGAAATCGATTTAAAATTACATCACTTATCAAAATTGTTCTGAAAAAATATGTCTACCAAGTCTCTAGAGGGAACTTACCTACGCAAAAATTTTGTGAAGATGTTAGTGTTGATCGAAGAGAGGTATCATGATATACGTATCACGGAAATCCCCGTTGAGATCGTATCAGCTTCTTATCCTGCCGCTCTGACATCTAAGTATCATCCAACCAAGATTGATAACTCTTCCCAAATTCCCGCTGGGCACGATTTGAGCTTAGCACACTTAAATTTTTTCTCTAATTTCCCTTTTATACATTCAACATTACACCTTATATTTAGTAAGTTAAAGTCTAATTCCGTTTCTAAACTCAATGGTCATGCGTGCTTATAGGCAGTATAGGGAAAATTGAACCCATTTTAAAAGAATGATGGGACATTTATTCAACTGGAACTATTTACGAAATCAAAATCTATCCCTTTAAAAATTTAATAATGGTACTTTGGGTTATGTTTGCATAAAAATCTTTGAACTAAGAATTCAACTCTATACTCGAAAGGTTAAGGTATATAATTAAATGTAAATAAATCATAAAAAATCTCTGTTAACTTCTAATATAAATTTTTTTAAGTGCGTTTCAACTAAGTTACATTTCATCATAATTTAAACTGTCATGTCATGTCATTAATAATTAGGTGCATTGAGTTGCAAAAAAAAAAAAATACTGTACGTGTAAATAATAGGTAATCGGAGTGCTGAACAAAACACTGTGATTGATGCTGCAGTTTTTATAACAAAACTGATCGGTATCACTACATATCACTACATATTATAAAATAAAGTCCTCGCCATGTCTGTCTGTCTGTCTGTTCACGATAAACTGAAAAACTAGTGAACGAATTTTTATGCGGTTTTCACCAATAGACAGAGTGATTTATGAGGAAGATTTAGGTACTTTGTTAAGATTTTGTGTAAAATGTTTGAAATATGACGATGATTGTTGCACTACATATTATAAAACAAAGTACCCCACCGCGTCTGTCTGTCTGTCTGTTAGCAATAAACTGAAAAACTACTGAACGGATTTTCATGCAGTTTTCACTAATAGACGGAGTGATTTATGAGGAAGGTTTAGGTGTATAATTTGTACCCGTGCGAAGCCGGGGCGGGGTGCTAGTTATAAAATAAAGTCCCCCACCGCGTCTGTCTGTCTGCCTGTTCACGATAAATTAAAAAAACTACTGAACGGATTTTCATGCAGTTATCACCAATAGACAGAGTGATTTATGAGGAAGGTTTAGGTATATAATTTGTTAAGATTTTGTGTAACTTGGTTGAAATATGACGATGATTGTTGAAGATGTCGGAAAAAATCAATATAATATGCTCTGCTACCCGTGCGAAGCCGAGGCGGGTTGCTAGTAATATTAGAAATACAGGTTTTTTGCTATCCAGTTGTTATGCTATATCCTTATCTACAAAATTAAATAATGATTGGTTGAGTGGTTAAGGCTTGAAAGCTAAACAAACAAACGCATTTCTAGCATTACCAGCTGTTGTCCGCGACATAATATAGGCATAATAGGCTAGGCATAATTTAAGCTATCCTCTTTGATAAAGTGCGAAAAACTCTTTTATTTGTGATAGAACAAAATATTACAAATATCTTGAGATAATAATATAGCGTATTGCCATGGCACTGCAGCCTTCTATGCAGTATATAATTTTTTTTTCTTGCGTACTCTACTTGCTGAAACACTGGCCAAAAACTATGAACTTGACGCTGGCAACCATTTAAGCTAACAGCAATGTACAGATAAATAACAATGTAAAAGTTTAGAGGATATTGAACAAATCGAAGCAATGGCGGAGAAGACGAGCGCGTTAATAAACCAAATTTGGTGGAAATTATTCAGTGATTGAAAATAAATTAAGTATGAAATCCTGAACGATTTATTTTTTCGTAACAGCCATCAATCTTCCAGAACATTTGATTATCTATGTACACAGATGCCGTCTGTGACACAGAGTTATGCGCTAAGAGCAATAATATAGCTCTTTGGTTATGCGAGTCTTCTCTACTCTGACATTTATACAATCCGAAAATTGTTCTAAAGTAACTCAGTCCAGACTTCTCACTCGCCAGTATTAACGTATGTCATAGAGGTGTGACAATATGTACAACGATCTATTTTTTAACATCTTCATCACAATTAAGAAAAATAAAAAATGAAAATTATACTAAGTATACAAAATAATAAATTCCTTTATTTTAGCTTTCAAAAGTAGCAACTTCAAAAATGGCTAAATTGATTATTTAATTCACATATAATGTTTTAGTAAATTTGAGCATGGAGACTCTTAAAAGATGTACCTAGATATTTTTAAAAAATGTGATTGACTTTAGTCAATTTTATACTAACCAAGATGACGTACCAACTAAAATAAACTCACATAAAGAAATCTCTAGATTTCAGAGCAATTCAGGACCGACTATTAACTAATTTCAGCTGTTATGTGGGGATATTTAATGCAGAAGAATATAATTAGCTCAAATATCTTGTTACTAGAGCTGTGGTAGAAGATGTAATCAGAGTTCTGTATAAATAAGTGCATTGTTATCTGAAACGCTTGAACCTCTGACTGCACGTTTTAATTGTTAGGGTGTGGAGTAATTAGCTTAGCGATAGCGACAATGTTTTAAAACACGTTTTAATGATGGGCCTGTTGATCCTGACAGAGTCAGAGGTTGTGAGTTCGATTCTCACCCGGAGCAAATAATTGTGTGATGAGCACGATCAATGTTCTGTGTCTGGGTGTAATTTATCCATAACATGTGTGTATAAGTGTGATTATCAGCAGTCTGGTTACCACAGTATAGGCTCCGCCTAGTTTAAGATTACAGGGCCGTGTGAGGTGTCTCAATCTATTATAATAGTCTTTTTTAAACCTGTGTTATAGGATAATCAGAGCTCTTTCCTTTAAATTAATTGCAATTTATATTGCAATGAATAAGTGGTTGTGTGGTGGTGTACAGTTGTTAGTGCACAAATTTAACATGAATTATTTGGTATTTGATGATGTGTCAATTGAGGACTTACTTTTGTTGACCATTTCTAATTTTTACTTTATCCTCCTCCTTCCGATGAGTTTTTCTCCATGATTACCGGGGTATTACTACAAAACGCGAATTTCTTGCTCTTTGTGTCACCAGTTTACATCCATAACGGAGGATACGGTGAAACTAGGACACCTTCAATTGTCTTGCAGCGTCAGAGTTCGTGGTCGATACACACAAACATTTCCAGATTTAGTGTTATTGCGCCTAGATACGTGTGAGGAGTATATAGTGTGTGATATTCTGGGGTCGGAGGTTGCTGTACTCATTGTTCGCAATATATCAATTCCTGTATCAGGATTCGTTGGAAGTGATGTATGATTTTTGAGATTAGTTATGATCATTTATATATCGAAAGATATTCATATGAATCTACTTCTCTTTACTTAAGGTGTTCGAGTTCGGTCTGTTCACAGTTGCCCAAGAGTGAAAATAACTTGAAAATATATAAGTATACCTTTCTTTTTTGTTCAGTTTAGTTTCTATGATTTGTTCTTAATATGTCTCAAAATTCTTAGCAGTTAATACTTGAATATTCATATTTCTTCTGGCGGCAAAACTACACATTTTTATTTAACTAACTTTCTAATAAAGCCAACTACCTTGGTACCAAGCGGCTGCCAGTTTTTATCAAAACTTACAATATCTTTGGTGTCACTTCCACAACTCACCGCTTGGCAACCATACGACGAAGTGCAACACTATGCTAGAAGTATTTTAGGAAACAGACTTTTGTTTGTAGCGATCTTTGTTCAGATGACCAAAATAGTAAATTGTTTTCCAGCAAAAACAATTACAATGATAAGGCAAAAGGTTTGGCTAATCTATTTAACATAATGCAGCAATAAAACGAGCCACGAGTTACTTGTCAGGCAATCTTAGTGATAGCTAAGTGATGAGATCACCTCCATAAAACAATATTATTTTTTATACACCATAGAAAAAATATTACGATTACACTACACACATACATTGACGAACAGATAAAAGTGATTCTCTAGAATCACTTTTATCTGTTCACACTCAAATAATGACATTATTTAAGTGTTTCTAGAATCACGTTGACAATTTTTTTATCAAGGTTATCTAAAAAAACTACTTCCTCCTTACCTCCCTACCTCTGTACCTCTCTAGCTCCCTACCTCCCTCTCTCCCTCCCTCTCCATCCTCTCCATGTCTTTTTGACGCTGTAACAGTAACTGTACTGTACTGTAACTGTACGCTGGGACAGAGGACACGAAGACACATTTTCTATCAATTTTCGATCAGGTTCTCGGTCCTGACGCGAGTTTAACATTTTTTACTTATCCCAAAAAGTGCACAACGCCACTAAAGAAGTTTTCACTTCAAAAATATATTAATTCTGCTTAAGCATTATATTTTGTGGGACGAAGGCAGTAGACTAACCGGGCATTTCAGTCCTTAATTAATAATATATTGGCCCCAAAGAAATAAACTTGAGTTAATAAGATCTTCATCATTACAATTAAGAAGAAGTTTTATGCGCATAAAGCCTTAGAGATTCAAACTAAGTCAAACACTGCTTTATAACGATGAAAATACCTTAACTTAATTAAACTTATAGGTTTAACGTAAGATATTTTACCTCGTTATTTAACTGACATTTTACGAGGTCTTTTAGATTAGGAATCTTAATTAAAGTGACGTAAGGTCACTGGCATAGGGCAGGCTTGATGGAAAGAGGTCAGTGTCGTTCCAGACAAGAGGCAGACATGTTTAGGATATGCCAGCAAATAAATTTCTGCCCCAATCCAACTGGAACAGTAATAGAACAGTACGGAGACAGAATTTTAAGCAGCTATAAAAGCACAGTGTTGAGTTTTCCCTGGTACACAGGGCTTTTATCTACAAAGTAGGTGCTTTTCAAAAGGGGTAGGTATCTGAATTGTTTGAAAAGTCTACCTGAACCCAGGCGAACCCGCAGACAAAGCTAGGAAATAAGTTAATGATGTACTTAATATGTTTATTCAAATGTGAAATAAATTAGAAAAAAGTAAGAGAGAATAGTTCTTGATAATACATATTATGACAAAATATAATAAGCTGTGGGTCTTTATTGAAGTACTAGCAGTTCCCGCGTGGCTTCGCTCGCGTGTACATATTTATGTATTTTGTGCGGAATCCTAATTCTTTTTCCAAAGTAAAAGTAGAATAAGTTACTCCCTATAACACCAGCTATTTGAAATCGGTCCACCCGTTCCGGTGATTATCCGGAACAAACAGACAAACAAAAATATAAAAACCGATTTCTAGTCCTAGGTGTCATGCATAAACTTAATATACTAACGGTGTCATGCAAATAACTGTATGAGCTTAAAAAAATAACTATTATTTTGACATTACAAACAGACACTTCAATTTTATTTATTAGTATTGAAGATTTAAAAAATCTTAAAACAGGCTTAAAATATTAACTAATATTTATAAAAATAAACTTAATAACATAACCAGACAATTAATGCTTAACTTTAAATAAGTAATTCTTGTATATTTATAAATATGTATGTCTTCGTGGATCGCGGAAACAGCTCTAATTATTTAGATCAATTTTTATATTTGGATAAAGTTTTGCTTTTCAAGTTTATCTATTCGGTCGCCCGGGTACTATACCTTATTCGTACTCGTCATTACTAAAATAAATATTTCTAAAGAATTAGTTGTAACATATTCAATTTCCAACGAACACTTTACTTAAACTACGATTAGTATGACGAACAAAATAAGTTCAAATAAACTTATTACTTATTGCCTGTGAGGTCCTGCAAGATGCAAGGTTGCATCTGTAAGCGATCTAGCACGTAATGTTCAAACTAGCACGTTCGTGACTGATGCAAGCTGGACCTCAACGGAGATTAATATCGTAATTTATTGGTTAGTGCTCTCACGCTACTCGCAACCAATACAAAAAAAAAAAAAAAAAAAGGATTAAGCTGCTGTCTCGTTCACATGTTAGGCGTGCAGTTCCTTAAAAGATAAAACAAACAGAATCCTTAGAGGATCACATTTCCATCCGTGAATCTGTCTATTTCTCTGTCAATACTACAATAGGTATTTTATACATGTACTTATATGAGGATATCAGATTGAAGTTAATCCCACTATCCCACTAATATTATAAATGTGAAAGTTTGGATGGATGGATGGATGGATGGATGGATAGATGTTTGTTACTCTTTCACGCAAAAACCACTGAACCGATTGCGATGAAACTTGGTATATAGATACCTGGAGACCTGGATTAACGCATAGGCTACTTTTTATACCGATATTCCCACAGGATCGGGACTTACGCGGGTAAAACCGCGGGGTGTTGCTAGTATGAAATATGTAGATCCAATGATTTCTGAAAACATACTGGGTATATTTTCTTAATACTAACTAGTAAATTAATTAACCTCACGATTCGTGGGATTTTAGTTTACTTAAAATGTATATATTTTTAGTTTAAATTCATTATTATGATTTTAACTTCTTCTTGTCTTTAAATAATGAATAGAATTCAGAAAGGCGAATTAAAATTTAAAATATTCCATCATAATACAACACTATGCGCGCTCTCATATTTTCTATTATGCACATACATATATACTCCAAACACATCTTATACTTTTGCTATTTACACAATCTCACCCACACACGCATGCACACATTATGCGCGTTCACGCAATAAATACACACACACACACACACACACACTCACACTCACACTCACACTCACACACACACACACACTCACACACTCATACACACGCGCACATATATACACACTCATTTATAAACGAACACACTGCCTGTCGGTAGTAGTTTTTATACACTCTCAACAATAACACTTACCTGACATCTAGTACTGCACAAATCCAGAGCTGGGAGAGGCTGGTAATCTGTCATACAGGCCTATCCTAGTACAGATACCGGTCTCTCACATAGAAGCATAAAATAATGTCTAAAGTAAGTTTGTTTTGTAATGCCTAATGTATTATATGTACTGTGTGAGAGAAACAATAAATTATTATTATAATTATTAAAAAAAATATTGTGAATAAAAAGTGACATATGCCTTTTAATTTTGTGTCGTTTAGATGATATGGGTAGGGTATAGGAAGGTATATAGTAGATTTGCTGATGCTGTTAAACATAATTATAGGTTATGAGTTATTACAATTTACTGTTACAATAACTCGTGTCGCCACAGGTCTTCTAATCTCCACACATTTGCGTACACCAGTAAAAACCGTAACGTAGTCTGCCAAATATCTGCATATTTTATTGTGACTATGATTTGCTACTTTAGGTTAAACCTATACCCATATACATTTCTAAGTGACATTATATTACAACATATGGCAATTATAACTCATATTCAAATGGATATGAGTTATCTCATTTCATAAATTTTAACTCATATTCAAATGGATATGAGTTATGTCATTTCATAAATTTTTAACTAACTTTCCAACTGCATACAAATCGAGAAAATTAAACCTTTAGACAGATTTAGTTTTTATTTTTTAAACGAAACAATTGTTGTTAACGCAAGGGAATTCTCGCTAAATTCACTTCATTAAAACAACGAATAACAGTTTGTAGCGAAATGGCGATAAGTTTCGTTGCTGTTTCGCGGTGCCGCGTATTTTCTATGTATCGTTTTGTTAGCGCTGAAGCCGTTGTGAAATACAAGTTTGGTAAACCAAATTAAATATCACTAGCAACCCGCCCTAGTTTATACACAATCTTAACAAATTATATACCTAATCCTTCCTCATGAATCGCTCTGTCTCTTGGTGAAAACCGCAAGAAAATCCGTTCAGTACTTTTTGAGTGTATCGCTAGTGATAACTAGAATATAAATTATGTAGAATATTAAGTATATGAGTTAATGAAACAGAGGTAATCGTGTCAAATAAAAGCAACACAGTCAAATAATGCTATGCTATGAAAAAGGGGCACAACACAAATTAACGTAAAATTTGCATTAAGAATAAAATATTCTAATTTAAGGACAAGTCAACTCATTATATAAAATACGGAGATTAATAAAAAAAATTACAGAGCTAAAATTAAGGTGTAAAAATCTATAAAATATGCAATCAAATGAAAAAAAAGCAGTCTGTACCTCCTGTATACTATATATGACACGTAGTAAGACTGAACAAACCTTATATAGTATGCTTTTATATGCGACTTTCAAGCATGCAGATTTAATCATAATATTTCACCACGTAATATTTTTTTTCGTTAAATTTAATTTTTTTCATTTTAATGTAATATTTTTCAGCATATCATTTTGTTCCAATAAGCTAAGACACGACCTTCTTCTATTCATCGTAATAATTTTTACAATTTACAATTAGCTACTAACACTAGTCATCAAGCCCAACTTATTGATCGCTTAGAATACACAAAGCATATTGTAGTCTCATATTTCGGTATGAACTTTAAAAAAAAATTTTAACGTTCTGAGGCCCAATATAGTTTATCTACAATTTTGTACTTACGCTGCCGGAAGCTCAACGTCTGGCGGAACTGGAAGTCAAGACGGTATCGCTCTGACGGGAACCAAGTTTCAACTACACGATTAACGTGAAAATTGATTTATAGTTCGTTACTGAGCGAGTTACGCCTTGGAAACTATGGATTTCTGTGTTACTTTACTTGTTACGATTATCAATGTATTCGTCAGAGCAATTGTTATACATTGTAGAAGATTTAAAGGTTTTTGTTAAAAAATCGTGATTTTAAAGGCTGCGTATTAAGAAGGCGACGTATAAGGTTTCACTAAGCTACCAATAGCTAGCAATATTAGTTGTGACTTGAGATCCTTAGGGCTGCAAACAAGGTAAATATTGGTCCGGAAGCCTGATTTACTTCATATTGATAAGAACCTCACATAGAGAATAGCTTTGTGTATGTAAGACATTTAATAAGCTTACAGAGGAAATGGACGTGGATTTGTTTGCTCCTTGTGTTTGTCGTCTAAAAAGTATCATTACGAAAAAAATGTTTGCTTGTAATTGATGGCATGAATGTATGCGATGCTCTTTTGTTTTTCTTTCACTACAGTGTATAAGATTAATGAATTACGATTATTTATATGATACACACTGATCAATTATTTGGTACGTATATAAGCTGTTTTCAAGGGTCATCATAAACGCCTCCCAAGAAGACTTGATGCGTTTCAGCCACCCGAGCAGTTTCGCTCAGGATTTGGCACCATAGACCACCTACATACAGTGGGGCAGGTTATACAGAGGACTTAAGAGTATAACCAGCCCCTGTGCCTTGCCATTTTGAACTATGAGAAAGCCTTTGACTCAGTTGAAACCTGGGCTGTTCTAGAGTCTTTGCAGCGTTGGCAAGTGGACTGTTGATACATTGACGTGTTGAGATGTATCTATAACGCCGCGACTATGAGTGCTCAAGTACAAAATCAGTAGACTACATTACGCAGAGGGGTGAGACAGGGAGATGTAATATTCCCGAACCTGTTCACGGGTGTCCTGGAGGATATGTTTAAGACGTTAAACTGGAAATGCAAGGACATCAACGTCAATAGTGAATATATCTCGCACCTAAGATTTGCTCACGATATTGTCCTAATGGCGGAGTCGCTACCGGACTTACAAGAGGGGACTTACAACTTACATTGCCAGCAGTGGATGATGAAAGATGATGATGATTAAATATTAATTTTACTTAAAAACAATACTAATAGTGAAAACTTTAAATTGATCTTCATATATTTAACTTCTTGTAGGTACATTTTAGTGCTTAGCTGTAAAATTTTCAAATTATATGAAATATTAAAAAAAAATTAGTATAAAAAGCAGATGTAATCTGTATTAAATATACAATACATAGAATAACATATTTGAGTTACCTAAACTGTAACTAAGGGCCGTTTTTAGGGTTCGGTATCCAAAGGACCCTATTACTAAGACTCCGCTGTCCAGCCGTCTGTCTGTCACCAGGCTGTTTCTCATGAACCGTGATAGTTAGACAGATGAAATTTTCACAGATAATTCATTTCTGTTGCCGCTAAAACAACAAATACTAAAAAAACAGAATAAAATAAAGTGGGCTCTCATACAACAGACATGATATTTTTGCCGTTTTTATAAACCATTTTCCGTACCATTGTACGGAACCCTTCGTGCGCGAGTCCGACTAGCACGTGGCCGGTTTTTATAAGATGCAAAAAAATTGCACTTGGTAAAAATCATTCATTTTTTACTCAATAATTTATCTAAAATTCTGAAATTTACAAAAATTCCAACTGCAAACTTGACAAGAGCAGCTTGTTCGGTTCAGCGGTAAACTCATACATACATATCTACGAGAAAGCTTAAAATAAGAATCACCGTCTGAATAAACTGGATACATCGTTAAACGTGTGTTTCTGTTCTAGACAATACTCGGAATATCATTGACACAATCATTTTCCTATCATGATAACCGACCGAAGGGCAAAGCGAGACGTTAGTATATCGACCGTCGATAATTTGGTCAAAGTGGCAAGTGGCCGTCCTTGTTTTGACAGTCTTAAGAGAGGCCTGTGTTTTTGTTTCTATCATAGTTTAGTATATGTACTTACATTTAACAGTTCAATGTTTGTTAAGGTTCACATTTAAAACGTCATCACGTTCGCGTTTGAAACGTTATCCCTACGCTTCACAAGGAACGATGTTTCTATAAATATATATTAGCTTCGTGTTTTCTCTCTCTCTCTCTCTCTACTAAAACTCTTTCGTAACTATCTGGCGTATAATTTATTAAAAACAATGTCTATAATAGGGTAGATGACTGTCAAGTCAAATCAGTATCTTTTTAGTAAACGTCAAAACGGTAGCTTCCATACATTTTTGTATGAAAATACCAAGGGGTGACGTCACGCCTTAGTATTGTCAAATCAATGACTTTTAATGTTCATTTAACAATTATAATCTAAATTAAAAACGTTAAAATAAAACTGGATGACAATTTTCACAGTATTTTAAGTTATTTTATTGCGACACTTGGCAAAAAAAAATTGAGCATAGGCATCTACCCAATTACATGTATTACGCAACGTACGTGTACAATACCTAGGTATTTTCTCCGCCTATTTAATCCCATCAACAAAATTCAATCAAATACGTGAACCGTATCCCATAGCAAACAGAAAAAGCGCCTTTATTAAAAAAAAACACGCTGATTGATAATGAAACCGGGTTTTCATTAGCAGAATCACATTACCTTCGCTAGCGTTGGCAAAAATAAAATAAAAATAAAAAAGCTGAAGTTACAATGGATTCAGGGTACGCGCGGAAAACAAAGCTGGCACAATCAGGATCAAGCCTTATTTACCGAGTCCGTCCTAATTGATACAGGGTCGGGATGCGCCGGTAAGGATAGAGATTGTGGCTCGAAGGATCGCGGGAGATTGATGATATATGCCCCGTCAATATACAAATATATACATCTTTGTAAGTAAAGGGTTATTTAAAAATAAAACAATGGCTGATTTATTTCTGTTTTCGTTTGAATGTAGAAAGATAAACTCTCATAAAGAAATGTTACACTTTGTTTAGAGAACTTTCTCTGGCTTATCTGCACCTTATGTTATCAATATAAATAGTATTGCTTTATCTTCTATCTATCTATCGCCTTCATTAGTCTTTCTGTCCTGTACTGCGGCGGCATTAGGATAGAAACGTCGGCAGCGGGAGATCCCTTAAGGATCTATTTAAAGAAATTAACATTGTAACGGTGTCTTGTCAGTGTATTAATAATTACAAAAGAACTTTATCGTTTTGACGTTTAATAAAAAGAAAAAAATATGATTACACAACTACAGCATTTCTATTGTGTCAGTTTGTATTAGATTTCTTTTGAATGACTTAACTAAGTATTTCATAAACAATAAGTGGAAAAGATTGCGACATAACGGTAACAAGGCCGTGCGATAACACTGTTTTGTTCGATAACAGTGTAGTTATAATGAGAGTTACGTTAGAATAAGGCACATTGGAATTGCACTAGTGTATAATATAATTATATTCATGCAACACTTATTTAAAGTAGATTGATAAGGTAATGAAACAACTGAGTACTCAATAATTCTTTCAAAAAAAAACCGACTTCAATAAAATAACTATTCCATAAAAGACTTATATATTTTTTTCTCATGGATGCCATTGTCAGAACTGGACGAAATTGAAATGGGACCACACGGGAAAATAAAAAAATTCAAATAAAAAAAGAATCATCAAAATCGGTTCACCCAGTCGAAAGTTCTGAGGTAACAAACATAAAAAAAACATACAGTCGAATTGAGAACCTCCACCTTTTTTGAAGTCGGTTAATAATACGCTATAAGGCGTAGGTAATCAAAAGTTAACCCAACAAATATATGTACTTAAATATTTTTCTTGGTTTTCCCCTTTTAACTATTTGCTCCTATTAGAGCGGACATTACAATTATTCAATAGTTAAAAAAACTTGCCAAGTGCGAGTCGGACTCGCGCATGAAGAGTTCCGCACCATCGTACAAGATTTAATACTATAAGTCAAAAAAATACGTCTCTAGTAGGGGAGCCCCCTTTCATTTTTAATTTATTTTTATTATTTGTTGATATAGCGGCAACAGATATACACATTCTGTGAAAATTTCAACTGTCTACCTATTACGGATCCTGAGATACAGTCTGGTGACAAACGGACACACAGACGGACGGACAGCGGAGTCTTAGTAATAGAGTTCCGTTTTTACCCTTTGGGTACGGAACCCTAAAGAAAGATGTATGTTAGACAAATATTGCATCTCTTTACAAAACTATGTGAAAGGCGAATAAATTAGTAAAATCTTTTCCGGACTGATATTACTTAAATATAGTAGTAATTTGCGCGACTATAAATATCTTAGAACAATATAGTACATTATCCACACTTTTCATTTGAACTTAGCAATGTAACTATAAACTTGTAAAAAACATATTATGAATAGTGTCTTTGGAGTTTTAGGCCTGTTCTTCTCTGTCCTAATCCGTCCACATTTTCACCACTGCTTAAGTCCAGACTTAACGCACCGCTGGATCCAGATCTACAGGGCTTGTAATGTAAGGACAATAGCAGAGCTATAGATCCATCCACAGAAATAGACGTTACATAATGCCATACAATATATTAGATGCTACTAGCCAATTCATATGGAAATAGATTTGATACCATAAAACTACTACCTCTGCACACCAAACATCAATATATATAAAAATCAATGCCACTTTTCGTTGTAATTTTATAACTCTAAAACGGGCTCACCTATCCAAACCAAATGTTTAGGCTTTGTTCGGACTATTTAGTAGATGGTTTATGTGAAGTTTGCACAAAATCGGTCGAGCGGTTCTTCATTTAAAATTTACAAACGCAGACGAAGTTGCGCGGGTCAGCTAGTAGATTATATATAGTATATGCTGAGTGTCAACAAGAAATTGCAAAGCAGTAGCGTACTATGAGTGATAATTTCTTTAAAATTATTCTTGAATAAAAAAATAAATAAAAGTAATTACCACATGTTGCCACGTCAAGAATGACACGTCACCTACCTACATACATTCTTCATGACATAAATGACGTATTGTAGACATATCACAGACTAAAACTATGATGTTTGTGAAGTAGGTGAATAATATCAATGAGTTTTTAAATATAGACTTAGGTAACGTAGAAAAAAAAATGTACGGTGAGGTTTTTGCAATAAATTATATTTGCTTCATTCCTTCTTCTTCATTATATAGTGTACTTAATCTAAGTGTGGTATATCGGTAGTAGTTATGTACTTATACGGGAATTAACGCAATCACGAAAACGTATTACATACCTCTGAATTGCCTGACGTTTCGACCAGGTTGCATTGGCCGTGGTCACAGGCTGACTAAGCCAGAGTCAGCCAGCCTTTTTCGTGATCGCGTTAATTCCCGTATAAGTACATAATTATATCATGGAACGCGAAAGTTTAAAAGTTAGTATCAGTAGTAGTGTTTTGTTTTTCGAAACGTAAGGCGATCAACAGCTTGCACTTTTCATTTGCCTATCGTTCAGTATCACAAGCAAGTGACTGATAATATACTTTGAAATGTATTCTACCAAGTACCATTCTGAGGTATATTTCTTATATTCATCTGCAAGTAAGCATTTAGAAAAAAATGCTAAGAAATTTAGGTTTGTTAAAATACGAATGACAAAATAAACTTGAAAGTAC